>CM055122.1:1176546887-1176874387 GCA_029206835.1 Rana muscosa
CCTTGCAGAAAGGTTTGTGCAACGCGCTCCCAATGACTGGGAGGTTACAAATTCCTGGTCCTGGACAACATGTTGCTGAGGCTTCGGTCAGTCAAAGAAGGAGCGGTGGAGAAGGTGGCCGTCTGACCGATGCGTTCAGACAATTTTTTAGTCCGCAGTCCCAAGGTATGATCGGTTCCGCGTCTGGTTTACATGGTGCAGGAATACCTAGGAGCAAGATCAGACTTGGACACCTTTCCCACCAAAAATCCTCTGGGTTACTGGGTCTTGAGGACGGATCACTGGCCAGAGCTTGCACAGTATGCAATTGAGACACTGGCCTGTCCTGCATCCAGCGTTCTTTTGGAACGCACATTCAGTGCTGCTGGAGGCTTTGTAACCGATCACAGGGTGCGCCTGTCAACCGACTCGGTCGATCGACTGACCTTCATAAAAATGAATCAGTCTTGGATCACCACCAGCTACCAAGCACCTGATGCTGATGTAACAGAATAATTTTCTTTTAAATGTCAGATCCCTTCAAGACTGCCTATGCTGATGCACAGTGACTATCCTGTTATGCTGAGTGACTATCCTCTTTCTCCTCAATATTCATGCTGATAGATTGAAAGAACATTTTGGTTCTGGGCACCGCCACCAGTGGCTAAGGCCCAATTTTTCAGCCCCTGTTTAACAGGAGCGTGTATTTACAATTTTTGATGCAATGCTTTGCAGCAGGGCTCATTGCTGTGCTCCAAGTACAGTATCTGTGAGGGGTTGCAGTGTTGTGGCACTAGCACCAGTGCCTAAGGCCCAATTTTTCTGCCCCTGTTTAACAGGGGCATGTAATTACAATTTTTGATGCAATACTTTGCAACAGAAATACAAACAATATTCGCGCTACTAACACATTAAAGCAGCTACAATACCTATGGAAAAAGCAAAAACAAACAAAGTACAAAAAATGTAGCGCTATGCGTAAAAATTATATGTAACACCCAAGTGAAGTGCTCAAAAATAACTAGATCACAATAAATCTAATAATGAGTCCAAATGTAAAAAAGATTGAAGAAAAGTCTTTGGTGACCAAAACGTGAAATGTTGTTGAAACTTCCAAATCAAATGGTGACTTTCAAAAAAACAGGTGACTTGTGACGTGACCACCACCACATGAAGGGGAGGCTTACCAGATGGAATGGACCCAATAAACGTACGTCTAGAGCAGTGGTTCTCAACTCCAGTCCTCAGGACCCACTAACAGGCCAAGTTTGCAAGATAACTGAAATGCATCACAGGTGATATAATTTGCTGCTCAGGGATTGCAGTATTCTAGTCTGCATCTCCCCAAGGTAATACTTAAAATCTGGCCTGTTAGTGGGTCCTGAGGACAGGAGTTGAGAACCACTGGTCTAGAGGGTCAAACAGGCTTGGTATATGTATATCCGTACATATGGGGTCCCAGCTGGCACTGCACACATATATATCCGAGATCCAGAATCAAGGATGACACCAGATATCCAAGCCCAATAAAATGATGGAATAGCTCACATAGGAATCATAAGGAGGAAAGAAGGAGAGGGCACATAGCGTAATAACGTAAAGGATATTTAATAAATGTAGGTAAGTACACTTACATTCAATCCATGAACATAGCGCTTTTGCAAAACACTCAGTGGCAGCAGTGGAGTCTACTGACGCG
The DNA here is from genome assembly GCA_029206835.1 of Rana muscosa. Taxonomy (NCBI): domain Eukaryota; kingdom Metazoa; phylum Chordata; class Amphibia; order Anura; family Ranidae; genus Rana; species Rana muscosa. The sequence continues at coordinate 1,176,548,566 of CM055122.1, forward strand.
TTTCGCAATACCTTGCATCATCTGGGGTGTACCTCCACTGTTGCCTGCATGTAATTTATAGATTTCAAGGACCTCCCCCTCATATGCCCATTGTATCGACACTTCCTGGAAAATCAAAATGGTGCTGGAGCGTGCGTTCCAAGCCTCTCTATGGAATCCCTGCATAGAGCATCAATATGTCCAAATATAAGAAAGCTGAATTGGCGAAAAAAGGGGGGGTGACCTCTGGTGTTTCCAAGTTACTGACCTGCTCACCCATGCCTGATACAGGGCAGAACCAGCCTATCTGTAGAAGCCATCGTGGAACGTAGCCGGGGGTCCGTCGTCGCAGCCATGACGTCACGCCCAAACCACATGATGGGCATCACGTGATACATCCCGCAGGACAGTTGTCATCACCAATCTTGGTTGAGGTCTGTCCCGCGTAGTCAGTTTCTTAGATTGAGGAGGAATTGCACTGATATCAACATCTTCCTGACTCAAGCCGAGATCCTCAAACAACGTTTTATTGATAAGGGTTATGATCCTGTTAGTATTGATAGAGATCTTGGACAGGTACTTGAGACTGACAGGCGCTCCTTGCTGGAGGTTAAACAGAAAGGTGAACCTAACAACACCTTTAAATGGGCAATGCTCACTTCCTTCTCCATGCAATACAAACAAGTGAAAGCCATCATAGCGAAGCACTGGGACATTTTGAGAAATGATAACATCCTCGGTTCAGTTTTACCGGAACAGGCCAAAGTTGTCTTCAGAGGTGCACCCACTCTTCAGGGTAAAATAGCACCCAACATCATTAACCCCCCGGTACGTCCTTCCTTCTTTCATCAACTGGTGGGTTACCATCCCTGTAAGAAGTGCAGTGTATGTAGATACAATACATCTGGAAGAAGTAAAACCCTAGAGTTCAGGTCCACCAATACAGGGAAGTCATACCCAATTAAACATTTTTGTACATGCTCTACCACACATATTGTATATCTCATCACCTGCCCTTGTGGCAAACAATATGTAAGTCGCACCATCAGGCTCTTTTCTGTCAGAGTGGGAGAACATGTTTCATTAATTTTAGGGGGTGATGTTAATCATACGGTGCCCAGACATTATAGGTTACATCACAGTAGAAATCAAGCTGGTACACAGTTCTTGATCATTGATCGTTTCATTCCCCACTGGAGGGGTGCCCCCAAAATTAGGGGAGTGTCCAAGCTGGAGACATACTGGATATATGAATTACAGACGCATAGGCCGTCCGGTTTAAATGTTGAGTGGGATATTAACTCCTTCATCGACCAGTCTTAGTAATGGTTTTTTTCTGTTAGATTGCGGATCCATTTTCAGTTTTTTCTTAATAATAATTTTTCGTACACATATTTTATTATATATGTTTTTTAATGTATTTTATACATCATGTATGGTTGTATTTGGCGTTATAAATTGTGATTTGGGATCACCTCCTGGTTTGCCCATTGGACAGTCTTTCATTGAGGTATGTTGGCCCCCCTCTGTCATTGACCATGACAGGTGGAGGTTCCTGTCTGTTCCAATGTGAGAGTCAACTTTATATATGAGACGTGTGTCTCATTCACTCACATTGTGAACAGTAGTCTATAATGTGCTATTTATATCCCTTTTCTGCCATTTAACATCCAATTATTTTATATATATATATATTTAGCAATTATTCTATATATGTTTTTATTTCAGGTTGAACTATATCAACGAATTTAAATTTGTTATTAGGTGGTTACACTTGCATTCACCAGCTTTTTCTTTTACCGTATAATTTTTTCTTTCTGGCTTGGTTTGGACGATGTGTCACATTCCTGTAGACCAGTTAAAGTTAATTCATTCCTGCAATTGTTTGTGTTTCATGCTCTGCGTCGCTTTATGGCGGTGGAGCGCAGCGCAACCAATTTGCCAGCTAAGTGGAGCCTTGTAGTTCCGGGGGGCGCCGCGCCATAGGTTGAATGTCCGCACGTCATGTGATGTTTTTGGTTGGTCACGTGACGCCCATCATGTGGTTTGGGCGTGATGTCATGGCCGCGACGATGGACACCCGGCTACGTTCCACGATGGCTTCTACAGATAGGCTGGTTCTGCCCTGTATCAGGCATGGGTGAGCAGGTCAGTAACTTGGAAACACCAGAGGTCACCCCACCCCTTTTTTCGCCAATTCAGCTTCCTTATATTTGGACATATTGATGCTCTATGCAGGGATTCCATAGAGAGGCTTGGAACGCACGCTCCAGCGCCATTTTGATTTTCCAGGAAGTGTCGATACAATGGGCAGATGAGGGGGAGGTCCTTGAAATCTATAAATTACATGCAGGCAACAGTGGAGGTACACCCTAGACGATGCAAGGTATTGTGAAACACGTCGGGAGACTCCACTGCTGCCACTGAGTGTTTTGCAAAGCGCTATGTTCATGGATTGAATGTAAGTGTACTTACCTACATTTATTAAATATCCTTTACGTTATTACGCTATGTGCCCTCTCCTTCTTTCCTCCTTATGATTCCTATGTGAGCTATTCCATCATTTTATTGGGCTTGGATATCTGGTGTCATCCTTGATTCTGGATCTCGGATATATATGTGTGCAGTGCCAGCTGGGACCCCATATGTACGGATATACATATATCAAGCCTATTTGACCCTCTAGACATACGTTTATTGGGTCCATTCCATCTGGTAAGCCTCCCCTTCATGTGGTGGTGGTCACGTCACAAGTCACCTGTTTTTTTGAAAGTCACCATTTGATTTGGAAGTTTCAACAACATTTCACGTTTTGGTCACCAAAGACTTTTCTTCAATCCTTTTTACATTTGGACTCATTATTAGATTTATTGTGATCTAGTTATTTTTGAGCACTTCACTTGGGTGTTACATATAATTTTTACGCATAGCGCTACATTTTTTGTACATTGTTTGTTTTTGCTTTTTCCATAGGTATTGTAGCTGCTTTAATGTGTTAGTAGCACGAATATTGTTTGTATTTTTGTTTCATTTTGGAATTAGTATATTTGCTGCAGCTACTTACTCTGTTTATCACACATCCTGTCATGGATGTGTTCGATTACAGAGCCTCTCGCACTGTTAACACTGAAGGTGTGTTTTCCACCACCATTAGTGACACAGAGATAGGAGGTTTATTCACTAGACTTAAAAATGTTATGTCTTCGGAACTACATCTACAATGGGACTTGGTCTTTCTGGAGCAATACATAGTAGATCGTATGGTTCCCAGAAGTCTCCGCTGGGAGGTTCAACCCCAGCAGAAAGATTCAGAGATTGATTCCTGGTTCAATTATTTCAATGATGCCGGAATCAAATTTCTAGGTGTCCTGATCTATAGGAAAAAGGCTAGATTAGCGGAGTTAGATAGAGAAATCAAAGAGCTCAAGGAGAAACTTTTTTCACATAAACAATCTCTTGAGTATCTCTCTCTGTCTACCAGCCTACAGAATCATCTCGAGAAAGAGGATAGAGATCAGAAGTTAAAAAAGCATAAGAAATACTCTAGGGATACTGGGGACTATAGGAATAATACTGTGTTTGGGTGGCAGAAGTTATTTTTGACATCCTTTGGAGCGGAAATGGATTCCACTCCCTCCTTAATCAGTTCCGCCCAGGCCCCTACCAATGGTTCTACACTGACCCAGTCTGTGATTGCATCCAGTGTCCCAGCCCCTTTGTTTAGCTCACAAGGGGGTCCGTCTCGAGCACCCCCATCTAGAAACCCTCATACCCCCACTCACCAACGGGGCAGGGGCAAGTCTAGAGGGACTAGAGGGACTAGAGGTTCATCTAGGGGTCACTCTTATCATCACAGTGGTCCACGTCATTATGGGTATGAAGATTATTCATATAACGTCTCTCCAGCTCGACAGAGAGCCGGTCCATCATCCCATTATGATTATACACCTTATTATGGTCCCCCCCTATTTCTACCCACAACAGATTCGCCCCTCTGGGTGAGATACGTGATGATAGCTATCATACACGCACTAGGTACCCTCCTGAACCTTCTTACTATAGTCCCGGCTATTCTAACCAACAAAGCCATAATACACAGGATTTTCACGAGGTTCCAGACACTCGCAAAGGAGGTTCAGATCCAAGAGAGGGACCAGAGGGGGGCAGAGAATTCAGGAAAGGAAAAAGAAGGAGAGTTTAAAAGGCCAAGGTGTCTTTAACTTAAGTACTAAGAAGTTTACCCCTGAAGAACTATCAGTTTTGGACAAAGGCCTCAAGTTTTCCCCCCCAAAGAAATTTGATAGGTTCGGTACTTTTATCGACATACAAAAGTATGTTCGTAAGGTTAATATACAACGCTACCTCATCACTAATCCTATTGTGAGTGAGGCCAGGGCAGCTGCGTTTGGGACGGTACACTCGGGCCTATCCAACCCGTCGTTGTTCAATCCCCCTGTCCCCGTAGCACCCTCTGTAAGTATTTTCAGAGATTTAGTACTGAAGGACTTTTCAGAAATCCCAGAGAGGCAAGGGTTCTCGCCAAACTGTGTCCAGTGTGGGCCTCAAGTCCTTGTGTTCTAACAAGGACTTGGTGATCCGCCCTGTGGACAAAGGTGGAGGCATAGTGGTTCTGGACAAATCCGATTACGAACAAGAAATGTTCAGGATTCTACATGAGCCCAACACCTACCTACGGATGTCCACCAATCCCACCTCTATGTTCAAAACTGAACTTCAGAGCTTGGTTGACAGCGGTTTTTCTAGAAACATTTTTAACCAAAAAGAAAAGGCGTTTCTGGTTCCTACGGTCCCTAGGATACCAACCATTTACTATTTACCGAAGGTCCATAAGGATCCTGTGCACCCACCCGGTCGTCCAATTGTGAGCGGGATCAATTCCGTCACATCCAGAATTGGCCGCTATATTGACCATTATCTTCAACATCTAGTCAAGCGTGTGCCATCCTATTTGGCGGACACCGGGGCTACTATTAGAAAACTTCAGGATACGAATATAGGAGGTGACTACATCCTGGTGACAGCTGATGTAGCCTCGCTATATACATGTATCCCACATAGCAAGGGGCTAGAGGCTGTACAGTATTTCCTGGAGAAGGAAGAAACTCTTGCTCCTTTCCAACGAGTGTTTATCATGGAACTGTTGGAGTTTGCCACGAGAAGTAGCTATTTCTGGTTCAATGACAACTTTTACCTCCAACTGAGAGGTGTGGCTATGGGGGCTAAGTACGCCCCCAGCTTGGCCAACCTTTTTATGGCCAAATGGGAGGAGGATGTTGTCTATACCTACGATACCCAGCACTTAGTGTTTTGGGCTAGGTATATTGACGACATCCTCCTCCTATGGAGTGGCAGCTTGGCATCACTTGAAATCTTTATGGACCATCTAAATGCCAATGATAGAGGGATTTCCCTTTCATATACTGCCAGCCATGAAAGGATCCAGTTCCTAGATTTGGAGATTAGTATCCATGATCGTCAGTTTTGTTTTCAAACGCACTTTAAGAAAACTGACCGGAATGGATACATCCCGCAGGACAGTTGTCATCACCAATCTTGGTTGAGGTCTGTCCCGCGTAGTCAGTTTCTTAGATTGAGGAGGAATTGCACTGATATCAACATCTTCCTGACTCAAGCCGAGATCCTCAAACAACGTTTTATTGATAAGGGTTATGATCCTGTTAGTATTGATAGAGATCTCTGACAGGTACTTGAGACTGACAGGCACTCCTTAAACAGAAAGGTGAACCTAACAACACCTTTAAATGGGCAATGCTCACTTCCTTCTCCATGCAATACAAACAAGTGAAAGCCATCATAGCGAAGCACTGGGACATTTTGAGAAATGATAACATCCTTGGTTCAGTTTTACCGAAACAGGCCAAAGTTGTCTTCAGAGGTGCACCCACTCTTCAGGGTAAAATAGCACCCAACATCATTAACCCCCCGGTACGTCCTTCCTTCTTTCATCAACTGGTGGGTTACCATCCCTGTAAGAAGTGCAGTGTATGTAGATACAATACATCTGGAAGAAGTAAAACCCTAGAGTTCAGGTCCACCAATACAGGGAAGTCATACCCAATTAAACATTTTTGTACATGCTCTACCACACATATTGTATATCTCATCACCTGCCCTTGTGGCAAACAATATGTAGGTCGCACCATCAGGCCCTTTTCTGTCAGAGTGGGAGAACATGTTTCATTAATTTTAGGGGGTGATGTTAATCATACGGTGCCCAGACATTATAGGTTACATCACAGTAGAAATCCAGCTGGTACACAGTTCTTGATCATTGATCGTTTCATTCCCCACTGGAGGGGTGCCCCCAAAATTAGGGGAGTGTCCAAGCTGGAGACATACTGGATATATGAATTACAGACGCATAGGCCGTCCGGTTTAAATGTTGAGTGGGATATTAACTCCTTCATCGACCAGTCTTAGTAATGGTTGTTTCTGTTAGATTGCGGATCCATTTTCAGTTTTTTCTTAATAATATTTTTTCGTAAACATATTTTATTATATATGTTTTTTAATGTATTTTATACATCATGTATGGTTGTATTTGGCGTTATAAATTGTGATTTGGGATCACCTCCTGGTTTGCCCATTGGACAGTCTTTCGTTGAGGTATGTTGGCCCCCCTCTGTCATTGACCATGACAGGTGGAGGTTCCTGTCTGTTCCAATGTGAGAGTCAACTTTATATATGAGACGTGTGTCTCATTCACTCACATTGTGAACAGTAGTCTATAATGTGCTATTTATATCCCTTTTCTGCCATTTAACATCCAATTATTTTATATATATATATATATATTTAGCAATTATTCTATATATGTTTTTATTTCAGGTTGAACTATATCAACGAATTTAAATTTGTTATTAGGTGGTTACACTTGCATTCACCAGCTTTTTCTTTTACCGTATAATTTTTTCTTTCTGGCTTGGTTTGGACGATGTGTCACATTCCTGTAGACCAGTTAAAGTTAATTCATTCCTGCAATTGTTTGCGTTTCATGCTCTGCGTCGCTTTATGGCGGTGGAGCGCAGCGCAACCAATTTGCCAGCTAAGTGGAGCCTTGTAGTTCCGGGGGGCGCCGCGCCATCGGTTGATGACGCGATTGCGCTGTTTCTATCTGGCATGAACGTCCGCACGACATGCAATGGTTTTCGTTGGTCACGTGACGCCCATCATGTGGTTTGGGCGTGACGTCATGGCCGCGACGACGGACACCCGGCTACGTTCCACGATGGCTTCTACAGATAGGCTGGTTCTGCCCTGTATCAGGCATGGGTGAGCAGGTCAGTAACTTGGAAACACCAGAGGTCACCCCCCCTTTTTTTGCCAATTCAGCTTTCTTATATTTGGACATATTGATGCTCTATTCAGGGATTCCATAGAGAGGCTTGGAACGCACGCTCCAGCGCCATTTTGATTTTCCAGGAAGTGTCGATACAATGGGCAGATGAGAGGGAGGTCCTTGAAATCTATAAATTACATGCAGGCAACAGTGGAGGTACACCCCAGACGATGCAAGGTATTGCGAAAGGCGTCGGGAGACTCCACTGCTGCCACTGAGTGTTTTGCAAAGCGCTATGTTCATGGATTGAATGTAAGTGTACTTACCTACATTTATTAAATATCCTTTACGTTATTACGCTATGTGCCCTCTCCTTCTTTCCTCCTTATGATTCCTATGTGAGCTATTCCATCATTTTATTGGGCTTGGATATCTGGTGTCATCCTTGATTCTGGATCTCGGATATATATGTGTGCAGTGCCAGCTGGGACCCCATATGTACGGATATACATATATCAAGCCTGTTTGACCCTCTAGACGTACGTTTATTGGGTCCATTCCATCTGGTAAGCCTCCCCTTCATGTGGTGGTGGTCACGTCACAAGTCACCTGTTTTTTTGAAAGTCACCATTTGATTTGGAAGTTTCAACAACATTTCACGTTTTGGTCACCAAAGACTTTTCTTCAATCCTTTTTACATTTGGACTCATTATTAGATTTATTGTGATCTAGTTATTTTTGAGCACTTCACTTGGGTGTTACATATAATTTTTACGCATAGCGCTACATTTTTTGTACAATACTTTGCAACAGGGTTCATTGCTGCGCTCCAAGTACAGTATCTGTTAAGGGTTGCAGTGTTGTGCCACCAGCACCAGTGCCTAAGGCCCAATTTTTCTGCCCCTGTTTAACAGGGGCATGTATATACAATTCTTGATCTAATACTTTGCAACAGGGCTCATTGCTGCGCTCCAACTACAGTATCTGTGAGGGGTTGCAGTGTTGTGGCACCAGTGCCTAAGGCCCAATTTTTCTTCCCCTGTTTAACAGGGGCATGTAATTACAATTCTTGATCTAATAATTCACAGCAGGGCCCATTCCTGCGCCCACCAAGAGTAACTGTGAGGGCTTACAGTGTTGTGGCAACACTGTAAGCCGCAAGCAGTTTTAAATGACTTTTTTTCCTTTAGAAATGTCATTTTGTGCAGGGACAGTTCTAAACACAGGAAACACGTGCCACTTTACAGGCATACTTTAGACACCCCCCAGGTACGATTTTTAAAGGAATATTTCACTTTTTTCACTTGATGCATTATTAAAATCACTGCTCCCGAAAAAACTGCTGTTTTTAAAACTTATTTTTAGATTGATACATGTCCCCTGGGGCAGGACCCGGGTCCCCAAACCCTTTTTAGGACAGTAACTTGCATATTAGCCGTTATAATTAGCACTTTTGATTTTGAACGTTCGCGTCCATTGTATTTAATAGGGTTCTAAAGTTTGCGCAAACTTTCGGTCCGTTCGCAGGTTCTGGTGCAAACCGAACAAAGGGGTGTTCGGCTCATCCCTAGTCATTACTAGTAAAAATAAAATTATAATTAAAAATGCCATAAATCTATCCCCTATTTTGTAGACACTATATCTTTTGCGCAACCCAATCGATATACGCGTATTGCGATTTTTTTTTTAACAAAAATATGTGGAAGAATATATAATGGCTTAAATTGAGGTAGAAATTTGTTTTATTTTATATTTTTTGGGATATTTATTATAGCAAAATTAAAAACTATTGTTTTTTTTTTCAAAATTGTCAGTAATTTTTGTTTATAGCGCAAAAAATAAAAAAAACGCAGTAGTAATCAAATACCACCAAAAGAAAGCTCTATTTGTGGGGAAAAAGGACATAAATTTTGTTTGGGTACAGAGTTGCACGACCGCATAATTGTCAGTTAAAGCGATGCAATGCCGTATCACAAAAAATGGCCTGGTCATTAAATGCTTCTGGTCCTTAACCACCTCAATAATGGGCACTTAAACCCCCTTCCTTCCCAGACCAATTTTCAGCTTTCAGTGCTCTCCCACTTTGAATGACAATTATTCAGTCATGCTACACTGTACCCAAATTAAATTTTTATAATTTTGTTCACACAAATAGAGCCTTCTTTTGGGGTTATTTATTCACAATTTCATTTTCTGCGATATAAGTGTAGCGGGGTCTCCGTTGAGGCCCCATGGACTACGTTACCCAGAACCCCGTTTGGCACCCAGGGTGCATTAGGCTGCCGCAGAGACTCATGGGTGGGGTATAAAAGGGGAGGGCGAGGCTAAGCCCGGCCTCTTTGGACACCGCGCGGCTGGCAAGAGGACTTCCTGTGCGGACCTGCTGCGAGTGCAAGGCCCGAGGCCTGGGCCTTGCGCACTTCCAGAGAGCCTTCCACCACGCTGCAGAGCCTGTGCGGCATCTGACATCTACCTGCTTCGCGGACGTCAGTTGGACCAGAGATCTGGCCGTTGCAGATCCTGTGTGCGGAGACACAGCGGTTGGAGTTTCGGACTGGGATCGAGTCCGGAGTGGTGAGAGAGCACCTGCTCACAGCTATAACCGAGTACTTTGTTAGGCCTATTGACTGCCTTGGCCCATCGTGTTATACTTGCTTTCCTGACAGGAGACTAGTTGCAGAACTGAGTTATATAGTCTCAGAGGAGTTGCTTCTATTGCCATAGACCACTGTTGGATTACAAATCATTGTTCCTGTATGTGCACCACCAATCATCTTGAATGCGAAGATTCCTCACTTAAAGACTGAACTTTGACTGAGTCAGGCCTGACTGGGAGTTTATAGCATTGCTGAGCGCCATATTGCTCACAAGGGAAAATAGCTATATACATCAGTGTGTGATAGAACTATATGTGCACTATAGTTGACTAGTGTTATTATTACTGCAGGGCTCTTCATGTATGTGTTACATGGTAATGACCGTTACCCTTTCTATACGAGTAAACCTATTACAGTTAATCATTCTGGTATTGGCGTCCATTACTATATTTCACAACTGTCTGGGTTATTGTGGGATTGTTCAGATACTGGTATAGGAGCCATACATATAGATACCACCCCTAGACTAGCTGTGCCAGAGAAGGGTCGAGTATATTGCCGTGGTTGGTTGTTCTGTGCACAGGGCCCGAAACACAACCAGCGGCTCTCTTAGTTTGGGGGTATCGCTACATAAGCGAAAAAAGAGCGAATATTTTGAAAAAAAACAAAATTTTCTACTTTCTGTTTTAAAAGAAATCCCCAAAAATCTAATTTCGGCGAAAATTTAGGCCAAAATGTATTCTGCTATATGTCTTTGGTAAAAAAAATCCTGATAAGTGTATGATAATTGGTTTGTGTGAAAGTTATAGAGTCTACAAACTAAGCTACGCATTATTGCAAATTGATCAATCCTAATGCACTGATGGCCTATCTCATTTCTTGAGGCCCTAAAATGTCAGGACAGTACAAATACCCCCCAAATGACCACTTTTTGGAAAGAAGACAGTCAGAGGTATTTAGTAAGAGGCATCGTGAATTTTTTGAAGTTGCATTTTTTTTCCCACAATGCCTTGGAAAATTAAGAAATATATATATATATTTTTTTCTTTACAAAGTTGTCAATTTAGAAGATCTTTCTAACACATAGTATGTACATAGCAAAAATAACACCCCAAAATACATTCTGCTACTCGTCCTGAGTATGGCGATACCCCATGTGTGAGACTTTTCCACATCCTGGCCACATACGGAGGCCAAACATCCAAGTAGCACCATCAGGCGCTCTAAAGGCATAAATTACACATTTCATTTCCTGAGTACCTATCACATTTTTGAAGGCCCTGGAGAACCAGGACAATGGAATTAACCACAAAATGACCCAATTTTGGAAAGAAAACAACCCAATGTATATTCTATGAGGCATAATAAGTCTTTTGAACATGTCATTTCTTTCCAAAAGTTTTTGTAAAGTGTGGAAAAAAAATTAAAACATATATTTTTTTCACAAAGTTGTCAATTTAGAAGATCTTTCTAACACATAGTATGTACATAGCAAAAATAACACCCCAAAATACATTCTGCTTCTCATCCTGAGTATGGCTATACCCCGTGTGTGAGACTTTTCCACATCCTGGCTACATACGGAGGCCAAACATCCAAGTAGCACCATCAGGCGCTCTAAAGGCATAAATTACACATTTCATTTCCTGAGTACCTATCACATTTTTGAAGGCCCTGGAGAACCAGGACAATGGAATTACCCACAAAATGACCCAATTTTGGAAAGAAAACAACCCAATGTATATTTTATGAGGCATAATAAGTCTTTTGAACATGTAATTTCTTTCCAAAAGTTTTGGGAAAATGTGGAAAAAAAATTAAAACATATTTTTTTTTTCACAAAGTTGTCAATTTAGAAGATCTTTCTAACACATAGTATGTACATAGCAAAAATAACACCCCAAAATACATTCTGCTACTTGTCCTGAGTATGGCTATACCCCGTGTGTGAGACTTTTCCACATCCTGGCCACATACGGAGGCCAAACATCCAAGTAGCACCATCAGGCGCTCTAAAGGCATAAATTGCACATTTCATTTCCTGAGTACCTATCACATTTTTGAAGGCCCTGGAGAACCAGGACAATGGAATTACCCACAAAATGACCCCATTTTGAAAATAAAACAACCTAATGTATATTCTATGAGGCATAATAAGTCTTTTGAACATGTCATTTCTTTCCAAAAGTTTTTGTAAAGTGTGAAAAAAAAAAAAAACTTATTTTTTTTCACAAAGTTGTCAATTTAGAAGATCTTTCTAACACATAGTATGTACATAGCAAAACTAACACCCCAAAATACATTCTGCTACTCGTCCTGAGTATGGTGATACCTCATGTGTGAGACTTTTCCACAGCCTGGCCACATACAGAGGCCCAACATGCAAGTAGCACCTTCAGGCTTCTAACACATAGCATGTACACACCAAGAATTACACCCCAAAATACATTCTTCTGAGCAAAAGGTAATAAAAAAAAGGCTTACCTATGGTTTTAGCAGGCAGGAATACCGTTCCAGAGCAGTCAAAGCATTGGTCCAGACAGCCAAAAGGAAATGTCCAGGAATTGTCCAGGCAGCAGACAGAGATATGGAAACGTATGAACATGGTCCATGGTTTAGCAGGCAGTTCAGGTATCAGGTAGAGGCATGGCCAGTTCAGGTGGCAGGCAAAGGCATGGCCAGTTCAGGTGGCAGGCAGAGGCATGGCCAGTTCAGGTGGCAGGCAGAGACATGGCCAGTTCAGGTGGCAGCACTATAAAATTTAGGCCTTGGTCAGGTAAGACCTAAGGACAGGGGTAGAGGCTTCTTCCCACCCAAATCTCTATGAAGCCTCCGAGTCTCCAGACCCTAATCCGAGAAAACCAAAACCCGGAGAAAAACATTTTCTCCACTCGGAAAATCTTTTCTGGAGCCCCTCAAATATGTGAGACCCCTGTGCTGTACTCAAATGATCAGTTTAGGAAGCAGGCAAAAAGCATGGTCATTTAACAGGCTGAGGTCAATTCACGTTGAAGGCAGAAACATGGTTGGCAGAGGAATAGTCGAAAACAGTCCGGGTCATTCACAGAAATGGCAGATGGTGGAAACTGGAAAAAAAATCATCTTCACTTTACTAATAGTTTAGTATAGTATGATAGCTCTGAAAGCACTTTCCAATACAGAGGCCTGGCTGGGAGGGACATTGGGGACAGTAGTATCGGGTGTCATGACGAATTCCTCTACTTGAACACACACAAATTTTTTTGGGGGGTTTGCGACCTGTTTGGGCAAGAGGGAGGATTTCGGGAACGTGCCTTTCGTTGAGTCTGGCTACTGCATCGGAGCGAATTAGTTGAGGGGCTTGGCCATGGGGATAGAGAAGGTCTTTGATCACGTCTTCTTGGAATTTTATATATATATATATAGGTTAGGGAACTTTGGGTGCACTTATATAAAAATTGAACAGAGCTAGTTGCATCAAATAAATGGCAACTTTTTTGTACCAAAACAGTGATTTTCTGGTGGCCAAGTAGGGCTGCATCATCTGGTCATTCATATCCACCCCCCCCCCCCATGTAAAGATTATAGTCATGCACACATTTTGGCTTCTGGATGGGGCCTCTTCTTCTCTGCAGTTCCACCAAGGTGTCATCATGCATTGTGGAAAGGATGCAGACATCTCTTTTTTTATCTCTCCATTTTAATGCTAGGACCTCTTCAGTCCGCATACTGGCCATTTCCCCCTGTTTCAATTTCTTGGCAACCAATCTCCCTTTACGGTTGGTCCATGCTGTCCCACAGGCCACAGTTTTCTTTTGGTACAGATGGAGGAAAAGTGGGAGACTTGTATAGAAATTGTCTACGTATAGATGGTAACCTTTCCCAAGCAATGGTTTAATCAGCTGCCAGACAATTTTGCCACTTGTTCCCATGTAGGTAGGGCATCCAGGGGGGTTTAGCTGTCTGCCTTTTCCCTCATAAATTATAAAATCATATGTGTAACCCGTGGCCTTGTCACATGCCTTATAAAATTTTACCCCACGTCTGGCTCTTTTACTGGGGAGGTATTGCTTTATTCCAAGTCTTCCTGTGAAGTGTACTAATGATTCATCTACACATATATTTACATCAGGGGTAAACATCTGCTTGAAGCTGGCACAAAAAAATTGATTAGGGGCCGAATTTTGAATAATTTATCATAATTGGGATGATTTCGAGGGAGGCATTGGGCATTGTCGTTGAAGTGTAGAAACCTCATAATCATCTCGTAACGGGTTCTTTTCATAAAAGATGAATAGATTGGCATGTGGTAGATAGGTCGGGTAGACCAGTAGGAATGGAGTTCATTTTTTTTTGTCAGCCCCATGTTGAGGGTTAGGCCAAATAAAATTTAAAATTCTTCCATGGTGAGGGGTTTCCAAACAAAAGGACGGGCATAGGAAGAATTTGGATTGTTGGCTATATGTTGACTGGCGTATAGATTACACTGCTCCACAATGTAGGTTAGGATATCATCAGTAAAAAATAAGTCAAAATAATAAATCGGGGTAGCATTTTCCGACGGTATCTGAGGGCCTGGCTGGGCTGTAAAAGGGGGAATAACAGGTTCTACTGACGTATCGGGCAGCCATGTTGGATACAGTAGAAGATCGGGGAGGCTAGTATGGGCCCTGCCTCGTTGTTGATGGGACGCCCCGTTGCTAGCATTTGGCCTATCCTCTAGGAAAGTTGCAGAACTGCTGGTGGATGTCTGCCTATCCTGGCGTGCTGCGCTGCTGGTGGATGCCTGCCTATCCTGGCATGCTGCGCTGCTGGTGGATGCCTGCATATCATCATGGAGTGCTGCGCTGCTGGTGGATGCCTGCTGGTGGATGTCATGGAGTGCTGCGCTGCTGGTGGATGTCTGCGCCTGCTCATAACTCCTGATCCCACTTGTTAGGATTCTATCCTCAGTTTCTATTTCAGAGCCACTACTTTCCTCTGGATAATATTCACTATCCGATTCTGACAGAGAGAGTTCCCCGCTACTCTCGTCTGACATACCCTGGAGTATCTGGAGAGCCTCCTCGCTGCTGTAGAATCGTTTAGCCATGTGGGCAGATGTGTCAGATGTTGGCGGGCAGATGTGACAGATGTTGGCGGAAAGATGTGCCAGATGTTGGCGGTCAGATGTGCCAGATGTTGGCAGGGCAGATGTTGGCGGGCTAGATGTTGGCAGGCAGCTGTTGGCGGTCAGATGTTGGCGGTCAGATGTTGGCGGCCAGATGTTGGCGGGCAGATGTGCCAGATGTTGGCGGGCAGATGTGCCAGCTGTTGGCGGGCAGATGTAGCAGATGTTGGCGGGCAGATGTGGCAGATGTTGGCGGGCAGATGTGGCAGCTGTTGGCGGGAAGATGTGGCAGCTGTTGGCGGGCAGATGTGGCAGCTGTTGGCGGGCAGATGTTTACTGCCAGATGTTGGGGGTCAGATGTGCCAGATGTTGGCAGGGCAGATGTTGGCAGGCAGATGTGCCAGATGTTGGCGGGCAGATGTGCCAGATGTTGGCGGGGCAGATGTTGGCGGGCAGATGTGCCAGATGTTGACGGGCAGTGGTTGGCGGACAGATGTGCCAGATGTTGGTGGGCAGATGTGCCAGATGTTGACGGGCAGATGTGGCAGATGTTGGTGGGCAGATGTGGCAGATGTGGCAGCTGTTGGCGGGCAGATGTTTGCTGCCAGATGTTGGGGGTCAGATGTGCCAGATGTTGGCGGGGGCAGATGTGCCAGATGTTCATGGGCAGATGTGCCAGATGTTGGCGGGCATATGTTGGCGGGCAGATGTGCCAGATGTTGGCGGTAAGCTGTTGGCCGACAGATGTGCCAGATGTTGGTGGGCAGATGTGCCAGCTGTTGACGGGCAGCTGTGCCAGATGTTGGCGGGCAGATGTTTACTGGTATGACAGGTGTTTTCAATGTTTTGGGGACACTGTGTTTTGGGGACACTAGCTGGGTGATCAGTGGGTGATGTTGGCGGGCAGATGTGCCAGATGTTGGTGGGGCAGATGTTGGCGGGCAGATGTGCCAGATGTTGGCGGGCAGCTGTTGGCGGACAGATGTGCCAGATGTTGGTGGGCAGATGTGCCAGATGTTGACGGGCAGATGTGGCAGATGTTGGCGGGCAGATGTGGCAGATGTGGCAGCTGTTGGCGGGCAGATGTTTACAGCCCAAAGGTTGGGGGTCAGATGTGCCAGATGTTGGCGGGGGCAGATGTGCCAGATGTTCATGGGCAGATGTGCCAGATGTTGGCGGGCAGATGTTGGCGGGCAGATGTGCCAGATGTTGGCGGTAAGCTGTTGGCCCACAGATGTGCCAGATGTTGGTGGGCAGATGTGCCAGCTGTTGACGGGCAGCTGTGCCAGATGTTGGTGGGCAGATGTTTACTGGTATGACAGGTGTTTTCAATGTTTTGGGGACACTGTGTTTTGGGGACACTAGCTGGGTGATCAGTGGGTAAACAGCAGACAAACAGCTAAAAACTCACTGATCTCCCGGCTGCAGCACAGATTGTCTCTTCCTCTCCTCACTGACAGGCTCTGTGTGAGGAGAGGAAGAGATGAGAGCAGTTACAACTGCTCTGTGTTTACATTACATGACGGCTGTGATTGGACAGCCGTCATGTGATCAGGAGGGCAAATCACATGGCCCTCCTGTCGTGCACACGTTTCCTGTCTCTGGGGTGCACAGGCAGATCGGGATCGCCCCGCTGCACGGGCACATGTCGGTGGGATCCCCTCACAAACGCCAGCCCCCCCCTCTCTTTGTTTACATTATGATGGCTGTGATTAGACACAGCCATCGTGACGAAGGTATGGGGGGTGTAGATATGGCGCTGTTCTGATGAAAATTAGTTGATGAATCCGCCTGATGTGTGATATTAAAAATATGAAATATATGTGATATTAAAAATAATAAACAATTTGGCTCTGCCGGGTGTTTGCTTTCCGGGCAATGGGTGATAGTGGTAAAGGTGATTATTTGAGACGTGTGATGTTTAGAGGTGTTACTTCAAAAATTTATAAAATTAATAGTGAAAATTGGTTGGTGATTTTTGATGGCGTCTCGGCCGGGTGTTTGTTATAAAAATAAATATCTACAATGAGGTTTTAGAGTGTTATCTGTGCCTTATAAGAGGAGCACTCTGAATACATTGAAAGAAATAGATGAAAATTAGTGAGTAAAAGACCAGTTTTAGGAGAGGCTCGGCCGGGTGGTTGCTAGTTATGAAAGGATTCTTTGAAGTTTTGTTAAAACCCACTTTAATTATATTTAAGTTGGTGTAGTGCTTCGTGATGTTAAAGAGGGTTTTGGTTTCAGTAGGGCAATGGTACCTCAGCCGGGTGTTATTTATTTATTTATTTATTTTTCATGTGTCTTTGCCAAGGATTGCCTTAATTAATTAAATACATCAAATTAATTAAATACATCATACCAGCTAGAGCAAGGTGTCACAAACACCCGGCTGAGGTACCATTGCCCTACTGAAGCCAAAACCCTCTTTAACATCACGAAGCACTACACCAACTTAAATATAATTAAAGTGGGTTTTAACAAAACTTCAAAGAATCCTTTCATAACTAGCAAACACCCGGCCGAGCCTCTCCTAAAACTGGTCTTTTACTCACTAATTTTCATCTATTTCTTTCAATGTATTCAGAGTGCTCATCTTATAAGGCACAGATAACACTCTAAAACCTCATTGTAGATATTTATTTTTATAACAAACACCCGGCCGAGACACCATCAAAAATCACCAACCAATTTTCACTATTAATGTTATCAATTTTTGAAGTAACACCTCTAAACTGCACACGTCTCAAATAATCACCTTTACCACTATCACCCATTGCCCGGAAAGCAAACACCCGGCAGAGCCAAATTGTTTATTATTTTTAATATCACATATATTTCATATTTTTAATATCACACATCAGGCGGATTCATCAACTAATTTTCATCAGAACAGCGCCATATCTACACCCCCCATACCTTCTTCATATTTCTTGCTCCACCTACCTAGGAGGCAGCAATAAGTAGAGGCAGCAGTTCTGTCTACTGTGTATGGTTTGATTTTCTTTGCACGGAGATACCCCATCCCTTTTACAGCCATTGTGACGATCAGGAGGGCAAATCACAGTGCCCTCCTGCTGTTCCTAAATGCGGCGTGTCCGCGGGACACGCGCGCATCGGGATCGCGCGCCCCCGCGATCCCGCTCCTTCTGAGGGACGTTCGGGAACATCCACTCAGAAGAAGAGAGCACCCACCCGGCCGTATATGTACAGTGGCCAGGTGGGAAGTGGTTAACCACTTTGCGCCCGTCATACGACTAATGATGGCCGCAAAGTGGTTCTATAATGCCTCCGGCCACTGGGGGGCATGCGAGCGTGCCCGGCGCATCACTGAGATGCCGATGCGCGTGCCTGGCGGCCGCGATGTCCGCCAGGTACCCGCGATCGGCCGGTACACAGACAAGGACATGGATCTGTGTGTGTAAACAGATCCATGTCCTGTCAGGGAGAGAGGAGACCGATGCTGTGTCCCTTGTACATAGGGACACAGATCGGTCTCCTCCCCCAGTCAGTCCCCTCCCCCCACAGTAGCAATCACTCATAGGGAACACATTTAACCCCTTCCCCGCCCCCTAGTGTTAACCCCTTCCCTGCCAGTCACATTTATACAGTAATCAGTGCAGTTTTATAGCACTAATCGCTGTATAAATGTGAAAGGTCCCAAAAATGTGTCAAAAGTGTCCGATGTGTCCGACGAAATATCGCAGTCCTGCCAAAAATCGCAGATCGCCGCCATTACTAGTAAAAAAAAAATGTCAGAATTCTATCCCCTATTTTGTAGGCGCTATAACTTTTGCGCAAACCAATCACTATACGCTTATTGGGATTTTTTTTAACCAAAAATATGTAGAAGAATACGTATCGGCCTAAACTGAGGAAAAAAACGTTTTTTATTTTAAAAAATTGGGATATTTATTATAGCAAAAATCCAAAAATATTGTGTTTTTTTTTTTAATTTTTGCTCTTTTTTTGGTTTATAGCGCAAAAAATAAAAACCGCAAAAGAAAGCTCTATTTGTGGGAAAAAAAGGACGTCAATTTTGTTTGCGAGCCACGTCACACGACCGCGCAATTGTCATTCAAAGCGACGCAGTGCCGAAAGCTGAAATTTCGCCTGGGCAGGAAGGGGGTTTATGTGCCCAGTAAGCAAGAGGTTAAGCTGGATACACACTATACAACTTTTGTTGTTCGATTTCCTTTAGATTTACCTTCAACTATGTAGTGCAAGGGTCTGCCTGATTGCATACAAATTGAAAGTGTTTAGGTTTGACTTCCAATGTATATGGTTTTCTGAAATCTAAAGGAAAAAATCTAAAGAAAATTGTATAGTGTGTATCCAGCTTAACTAGTTCAAGACCGCCCACCGCACATATACTGCGGCAGGATGGCCCGAGTGCATGAAACAATGTACCTGTATGTTGTCCACGCTACCTGGTCTGGGGCGCGAGCATGTGCCACTGGCTCCCGCTGTGATTGCACACAACGGAAGCCAATCACTGGGTCCGGCGGCCACACGTGATCATTCTCGGTAATGACAGAACAGCTGTCTGCCTATGTAAACAAGACAGACCGTTGTTTTGTCAGACAGGGAGAGAGAGAGATCTATGATTCCTACTAATCAGGAACACCGATCTCTATCTTTGGCTCGTGTCAACATCCTCCACACAATTAAGGCCCGTACACACAATACGAAAATCTAAAGAAAATTTTCGTCCGACGAACGATCTGCTGCTTTTTGGATCGTTGGTTTTGATTTTTCATATGACAAAAGCAGGATGTGCAGACTATAAAATTTTTGTCGGACGTGAACACAACGTCCGATTTTCATTTCACTAGTACGGTTTTCGTCCGAAAAAAAATAGTAAAAGCTAGACTACGCATGCTCATAAATGAAAGAATACATACAAAACTATTCAACACATTACGTCACTTCTGAAGTTGTATTCTGTCGTACGAAAATTTTCCTATTGAGAGTAACCTCTTCACTTACGCCATGAGACTAGCATGCAACAAAAAACGGATGAACGGTTGTCCGAAAATCAGATCGTGTGTACGAGGCTTTAGAAAGCACTCCCAGGGAACACATTTAACCCTTTGATCGCCCCTGATGTTAACCCCTTCCCTGCCAGTGTCATTTATACAGGGACAGTGCATTTTTTAGCACTGATCACTGTATTGGTGTCACTGGTCCCCAAAAAGTGTCACTAAAGCCTCATACACACGGTCAGACTTCAAACAAACTTTTTCAGCCAACAAACATGAACGTAGTGACGTAATTGACGTACTACGTGGTTTTTCTGCTCTTTACCGCCACCCTTTGGTCAACTTCTGCTATTGTTGGTTGATTTTAACATTGGTTCTGAGCATGCGTATTTGTATTTCGGATTAAAGTCCGATGGATTTCTGTACACACGGCAGGACTTTGCACCGTAGGACTTTTGTTGCCGAAAAGTCTGTCCGTTTGCAGAGCGAACTTTTGTCCGATGAAAACTGAAAAAGGTTTGTCCGATGGAAAACCTGGGAATTTAGAAGTTTGTTGTCAAAAAGTCAGCAAGTGTGTATGGGGCTTTAGTGTTCAATTTGTCCGCCGCAATGTATCGAGTCCCACTAAAAAATCGCTGATCGCCGCCATTACTAGTAAAAAAAAAAAAAATCCCTAAATCTATCCTATAGTTTGCAGATGCAACTTTTGTGCAAACCAATCAATATACACTAATTGGGATTTTTTTAAATGAAAAATATGTAGCAGAATACAATTTGGCCTAAATCGATGAAGAAGTTCGATTTTTTACATATTTTTATTGGATATGTTTTATATAAAAAAATATACTTTTTTTGTTTATAGCGCAAAAAAAAAAAAAAATTGCAGAGGTGATCAAACACCACCAGAAGGAACCTCTATTTGTGGGCAAAAAAAATTGTTTGGGTACAACGTCACACAAGACAGCGCAGTTGTCAGCTAAAGCGACGCAGTTTCGTATCGCAAAAAAGGGCCTGGTCATTAAGGGGGTAAATCCTTCCGGGGCTGAAGTGGTTAAAGGGCTCACAAATCCCAGACTCCCTTTTACAGTAGCTCTGCCTCACAGTGCTCTATTATCTGTATTTTGCTCTTAGGCCAGTTCACACCATAAAAACGCAGTCGAGGTGTGTTCCAGATGCTTTTCTGCATGTGTGCTTTTGATGTGTTCCAGTGTGTTTTTTGGTGCGTTTCTGATGCAGTCCAGTGCATTTTTTCCCCTTTATTTTCTTAACCTTAAATGAGGGCATGTGTGTTCCAGTGCATTTTTTAAGTGTTTTACAGCATTTCAGTACAGTCCAGTGCAGAAAAAATGCAGCATGGGCTTTTTTTCCTAGAACTGGAATGCACTGGAACTTCAAGCACTGGTGTGAACTATGCCATTGAAAGCCATATAACCTACTTTACATGCATTTTTGATGCAGAAAAAAAAACTGGACTGCATGTGGTGTGAACTGGCCCTTAAGCTTGTCACAATTGTCCCTGCCCACCACCCAGTAGACATCCTGATGTTTTACCATTAAATGGGACTGTAATAATTCAAACCAGCGTTGTTTGTGTCATGCTTCCCGCAAATCAATAGTCACAAAGATAGTTTGAAAATCTTTATCATTATCAGAAAGCAAGATCTTTTTGTAAAAAGTCAACTAATCTAATTTAATCACTGTTGCTACTGGCAACAGCGCTCGCCTCCTGCTTTATGGCAATCATTGCCTCTTTCACTGTACTAAAAGTTGACTTTACAATCTCTGTAGCGGCGCTTTGCAGGCGATTTTAACCCTTTATTTGGCCGCTAGCGGGGCGCCTCTTAAACAACGGTAAAGCGCCACTAAAGCTAACGGCGCTTTACCGCCAACACTCCGCACTGTCAGTGTAAAGGGCTCTAAGGCCCCTTTCACACGGCAAGCCCGCTCGGATTCGCCTGTCCGTTTTTCAGGTGGATCCGTTCGGAACATCCATTGACTCCTATGGGGAGATGGATGTCGGCAGAGATGTGTCCACTGACATCCAATCCACTAAAATCAGACTTATGGTGATACGTTCGCCATCCGTCTTGGCGGATCGGATAAGATCTGATGAAAAACGAACATGTTGTCCGTTTTCGTCCGATCTCTCCATAGGAATCAGCGGCGCTCTGACAGGCTCAATGAGCAGAGACGGACCTGTCATCCGCCGGCTCAGCGGAGATCAACAAAGCGATCTTCTGCTGAGCTGGCAGACTCTGCTAAACGGATCCGCCTCATGTGAATGAGGCCTAAGGACCAGTTCACACCATAGAAATGCAGTCCGGATGCTTTCCAGATGCTTTTTTGCATGTACATTTTTGATGCGTTCCAGTGCGTTTTTGATGCAGTCCAGTGCATTTCCCCCCCTCTTTTTTCCTAACCTTAAGCCCTGGTTCACACTGGTGCGTTTTGACATGCGATTTGGCATGTCAAATCGCATGTCAAAATGGCGGTATTTGCCGCAAATTGCCGGCAATGGCACCGTCCTAATCGGTGCGACGCCGCACCTGCGGCGCTGCACCGATTTAAAAAAGTAGTTTCTGTACTACTTTTTGCGATTTTGGCCCGCGATTTACATTGACATCTGTGCAGAAACCTGCGCAGATGTCTCTGTAATCGCGGCTGAAATCGGGACTGACCAACGGGAGTGAAATCGTGCGAGTTCAGCTGAAATCGTGCGAGTTCAGCTGAACTCGCACGGCTTCACTCTCGCAGCCCATTGTTAAGATGCAGTTCTGTGTTCTTTTTTCTGCACTTGTGCTAATTCACACCAGATGCAGCTCAGTAGTGCTTTTTTCTGCAAAAAATGCATGCACAGTGTTCTCCATGTATTTCAATGGCTCTAGTTCACACTGACCTGAAACTGACTGGAACTGACTGCATTGATGTGAACTAGAGCCATTTGGATACATGGAAAACACTGTCCATGCATTTTTAGTGCAGAAAAAAACACACGGAACTGCGTCTGGTGTGAACTGGCCCTAAATAAGGACAAGTGTGTTTCAGTGCATTCAAGTGCATTTTTGGTGCGTTTTACAGTGTTCCAATACAGTCGAGTGCAGGAAGAATGCAACATGTTCTACTTTTTTTTCTGAAACTGGAATACACTGGAACTGCAAGCACTGGTGAAAACCATATAATCTACTTTCCATGCGTTTTTGATGCAAAAACTAAATTTACTGGACTGCATGTGGTGTGGACTGGCCCTAACATTTTTTCCACCCACTTTTTCATGGAAAAAAAAAGTTCCATCTCACAGGATAAACCAGAAAAAAAATAGCTTGGCGGTGTCATGTTAGAAAGCCACTACCCGTCAGAAAATGCAACGGGAGTGACTTTCTGTCGCGGACATATTGGAACACCCACACTCGCCTGCAGTAAGCCTACAGTCAGAAGCCGGCAAGAGGACATCTTCTTACACCCACTGGAGTCTTGCATTTCACACTTATTTTTACAAGTAAACTGAGCTTATATAGTCAAGTCAAATACAGTATTTTGAAATTCGTGACACTGTTTTGATGTTGAGGTTTGCTAATCTGACAAAACACCGCTGCATTTAAGATTCAACATCAAAACAGCTTGACAGATTTCAAAATTCTGTATTTCACTATATAAGCTCAGTTTACTGGTAAAAATAAGTGTCAAATGCAAGACTCCGGTGGGTGTAAAAAGATGTCTGCTTTGCGACTTCAGACTGTAGGTTTAGTGTTGGTGTACCGAGATGGCCACGACGGAACGTCACTTTGGTTGCACTTTCTGATGGGTAGCATGTTTCTGATAGAACAATGGCTACTTTGATCTGCTTAGACCCGCAGTTTGTCTCCTCACAGACTGCAATAAATCAGCTTCCCTGCTCTCTCGACTTCTTTGTTCCTATTCACACCGGAGCCGTGGCCGCGTTAGCACTAAAGTGCCGCTTGTCTTAGTGACACTTTAGCGCTGTTTAAGTGGCGCTTTTAACCCCCGCTAGAGGCCAAAGAAGGGGTTAAAGATGCCCGTGTTGTGGCACTTCTGAATGGCTTTTCAGGTGCTTTTTCGAAGCGCTGCCCATTCATTGCAATGGGCAGGGGCGTTTTGGGAGCGTACTCCCAAACCGCCTCAAAGATGCTGCTTGCAGGACTTTTTCTAACGTCCCGCAAGTGCACCACCTCAGTGTGAAAGCACTCAGGCTTTCACATTTGGGTGGCATGGGAGGCAGTTTTCAGGCGCTTTACAGGCACTATTTCTAGAGCTAAAACGCCTGAAAACTGCCTTAGTGTGAAAGGGGTCAAAGGGCTCGTACACATTATAAGAAAATCGGGCAAACATTTTCATCCAAAGAATTTTTGTACAATTTTCATATAGTGGGTACACAACTTTCGACAGCCGATTCCGATGTTTCTTACGAAAATTCCCAAAGGGACAAGCTACAAAGTCTTTCTCTCACGGGAACAGAGTGAAAAATTTTCATTTAATGTGTACCGTTTTCATACAATTTTCCTACAAAAAAAATCTGAATCTGATGAGAAACAATAAACAAAGAAAAAAAAGAAGCCTTTGTCGTACGAGAATTTTAAAATTTTCTGTGAAACAATGAGGAAAATCGGACGATCCTTTACTGTATTTTCTTATAGTGTGTACCCCACTTTTTGCTCTCCTAGCACAGGCTAGACAGACTGATTGGTCCTTTGTGAGGAAAACACCCACCTGATAATAATTCCCACACCTGTTCAGAGATGTTTGCATGCTTTGTCCATATCACTATCTGCAGCTTTATACAGTGAAAAAGCATCCATGGGTCACTATATATATATATATATATATATATATATATATACTGTATATATCATTTTACAGCTTCTATGTTTCCCAAATAGATATTGATGTATTGTAGGATGTAGACTATTTTGTGATTTTGGCAATAAGGCCATTCTAGGGCTGTATTATTACACCCTGAACCAAACTTCTGCTATCTTGTTTATTTTCAAACGTCATGATTTCTTGGGTAAAAGATATGCTTTTACTATTTCTTTTCTTATGTTAGCAGGCAATTTGGATCGATCAAATAGGGCTTGTGTGCATCCCATATTTCCAACTTTTAGGGCCCAGTGGAGGTCTAATTAGAAAATATGATATCATGCTGAACAATTTTCATCAATATTAGTGGGCCTGAAAACAATGATACATTGAGTTTCTGTGACTATACTGTTGAGATTTGGAAATAATATTTAAAAAAAAAACAGCATAGTCAAACCTACAAACTTCTGAATGCTTTGAACTGTGGATTTCTGGCAGAGATTGTTTAGCAAGAATATAATCTATTCTGGTGTAGGATTTACAGGGGACCAATGGTGGCTGGTGCTCCATTTTTGGGGGGGTTGTTAAATCCAAACGCCACCCCCCTCCAGTCGGTAGGATGGTCCATCAGTCAATCAGTCGCACCCCCCCATTGCTCAATCAGCCCACCTGCCCCGCACTTACCCCATCTAGGTTGCGGGCAGCGCTTCCTCCTCATTGGCTTCACCTCTGCATCTCGGCGGCTTCCTCTGTGTCTTCTCCTCCTCGGCAGGCCAATACAATCGCTTCTCTTCTCGGCCAATCGGATCTCAGGACCTGCTTCCTAATTGGCTGGGAGGAGAATCAGGAAGACAATAGCGAATATTAATTTGCTATTGTCACAACTGGGTGAGCTTAGGGCGCAGTATTCTGCGCCCCCAAGCCCACCCTTTTTTTAAGCCAACTCACGTGCTTAAAAAAACAAAAAAACATTGGAATCCATGCGTCTGGCGCCCTGCATGTAGATTAGGGGCCGGACGCATGAATTAGGGGGGTGGCGATACACCCCTTATGGACTGGCCGCCACTGCTGGGGGCATAATGTGCGTCCCCACACTCAATACATGAAGTACTCTCCACAAATCACATACATTAAATTTGTGGCTAAATGATTAAAACCCATTTGGATAGTGTAGTTTTAGTTAGCAGAGGAGATATGAATGGTCTTCCACAGAGGAGTTAAAGTCATCTCCCCATGGTGCTATTCACTAAGATTTTTTTTAAATCAAAACAAAAGTAAGGTTTCTGTCTGTCACTAGTGCATACATGTTCAGAATCATGATTAGCAGCCACTGAAATGTGACTTATAACTAGAAACTTTACCAAATTGACCTTAACCACTTCCCGTCTGCACTATAGCCGAATGACAGCTACAGCATGGACATGAATTGCCGGGAGGCCGTCAATAGACGTCCTCCCATGCTTGATCGGCCTGCGCGCCCCCTGCAGGGCGCGCGCGGCTCACTCTATGATCAGCGAGTCTATGAGACTCGCTGGATCATAGATCGGAGTAAGGGGTCGGTCCCAACCCCTTACCACATGATCAGATGTCAGCCAATGACAGCTGATCATGTGATGTAAACAGAGCCGGTAATCAGCTATTTTTTCTCCTCACGCTGATAGCGTGAGGAGGAAAAAAAAAGCCGATCACTGACAGAAAACAGCGGGACATCGGTCCCGATCAGGGAGAGCTGCAGACAGCTCATCTGTGCCAATGTGTGCCACCTGTCAGTGCCACCTACCAGTGCCCACCAGCACTGCCTATCAGTGCCCACAGTGCCACCTATCAGTGCCCACAGTGCCACCTATCAGTGCATATCGGTGCCCACCGTGCAAAATTTAAGTCACTAATCAGTGCCTCAAACAGTGCTGCCCATCATTGTCATCTACCAGTGCCCGTCATTCTCACCTACCCATGCCCATCAGTGCCCATCAGTGCCATCTATCTGTGCCAATCAGTAACACCCATCAGTGCCCCCCATCAGTGCTTTCCATCAGTGCTGCCTTATCTGTGCCCATCAGTACTGCCTTATCTGTCCCCATCAGTGCCGCCTTATCTGTGCCCATCAGTGCCACCTTATCTGTGCCCACCAGTGCAGCCTATCAGTGCCCATCAGTGCTGCCTCATCAGCGCATATCACTGATGGAGAAAAATTCCCTGTTTGCAAAAAATGTTTGTTTAGCAAAAAATAAAAACCCCAGAGGTGATCAAATTCCACCAAAAGAAAGCTCTATTTGTGGGGAAAAAATTATAAAAATTTCACTTGGGTACAGCGTTGTATGCCCGCGCAATTGTCATTCAAAGTGCATCAGCGCTGAAAGCTGAATATTGGTCTGGGCAGGAGGGGGGTTTAAGTGCCCAGTAAGCAAATGGTTAAAGTGACCATGTTACTGTGACGGAACGTCCCACACTCCGCTTGAGTGCTTTCATCATGTACCACTTCCTATCAGTCTGGGTATAGATATCCAGATATTCCAGCTGCTCACAAGCACACAATGAGACGAGACTTGTTTGTCTGCTGAACATGGACTGGTTTATTAGAAAAAGAATACAGTCTTATATACAGTAAAAGAGGAGGTGCATACATATCCTGCTCATATTACTCTGAATATACACCTGTGACCAGACCTAATTAACATGAGCTAATTAACTAATCCCTTTAAGCAGTCAAGATGACTCAGAGACATGACCTTTAGGCTAGACTTCACGTCTCCTAGCTCACCGGCTATACAATACACATTATAAGTATAAACATAGGACATCTTCACACAATAGCAGGGTCAATTAGCACAGACAACAATGTGAGACAGAGAAACCACACTAAACCCATTTACATTATAGAAGACAACAGACAGACCGGTGGCTGGAGTTGAAGACATCAGCATCTTCTAGGAGTCCCAACATTATGAAGCCGTCATTATAATATGGCAAATACAGAGTTCCCAGAGTCTGTGTGTTTTGGGGGGGACATGGACTTGAATTACTTCAAGGTTCCCAGGCATACACCACACAAAGAGTATTGTTCCCTTAAAATCCACGGCCCATAGTCGGTAGGCAAGAGGCTAGCATTCAGTCCCCTCCAAAAGCCTCTGTCCTGGTTAGGTCTGTCACAGTTACCATGGGGAAAAATAGAACAAAAGCACTCTGTCACTATAGGAAACAATATTAATATTTTTTTACTTTCCTAGTAGTATGCAAGGAAAATAAAATATATGCAAATAATGGGGCTCATTGCCTTTTAGACACTATTACTCTAATAGGACATGGTAAATCACTGTGTATTTATTTGGCCATTTGTTGGAATGGATGTTAATTTATAATTTTTTGTCCCAGTGCATGAAATGCACTCAGTAGAACATATACCATAATTTTTGGGGAAATGTTGAGTAATCCCAGATATATACAGTATATAGTGTGCATATAGCTACAATGCTAAATTAAAATAAAAAATAATAATAGCATGGCCATGCAATGTAAACAGGACATGTATGGATACAATTATGTAAATTAGGAAAAATCTATCCACACTTATGGTAATCTAAGCAAAACAAAATGATTAAGGCTACTTTTCACACTGCCAGCGTGTGGGCGTCTGCGGTAAAGTGCCGCTATTTGTAACGACACTTTACCGTCGTTTTTGCGGTGCTATTAGATGAAAAAGGGTTAAAACCGCCCGCAAAGCGCTGCTGCAGTGGCAATTTGCCGGTGGTTTGGCAGCGCTGCTCATCGATTTCAATGGGCAGGGACACTTTAGGAGTGGTGTATACACCGTTCTTACAGTGCCTCAAAGATGCAGGTAGCAGGACTTTTTTATCGCCCTGCCAGCGCACCGCTCCAT
The DNA here is from genome assembly GCA_029206835.1 of Rana muscosa. Taxonomy (NCBI): domain Eukaryota; kingdom Metazoa; phylum Chordata; class Amphibia; order Anura; family Ranidae; genus Rana; species Rana muscosa. The sequence continues at coordinate 1,176,577,223 of CM055122.1, forward strand.
TGTGAAAGCCCTCTGGCTTTCACATTGGAGTGAAAGGAGAGGCTCTGTCAGGGTTGTTTGCCGGCGCTATTTTTAGCGCTATAGCGCCTGCAAAGCGCCTCAGTGTGAAAGTAGCCTAAGTGACAATGGTAGCTGCTGTCTAAAAGTGATAAATCACCCCACAAACCATGTATCATATATCCCGTTATTATAAGTATCAATGTGTATACATAAACAAAAATTACCAAACTAATATAAACGAAATCATCCAATAAAAAGCTCTTAATTAGTCCACATGTGTATGTGCTCAGTGTTCATAACATTCTGTAATCAATTCTGTGTCAAAGCATAAAATGTACTGGTAAACTAGTGTTCCCAGGTGGGGTTGCTTCAGACAGAGGAAGAATCTTGAGGATAAGAACAAATCCCCATACACACGGGCAGAATGTCGGGAGAAAAAAATGTCCGACATTCTGCCCATGTGTATGTCAGGTCTGTCCGACAGAAGCCGGCCATTTAGCTGGCTTCTGTCAGATGCGCATGCTGGAAAATCAGCATCTGACCGACTCCCCAGCAGCGCTCTCAGCCAATGGCAGAGAGCACTGATTGGAGTGTTCTGGCGGGGGGGGCTTTCCTCAGCGGGGAGAACGCTGGACTAACCTTGCACAGTTAGTACAATGGCTCTGACCGGAGCTGACAGGTTTTTTTTCGTTCAACCCGCTGAATTGCACAAAAGAAACCGGTGTTGTGTACCAGACGTAACACACCACACTCACCAGATCATATTTTCCTCTTGTTTTACCAAGTTAGTCAAGATAGCAACCTTTGCATCCACTCCATTTATTCAACAAAAGATATATAAAAGTTGCACTCACAGTATTAAAATCATTTCTATAGCCTTGTACATGTATTTTGCCTCATCTAAGATGCCCTTGGAGCTAACCACCGGAATCGGGTGTGACGTCACCGGGAGTTACCATCAAACGTGTTTCATCATAATTGTACAATGTCCTCAGGAGTTGGGCTACTAAAGATGTTGCACAGCCAACTCCTAAAGATTTTGCACAATTATGATGAACCGCATTGGGTCATGACTTCCGGCGACATCACATACAGTTCCTGTGGCCATCCAGCGGCCATTTTGGATGAGGCAAAATACATGTACAAGGCTATAGCAACTATTTTAATACTGTGAGTGCAATTTTTATATATTTTTGTTAAATAAATGGTGCTTTCACTATATAGAGCTATCTCTTCTTTTCCAAACATATGCCACTTGCTGTAAACATTCTGGAGTTTTATATTAGAAGTAAAGATTTGTGGAGACATAATTAAGGAAAATATGGGAGGGCAAACGGACATGGACCTGACTGACACTAATTTGCTTGTCCAGGTCCAATACAGGAGTGCCCACTCACCCAATCTTAAGTGGAGGTCACCAATATAAGGACCTATACATTACTAAGAATGGGGAAGAAGTTTAGGGACATAGAGACAGTTCCTTAAGAGGTCCATACCTCAAAAGAGGAGTGGGAACAAACCGCGGTATACTCCAAAAAGGTTTTATTCAAAATGTAAAAATGATCATAGAACAATACGCAACTGCAAGAGTTAAAAGACAACGTTGTCTATTAATCACCTCCTGCCCGGCCTATAGAAAAATGACGGTCGGGCGGGGGTTCAGTTATCCTGACTTGACGACATATGACGTGCAGAAGGATAACAGCCGCCGCGCGCCCATGGGGGCGCGGATTGCGGCGATCGGTAGTGCGGTGTGTCAGTCTGATACATTGATCTCGGTAGACAGAGGCTCTTTACCACGTGATCAGCCGTGTCCAATCACGGCTGATCACGATGTAAACAGGAAGAACTGTTGATTGGCTTTTTCTCACTACTTTCCATAGTGTAGCGTTCATCCATAAAAAAGGGGGTTTATTTTCACAAAGTATGCGATACAGAACCTCAAAGTAACAAGTCCTGAGATATTAAAATGCTGTTTAAAAAACTCCTTGCAAGGAATAAAAAGTTCCGTATTCTGTCAATCAAACGACCGTTCGCGTGTGCGCAATGCGTGCAGGGCGACACATGCACACATTGCGCACGCGCGAACGGTCGTTTAATTGACAGAATACAGAGCTTTTTATTCCTTGCAAGGAGTTTTTTAACCAGCATTTTAATATCTCAGGACTTGTTACTTTGAGGTTCTGTATCACATACTTTGTGAAAATAAACCCCCTTTTTTATGGATGAACGCTACACTATGGAAAGTTTTTCTTTCTCTTTTGGTTTTTATCCTACTTACTGAGGAACATCCACTCTGATCTGCAAAGAGTGTGTCTACTCCCAGTTCTGGCCAGGTGTTCAATCAACGTCTCTGGAGACTCTCCCATTGTGGATGAAGCGTTCCTGCAGAATCATCCTGCCTTTCATGGAGTAAAACATCACTCTACTGAGCCTGTTTTGACCCCCCTGAGAAGGGTGGTCGCAGGCTGTCTGGTAAGCCTTCAATCTTCACCTTGGTGGCGGGATCTTTACTAAGTGTTGGAGATTTTGCCTATGATTTTCATCGGATACCTGCACTCTGTAGAACTCTTATCATCTTTAAATAGAGGAGAAGATTTCATATATTTTTCACTTACACACATGAACTTTAAATTGTTTATTTGTAGTATTCACTCATGTTTTTGATACTTTTTCTTATATTATATATTTTTTTCACTGTATAGCCATACACAGTTTTGCTCATCCAGCGCTACACCTTTTTGTATATTTATATTTGTTGTACCTTATATCAGGGTTTTTTCTGGTGTTTAGCAGCAGGTTTTCCTTTAGGGATTTATTCATTTATTGCACTTTAATAATTTGCACCTAGCGCAAATTTTTCTTTTATAACCAATCAGAAAACATACTTATTTAAAAAATTGTATAACAGAAACAAAAGAAAAACGTTTTTTTCTAAATCTTCGGCCTTTTTTTATTTGTTTAGCAAAAAATAAAAACTGCAGAGGTGATCAAATGCCACCAAAATAAAGCTCTCCTTGTGGGAACAAAATGATAAAAATTCTGTTTGGGTACAGTGTAGCATGACAATGCAATTGTCATTTAAACAGCGACAGCGCAGAAAGCTGAAAATTGGCTTGGGCAGGAAGGGGGTACAATTGCCTGGTATTGAAGTGGTTAAAATGCACACAACTGGGATCCAAACCACGCCAATCCATTCACAGCATAATCTTAAATCTATCACAGGTATGATAGAGTGTGAGTCTTATGCCACGTAAACACAATCGGAAATTCCGACAACAAAACCGTGGATTTTTTTCAGACGGAATGTTGGCTCAAACTTGTGTTGCATACGCGGTGACATACAGGACATACGACGAGCCGAGATCAATGAAGTTCAATAGGCAGTTCGGCTCTTCTGCTTGATTCTAAGCATGCGTGTTTTTCTTGCCGGAAAATTTGAGTACCAGCTCTCAAATTTTTGTTGTCGGAAACTCCGACAGCAAATGTCCGATGGAGCCTACACACGGTTGGAATTTCCGACCAAAAGCTCACATCGAACATTTGTTTTCAGAATTTCCGATCGTGTGTACGCGACATAAGGGGGTCCTAAGTTTGGGGAGACCACCTAAGGAGGAGCAGAGCTGCCACCTAACCAGGAGTGGATGCAAAGAGCGCTATATTAACTCACTTGGTAAAACAAGGAATCAGTATGATCTGGTGACTGCGGTGAATTATCCTTATCCTCAGGATTCTTCCTGTGTCTAGAGAAATCCCAACTGGGAACACCACTTTACCTACAACTTTTTTCTTTGGCACAAAATTGATTATAAAATGTTATTAATGCTGAATACACATGTGGACTACTGAAAAATTAAGAACTTTTTTATTGGATGATTTATTTTATTCCAGTTTGGTAATTTTTGTTTATGTATACAAATTAAGAGGACTGTTGCTACTTTTTTCCTCCTCAACATATCTGAATAGATCTGAACTAAAGTAAGATGAATCAAGCTTCCATTGTGAAATAGGAGAACTCTATATTTTGCTGCAATATAGTGAATAAGGTGGGCAAAGATACATCATTTTCAGAATGTCAGCTTTTGGGCTGTGTATTAATAGGTAAAAGTGTTAGATTGTGATTTGAATAGCTCCTCTTTTGACCTAATACACAAATTTAGCTTATCTCATAACTAAAAAACAGTATGAGTCAGGAGATAGCAGCTTCAGAGCCTTCTATGATATTTTTTCTGACTCATTCATTTTTACTAATTATTTAGCATTATTAATATTTTATTCATTCGTACTAAGCCCTGAGTAATGCTATTAATCACAGTGCACAATAAGATACAACTAATCCTTTATAATATAAAGGTGTTTGAAGATTTGAGGACATTTTTTTTTTCTATAGGGTATCTGCACTCCTCAGTGGTGACATGTAGAGTAACATAAAGTAAAATAATATAAAGGGTACCCTATTACAAAAAGGTTTTTGAGAACAAAACTTTAGAACATGTTATGTGATAGAATTATGTTCAGGCTTTAACATTTTATACGAAGTACAAGAGAAACGGAAGCAGGGAAAACTTTTGATCATATCATATCTTGTAGCCCCGCTCAGAATTTCAGAGGATTGAAAAAGGATTTAGCATCTGATTAAATTATATTACAATTTGGAACAACTTATATTAAACATTAGTAATATACTGACTGCACATTTCAGGAGATTTCAACTAGAAATGGTTGCATTTTAAGTATAAGTAAAGTATTCCTACTTAAGAGGAATAACAACTTTTTAAAAAAAAGGTGAATACTGAAAAGTGAAAATTATGAAATTACTTCATCGCATATATTTTTGGGAGGTGAGGTTGATTTATTATGTAGGTAACAGTTTTAAATTAATTTTGGTGGCTTAAGAAAACTACACACAGAGCGCTTATGCCATTAAAGATAGCCTACAACTGTGTGTGTGCCAGTAAGCTGGTACTGATGATGTGTCATGCATTTTTAAATGAATACAGAAAAAGATTTTTGTGTTTGTAAGGATAATTGCAAATAGTTTGTCTTCTGTACTGTTTAAAGAGACATTGATTTGAAGTGTTAATGTTTGTGCAGATTTCATGTGCCTTCATTATTCTGCAGTGTATGCATGTTTTTTCCACCCTGAACCTGTGTTGCATTATTGCTTTTAGATTTGAGTGGAAAGGTGCCAGGTGGGATGAGGAAATGTCCAGAAGGAGTGGTGTCAATTTTTTTGGAGACACAGAAAAGCCATAAAGGGAACTGAAGTGGACAGAACTGTCCAAAGTCCAGGAAGAGACTCAGGGGTGGCTGTGTTATGCAGGGGAGAGCTGTGTGCAGAGCTGCAGGAATCTGGGACTGAATGAGGAGAGTATGCTGTGGCGAGGAAGAGAGAGTTCAGGACATTGAGCAGAGAGAGAACCAGGGTAGGAGTGTAGCCTGACTTTGGGGGAGAGCAGCAGAGGACTTAGCCCAGAGGTACTGTACAGTGTACAGAGAGATTGGTCAGCGTGTACTGTAAACTCCATAAGGGCAAAGCCTGAGGATCTACCAGGTGCAAGCTTCAGAGGGGAGCTCTAAAGTATAGTGTGATTTCTCAACTGGCCTTTGGTGGAAAGAACTTTACACCCAAGGGCACCTAAACATCATCTGTGGTAAGAGGCCCTTTGGCCACATGTATCTGGGCAAATCTTGCTTGCTGGCAGCCCTGGGATTTTGCTGTCATTAGGAGGATCTTATTGGGACACTTTAGAAGTGTTCTCTCAGATTACAAATACTCTCAGATTGAGAGTGAGCACTTCAAAAGAGTTTAAGGGCCCTGCCACCAGCAGACATCAGCCCTTTTCCAGTGGTCAGTAGTGTAGTCAGGGACTAAGCACTGTAGGATAGGCCACCTTGCTATTAGTATTCTTCATTAATGTAGAGATATTTAGTTCTGCTATTGCTGCCATTAAAGTTAATAGGGTTGTTCCCTATTAACTTTAATGGCAGCAATAGCAGAACTAAATATCTTGTGCTACTGTGTTGCTCATTGCTTTGGTATTCTATAACAGTTCAGCCTTTCAGTGAAAAAGGTTTGTGGTATCATTTTTCTGTTTGCGGGCTTTGTCCTAACCCTAATAAAACTCTTTGCATTGTTACTTGTGTGTCAGTGTGTTGTCAGGGAGGCATTACTACATACTATTTTAGGAAATAATCAAATAGGTACATAAATAAAGATATAGTTGCCACGGTATAGGGATATGGTACATATATTATACAAATATCTGTGTTTTAATTGTGAATAACAATAGCTCTAGTGGTGCTTAGCTATGGCAAGGTTCTGATGGTAGTGAATTGGGTGGCCTGTAATACACAATCACAAGTAAAAACTTTTTTTTTTAAACTGTCTTAAAAGTTTTAATATTTTGAGTGGACAATGTCAGGTTCTTCATGGCTTTCAATTTAAAGTGCGCCTGTTGTGAACCTTCATGCAGCTTAATAAGTCTGCAAGTGCTCTGTAGTACCTGAAGGCAAGAACGTTCTATACTGCCACACTTCTTGATATTCTTGAAGACTAAACCTATTGTAAAAAAAATATGAATTTCACGGTTCCCTGTCATCAGACAATAGAAAACTCATAATTAGATCAGCCGACAAGGGGGGAGGGATAGTAGTCCAAAACCTTGTGGACTATCAATCGGAGAGTGCTCGTTTGCTCTCCGATAGTACAACATATCTAAGGCTTACCTGTGACCCACTACCCACGTTTGCCAAGGAAGCACATGATCTTGTCAATAAAGCCAAAACTGAGGGATTAGTCACCAAAACAGAGGTCGCATTTCTCCTTCATGACTTCTATAAAAGACCCTACTTTTACCATCTCCCCAAAGTCCATAAAGATCTAGCCAATCCACCGGGGAGACCTATTGTAGCGGCTATGGAAAGTGTTACCAGTTACTTTTCCATATATATTGACCATTTTTTACAGCCCTTGGTCAACAACCTCCCCTCATATATTAAAGATGGTATAACATTGCTTGAAACGCTACAACAATATCGATGGGAACCTTCCTATCGTTGGGTCTCGCTTGATGTAGTGTCCCTCTACACGTCTATCCCTCACAAAGTAGGCATACATGCCACACAGTACTTTCTCAATGAGGACCCAGTACTTAATATCAGACAGATCAATTTTTTATTAGAAATGTTAGAATATTGCCTCAATCACAATTATTTTGAAGCCAATGGCCAATTCTACATTCAAATCCAGGGAACAGCTATGGGGGCTAATTTCGCCCCCAGTTATGCTAACCTCACGATGGGTTATTGGGAACACCTAAATATCTGGCAAAACAACCCTTATGCTTCCCATTTAGTATTTTATGGCCGCTACATAGATGACGTGGTCATAATCTGGGACGGGCCTGATACACTAATCCCAGGGTTCCTAGAATTTTGTAATTCCAACCACATGGGTCTGTCTTTTACTGCTGTGACAAATGAGAACACTCTGGCCTTCTTGGATCTTGAGCTCTTCCATGATGACCATGTGATCTGTGCACAGAATTACACCAAGCCCACTGCCGGCAATTCCTTTTTACATTATGATAGTTGTCATCACCCTCGATGGGTGAAGAATATACCCAAGAGCCAATTCTGTAGACTGAGACACAATTGTACCCGGTCACAGGATTATATCTCCCATGGCTCGATGCTAAAAAATAAATTTTTGGAGAAGGGCTACCCAGATGAGTTAGTGGAGGGAGCCTATTTACATTATCTCAATGCTGACGCGAAGAAGAATAGAGTTATGAGTACAGAAGACAGTATCCAACCAGTCCGTTTCGTAACCCAATTTCATAGTCAATTCAGGAAGATGGAACGGATTTTGGCTAAACACTGGTCCATATTGAGGGAGGACCCTCATTTAAAATCTACACTTACAGACCGTCCCATAGTAAGCTATAGAAAGGCCAAAAACATCAAGGCCCAGATAGCCCCTAGTAAAATCAAACCCCCAGGGCCGTCTGCTAGCGCTTCCTTGACATTCTTCAATCTGAAGGGTATGTATCAATGTAGGAAGGCATTGTGCCTCACGTGTAAACATGTCACTCATAGACAGAAAGAGTTTACGTGTAAAGGCAAGCAATACACCATACCCGATTTCTATACATGCTCTTCTGAGTATGTGGTGTATTGCCTGACGTGTCCGTGTGGCCTATTTTATGTAGGCCGCACTATTCGCACCCTCCGAAAAAGGTTTGGAGAACACCGTAATTTTGTTGAGAAAGGTCTTGATAAATATAGTGTAGCAAGACATTTTAAAGAGTTCCATCAACAATCATCTGTGGGTTTACGTGTTTGGGTTATAGAAGCCATCTCTAAACATCTTCCCCAAGCTGAGCGCTATAAGAAATTATGTGAGCGTGAAAATTATTGGATTTATACCCTCGATACCCTTTCGCCTGGGGGCTTAAATGAGGGTATCGAAATTAATATTCTTTTATAACGATCAATATTCTTTTACATGATTTGTTCTTAATGGGCTCACATATTGGTACCGTTATGTGCATATATATGTTTATGTTACCATCTGTTATTTTTATTCTTCATCTCTTTAGTATGTTATGAGTTTAATACCTATTTGGTTTCCGTTTGACACGTATTCCCCTTATTGATCCGACTTGAATAGGTGTGTATGTATATGTGTGTATATGTATTCGTGTGTCTGTTTATGTATATTGCACGTGTAGATTTCATACATGCACTGACACCCCATGTAGTTACGCATGGATGTGGGGATATCACCCTTTATGCATGCGTCTATGTTCTTGAGAGTTTATATAGCTATTATGGGTATTTTGGTGGTACACTCTTCATCCCTCTGCATATATTTTATATAGTTTTTTGTATAATCTCTTACAAAAAACTTTTTATTTAATAATTTTATCGTGATATCACTTTTTTTGGCCATTAGGATATCATATATTTTTTATATATATGTATATATTTTATATATTTTTTATATATATTATATATATAGAAACATTTTTTAAGAATTTTTGGGTCCTCTTTATGATTGTCGGTCCATATGGGATCACCTTTTTTATATTACATATGTCCCCTTCTTTCTTTTTTTATATTTTTTATATATTCTTCTCTTTTATATATTTCTCTTATCTATCTCATTAACTTTTTAATGACTATTGTCAGCGCTAGGATATACCATCTAGTGGCCGCAGTTCACTTCCGGTTTCCATGGTGATAGTAGGCAGCCTATCAGGTAGCTCCTGACTATTACTTATAGCCCACATCGAATATGGCCCCCATAGAGCCTGATGAAGAAGCACGCATGCTTCGAACGCGCGCACCTTCCCGCTGACCCCATGACCCGGAAGTGATCGTCAATGCTATGTTCCAGGGAAGCTGTTCCCCGTCACCGTCGTTGTGAACGTATGGTTCCGCTCAACGCTGAGGACATCTAGAGACCTCATCTCTCTCCAGCATCCGGAAATAAAGCACCTCCTTCCTGGGAAGAGCGGACGATTTGTACTCCTATCCAGATAAGCTTTCCCCATTTATTTGTTTGTGAGTGTTTACTTGCATCTGTTTTTAATCCCAATAAATTTACATTGATTGCTACGCTTAGTAGGCGCTGCTTTGTGTTTCCCTTTACGGTTCCCTGTTGGCCTGTCATTTTGATGGGTGGCCTCGCTTTCTAATATGGAGATGTCGGACAAGATAGAGAAGTTTTAATTTAAAGTGTATGTATAGCCAAAACCTTTTTGTAATTTTGGAAATAAAAGGGATCAGTTAAAGCCCCTTGCAGATTATTTGTTTTGCAGTCTATGCATGATTGAGGAAATGTCCCTTTGTTTTTTGTCCCAAAAAACACATCAGGCAGATAGAGGAAATCTCCCAAAGTGAGAAGCTTTCCTCTTTTAGACAACAGCAAATGTAATTACCTCTTGTTCTGGGGACAACTCTAAAGTTTATGTGTAAATCTCCCCAGGAGGCACAGACTAGCGTGCTTACAGGTACACTTTTAGTTGAGAGACATAAAGAACCTAAATTCTATTTTTAAAGAGTCTAAAAAATATATACACAATTCAACTTTAACTGTCTGAATGTTGGTACATGTATCCCTAGTATTGGGATTCTACTACTAGAACACATATGTAATTAGAGAAGAATTAGAAATAAATGGAATTAGAATTAAAAAGATGTTACCACTGAAAAAAGAGTGGCTTATTTACTCTTTTTGCTTAAATTACCTAAAGCTCAGGGAATTAAGTTTAGTTAGCCCCCAGCTATTACTGTGCACAAGCAGATGTAACGTCTTTAAAATTTAGATAAGACTCGAGTCTGGAAGAAAGCTTCTATAAATAACCTTCCTGCTTCTATGTTCACATATGTTTAAATGTCAAAAGAGCAGTAACTAAAAAAAAACTGCAGGAAACATAATAATGAGGTATACAATAAATAAATAGTGAATTTAGATGTACCCTTGATTATGATGTTTAGTAATGTTATACTACTTACAAAAGTAATGCCAATTTAAAAAATGCTAATTATGTGTGTGCCAGTTTTTCATATAGGAAGGAAAAATTGCGCTAATTGAAAGTCCAATTATTTTGCTGAACACGATCCTGCACAGATGTTTGATTTATTGATACAACACCCAGTGAAATGGATCATAAGCAGGTGTACCACCACCATATAGAGAACCTATTACTAGATAGTAAGATAAGTAAGCAGATGGCTTAAACCCAACCCAGGCCTTCTATCCTTGTAGGTAACCACAGAGGTCTTAAGTGGATGATGATGAACCCCACAAAATGAAATCCATAGACTCCTGGACACCATGGGTTCCGTACGTTTTTATATTAATCGATCCAAAAAACAAAAAAGGAAGACCATAGCGTGATACTGTCTAAAAAAAAAGGTACACCGTCTAAAAAAATAGGTACACCTGCTTATGATCCATTTCATTAGGTGTTGTATCAATAAGTCAAACATCTGTGCAAGATCGTGTTCAGCAAAATCATTGGACTTTCAATTAGCGCAATTTTTCCTTCCTATTGTTTTTTGTGTTATATCCCACATTTAATTGCTGCTGTCAGACTGGTCCATCCATATATTCGATACTTAATCTTTATGCTCATTAGCGCCGTTTTTTTCCTTTTAACCAGTTTTTCATATGGTTGGACGTTTTTGATCATTGGTTTACATTGCATGGCCAGCTTGAAGAACGTTAAAAGAAATGAACAAATCACACATGCCTTCATAAAAAATAGCTTCTAGTAATGCCACATGGACCTGTGTAGAAAAAAATAAGTTGTGATAAAAAATGCCCTCCACAGTTTTCTGGTAGATAATTACAAACTAAAAAAAAGTAATACACAACATTAAGGAGAATATTTATAAAAACAGTGAATGTGACTTTCCCCAAACACCACTGGTGGTAAATCAATCACTGTCAATTCTAATATGTGTACCAGGAACATTCACCTCCAGTGAGTGTTTGGTCAATGTCAGATTTACTGCTTTATTTAAAGAAATTTACATTTATTACTGTTACATAAAACCCATTCACCAGGAAGATTCACTTGCAGTAAATGCTTGGTCAGTGTCAGATTCACTGCTATATAATTATGCTCCTACATGTGCATTATTTGTTGTCATGAACATATTCGCTATTGTTAAACAATGTGTAGTTACAATGTTAAAGTGAGCCCGATCAGACCAAAAAAAATGCACAAAAAAGTAACCACAGTTCTGTGATGTCTGGAGATACCTACATTTATTCTTCATACTGATCCCTGATCCCTATGATGTCACTTGAATCAAAGGTCCTGGCTGTATAAGGGGCTGTAAGGGCATCAACTTACACTCCAAGACAAGATCTGTCACTTGACAGTAGGGATGTGCATTTTCATCCGAATTTCAGGTATTTCAGGTATTTTCGTTAATGTTTTAACAAACGAAAACGAAAATGCAGAATCTGAAAACCGAAAGATCCGACATAAACAAATGCTTAATTTTCGTTTTCGTTGCAACAACAGTTCGATATAGATAGGAGATTTGACATGAGGCTGACAATAACAATCTGTGTCCATCGAACCTGTGGTTGAATGTGCCTAACCTTAACTCTATTAGTCCAAGATTATTGTACATAGAGAGAAAAGATTCGACATTATAGGAGAGAAAAGATTCGACATAGAGAGAAAAGATTCGACATTATAGAGAGAAAACATTTGACATAGAGAGAAAAGATTCGACATTATAGAGAGAAAAGATTCGACATAGAGAGAAAAGATTCGACATTATAGAGAGAAAAGATTCGACATTATAGAGAGAAAAGATTTGACATAGAGAGAAAAGATCACTGCTGGAATTGGGTGGGAGAAGTAAAATAAAAAAATGATGATGATGAATGTTATTGGCTGATTGTAACCAAAGAGGAGGAGCAGTAAAATAGCTAGAACCAACTTCAACGTGAACGACGAAGATTCGACAAAGCATCGAAAAACATACAAACGTCGAATCTGTCATTGAAGGCTTATGGTGTCTGTTGAAAGTTCTAAGAAGATTCGACGGAGCAGATAAACTGTACGACGCCGCAATCGTACATTTCCGGTCAAATGCTCGGCCCATAGGCTATAGAAGAATTCTAATGTTGGTTGACTAGTAATAATAATAAATATAAATATTACTAGCCATACAACATTAGAATTCTACTATAGCTAGCTTGTAGGCGGAACATTAGACCGGAAATTTATGATTTTTAGCGTCGTACAGTTTCGCTGCTCTGTCGAATCTTCTTTGAATATTCGACAGACACCATAAGCCTTCAATGACAGATTCGACCTTAATTAATTCAGATTTTCGGACGAATGCAATTTCTAACGAAAAACTAAATAAATAAAAACGAATTTCGGGAGTAACTAAATACATTTATTTTTCTAACGAAAACGAAATTCCGAAACAAAATATTTCAGTGTGCACATGTCTAGTTCGCACCAGAACCTTCGAACGGACCGAAAGTTTGCGCGAACATTAGAACCCTATTAAATACAATGTACGCGAACGTTCGAAATCTAAAGTGCTAATTATAATGGCTAATATGCAAGTTATTGTCCTAAAAAGGATTTGGGGACCCGGGTTCTGCCCCAGGGGACATGTATCAATGCAAAAAGAAGTTTTAAAAAACGGCCGTTTTTTCGGGAGCAGTCATTTTAATGATGCACAAAGTGAAAAAAAAAGTGAAATATTCCTTTAAATATCGTACCTGGGGGGTGTCTAAAGTATGCCTGTGAAAGTGGCACGTGTTTCCCATGTTTAGAACTGTCCCTACACAAAATGACATTTCTAAAGGAAAAAAGCCATTTAAAACTGCTTGCGGCTTTAATGTCATGTCTTGTCCTGGCAATATGGATGAAAATCTTTGAGAAAAATTACATGGCTACCCCATCAGCCCCCCCCCCCCTACCCCAGCCCATTACCAGCCCCTTTGGGTCTTGTATGGATATTAACGGGAACCCCGCACCCAAAATAAAAAAAGGCCCTATATACTCTGAACAGCAGTATACAGGCGGTGCAAAAAAGACACGGACTGTAGGTTTGTTCTTAAGTACAATCTGTTTGTAATTTGGAACAGGTACATTGTTTAAGTGTAACTCCAGTCAAAAAATCTATTTTTAAAGCTTTTTGGAAAACATAGGGAAGGGTTATCACCCCTGTAACATTTGTTTTGCTGTCTGTGCCCCTGTTCAGAACATTTCACTTCACTTTCCGTCCCAATGACAAATGTTTTTGAAAAGTGGTTTTTTTATTGAATCAAGGATTGGTGATAAAGCATCAGTAGGGAGGAGACACCTTTTTCCCATATTAACTCTTACAGGAGAGAATTTCCCTTCCTAGGGGTAGATTTCCTCTCACTTCCTGTTGTCTCCTTTCGTTTGCAAGTAGGAGTCGTTTGTAAGTTGGTTGTTTGAAAGTAGGGGCCTGCCGTATATACTGTGCTGAAATTTGCCCCTTACATGTTGGTGTTGCCACAACACTGTGAGCCCTCACAGTTACTCTTGGTGGGCGCTGGAATGCCCTGCTGTGAACTATTATATCAGGAATTGTATTTACATGCCATTATTGAACAGTGGTAGGAAAAATTGGGCCTTTGGTGGTGGTGCTGGTGCCACAACACTGTAAGCCCTCACAGTTACTCTTGGTGGGTGCATGAATGGGCCCTGCTGTGAATTATTAGATCAAGAATTGTAATTACATGCCCCTGTTAAACAGGGGCAGAAAAATTGGGCCTTAGGCACTGGTGCCACAACACTGAAACCCCTCACAGATACTGTACTTGGAGCACAGCAATGAGCCCTGTTGCAAAGTATTGCATCAAAAATTGTAATTACACGCCCCTGTTAAACAGGGGCTGAAAAATTGGGCCTTAGGCACTGGTGCTGGTGCCATGACACTGCAACCTCTCCCAGATACTCTAGTTGGAGTGCAGGAATGAGCCCTACTGCAAAGCATTGCATCAAAAATTTTAAGTACATGCCCCTGTTAAACAGGGGCAGAAAAAATGGGCCTTAGGCACTGGTGCCACAACACTGCAACCCCTCACAAATACTGTACTTGTAGCACAGCAATGAGCCCTGTTGCAAAGTATTGCATCAAAAATTGTAATTACACGCCCCTGTTAAACAGGGGCTGAAAAATTGGGCCTTAGGCACTGGTGCTGGTGCCACGACACTGCAACCTCTCCCAGATACTCTAGTTGGAGTGTAGGAATGAACCCTGTTGCAAAGCATTGTATCAAAAATTGTAATTACATGCCCCTGTTAAACAGGGGCTGAAAAATTGGGCCTTAGCCACTGGTGGCGGCACCCAGAAACAAAAAAGTTCTTCCAAGCTATCATCAAGAATCGGATCATTGAGGAAGAGGAGGATAGTCAGTCAACATAACAGGACAGTCACTCAGCATCAGCATCAGTCTTGAAGGGATGTGACATTTGAGAATAAATTAGTCTGTTATATCAGCTTCAGGTGTTTGGTAGCTGGTGGTGATCCAAGACTGGTTCATCTTTATGAAGGTCAGTCGATCAACCGAGTCGGTGGACAGGCGCACCCTGTGATCCGTGACAAAGCCTCCAGCAGCACTGAATGTGCGTTCCGAAAGAACGCTGGATGCAGGACAGGCCAGTAGCTCAATTGCATACTGTGCAAGCTCTGGCCAGTGATCCATCCTCAACACCCAGTAAGCCAGAGGATTTTCGGTGGGAAAGGTGTCCAAGTCTGACCTTGCCCCTAGGTATTCCTGAACCATGTATATCAGACGCTGGCGATGGTTGCTGGAACCGATCATACCTTGGGGCTGTGGACTAAAAAATTGTCTGAACACATCGGTCAGACGGCCACCTTCTCCACCGCTCCTTCTGCTACTGACCGAAGCCTCAGCAACTCGTTGTCCAGGACCAGGAGTTTGTAACCTCCCAGTCTCTGGGAACGCGTTGCACAGACCTTTCTGCAAGGCCTCCCGGAGATGTCTCATCCTCTGCTCCCTCTGCAATGGTAAGATAAGGTCCGCAACCTTACCCTTGTACCGTAGATCAAGGAGAGTGGCCAGCCAGTAATGGTCCCTCTCCTTGATCCGAAGAATACGAGGATCCTTCCGCAGACTTTGCAGGAACAGGGAGGCCATGCAGCGTAGGTTAGCTGAGGCATTCGGTCCGGAGTCCTCTGGGTCACTAAGGACGACATGATCCGCAGTCACCTCCTCCCAGCCACGTACAAGTCCACGGGTTTGTTGGGACTGTAAATCATCCCTAAAAGACTGCTGCTGTTGATGCTGAGTGCATTGCTCCACCTCCATGCTGACACAATCCTCCTTCTCCTCCTCCTCCTCTTCCTGTGTGATGGGTGGGACAGAAGGAACACTGTCTGGGTAAAGGGGGCCTTGAGAGGCAAGGAAGTCCTCCTCTTCCTGCCTCTGTTCTGCCTCAAGTGCCCTGTCCATTATTCCACGCAGCGTATGCTCCAACAGGTGGACAAGAGGTACAGTGTCACTGATGCATGCACTGTCACTGCTCACCATCCTCGTGGCCTCCTCAAATGGTGCCAGGACAGTGCATGTATCCCTGATCATGCCCCACTGGCGTGGTGAAAAAAACCTGAGCTCCCCTGACCCTGTCCTGGTGCTGTAGTCGCACAGGTACTCATTGATGGCCCTCTGCTGCGTGTGCAGCCGCTGCAGCATGGCCAACATTGAGTTCCACCTGGTGGGCATGTCACATATAAGGCGATTCTTGGGCAGGTTCTACTCCTTTTGCAGCTCAGCCAGCTGAGCACTGGCATTATATGATCTGCGGAAATCCACACAGACTTTCCTGGCCTGCCTCAGGACATCCTGTAAGCCCAGGTACCTGCCCAAGAACCGCTGCACCACCAGGTTAAGGACGTGAGCCACACAGGGCACATGGGTCAGTTGTCCCTGTCGGAGGGCGGAGAGGAGGTTGGTGCCATTGTCGCAAACCACCATTCCTGGCTTAAGCTGGCATGGCGTCAACCACCTCTCGGCCTGCCCCTGCAGAGCAGACAGAACCTCTGCCCTAGTGTGGCTCCTATCCCCCAAACACACCAGCGCAAGCACGGCATGGCATCTTTTTGCTTGCGTACTTGCGTAGCCCCTTGAACGCCTATGGAGCACCGCTGGTTCCGAGGACAAAGCACAGGAAGAGGCCATGGAGGAAGAAGAAGAGGAGGGGGTGGAGGAGAGAGGTGTGTCACAACCAGTAGTAGCATTTTGGAGGCGTGGCGGCGGAACAACCTCCAACACTACTGCACCTTGTCCTGCATCCTTCCCAGCTGCCAAAAGAGTCACCCAATGGGCCGTGAAAGAAAGGTAACATCCCTGTCCATGCCTGCTGGACCAGGAGTCAGCGGTAATATGCACCTTACTGCTGACCGCCCTGTTCAGCGAGGCATGGACATTGCCTTCAACATGCCGGTAGAGAGCCGGAATCGCCTTCCGTGAGAAAAAGTGGCGTTTGGGAACTTGCCACTGAGGAACCGCACATTGCAAAAACTCACGGAAGGGGGCCGAGTCTACCAACTGAAAAGGCAGCAGTTGAATTGCTAGCAATTTAGCCAAGCTAGCATTCAACCGCTGGGCATGTGGATGGTTGGGAGTGAACTTCTTTCGACGGTCCAGCAGCGGGGGCAGGGAAATTTGCCTGCTAGAATCGGACGACGCTGTGACACACCTAATTCTACACCTTCATTCCTCTCAATGCAGGTTTCAGAGAGGACTGAAGGTATAGTGGGGTTGGAGATCCCAGCTGATGCGGAGCAAGGAGAGGTCCGCTTTGTTCTTTGGTGTGGGTCTTTAAGGTAGGCTTGCCAACGAGCTGCATGGCAGGTCAACATATGTCTGGTCAAGCATGTGGTGCCCAAGCGGCTGATGTTTTGGCCACGCGAGATACGCTTGAGACATATGTTGCAAACAGCAGCCGTGCGATCTGATGCACTTGACTCAAAAAAGGCCCACACCAAAGAACTTCTGGAATAACGGGCAGAGGCAGTGCCCTGCACAGGCGGAGCTCTGTGGTGTGATTCAGTCGGTGTGCTGCCCTTACGCTGGCCCCCCGAGGGCATCCTGCCTTGTTGTAGATGTGCCTCCTCCTCATCAGTGTTGCCAACCCCCCGAAGTGAAATTTACTGGCAGAGCGACAACATTTACGTACGGCACCAATTTTTTACACACAAAAAAAACATGCAATTTACTGGCAGATCCACATTTTTTTACTGACACTGTAAAAAAGTGTTTTTAGTACTAACCAGTGCAAATATCAAGATTTGAACTATAAACACATAGCTAATGCTATTATCAATGTGTTTAAGTTAAACAAAAGTAAAAAAACATATTTCTCCATTTACATGAAGGTTAGGTTACTATAACCCAGCCAGCACAGAGTTCCCCCTTACATCAGAGTCTGCAGGATTCCCCCTTACAGTGCAAGGGAACTCTTATGTAAAGGGGAACTCTGCAGATCATGATGTAAGGGGGAACTCTGATGTGGAGGGGGGCTCTGGTGAATAGAGACAACCTTACGCAGAGTGAATACACTAAGGTAAGGGGGGGTTACTAATATAGGGGTGGAATTTTTATATCAGTGCCCCCTTACATTATTGTATTCACTCCCCTCCTTAGATCAGTGACCCCCCCCCCTCAGACTGGCCTGGCGGCGGTGTCACTGACCTCCTCTCAGGTGCACAGTGTGGGGCTCAGTCAGACGGCACCCAGCTTGACCTCCTCTCCACAGTCCACACGTCGGTTTCTTCCCGTAACCCCCATCACGGCGCTCCCACTCTTGACTTCTTTCTAGGATCCCCTCAGACTGCAGACATGATAAAAGACAGGAGAGGGTCAGAGGCTGCGGACATGACACAGGAGGGGGGACAGAGGCTGCGGACATGACACAGGAGGGGGGACAGAGGCTGCGGACATGACACAGGAGGGGGGACAGAGGCTGCGGACATGACAAAGGAGGGGGGACAGAGGCTGCAGACATGACAAAGGAGGGGGGACAGAGGCTGCAGACATGACACAGGAGGGGGGACAGAGGCTGCAGACATGACACAGGAGGGGGGACAGAGGCTGCAGACATGACACAGGAGGGGGGACAGAGGCTGCGGACATGACACAGGAGGGGGGACAGAGGCTGCGGACATGACACAGGAGGGGGGACAGAGGCTGCGGACATGACACAGGAGGGGGGACAGAGGCTGCGGACATGACACAGGAGGGGGGACAGAGGCTGCGGACATGACACAGGAGGGGGGACAGAGGCTGCGGACATGACACAGGAGGGGGGACAGAGGCTGCGGAAATGACACAGGAGGGGGGACAGAGGCTGCGGACATGACACAGGAGGGGGGACAGAGGCTGCGGACATGACACAGGAGGGGGGACAGAGGCTGCGGACATGACACAGGAGGGGGGACAGAGGCTGCGGACATGACACAGGAGGGGGGACAGAGGCTGTGGACATGACACAGGAGGGGGGACAGAGGCTGCGGACATGACACAGGAGGGGGGACAGAGGCTGCGGACATGACACAGGAGGGGGGACAGAGGCTGCGGACATGACACAGGAGGGGGGACAGAGGCTGCGGACATGACACAGGAGAGGGACAGAGGCTGCGGACATGACACAGGAGAGGGACAGAGGCTGCGGACATGACACAGGAGGGGGGACAGAGGCTGCGGACATGACACAGGAGGGGGGACAGAGGCTGCGGACATGACACAGGAGGGGGGACAGAGGCTGCGGACATGACACAGGAGGGGGACAGAGGCTGCGGACATGACACAGGAGGGGGACAGAGGCTGCGGACATGACACAGGAGGGGGAAAGAGGCTGCGGACATGACACAGGAGGGGGACAGAGGCTGTGGACATGGCACTGTGCCTGGTTCTCTGGCTACAGGTTTCCTAGAGTCTCCCAGTGCCTCTTCCTAGCATGACAGCTAGTAATGTGTCAGTCAGCCTAGCCCCTGTTTTGGCATGCCTTTTTATAGAAGCAGCCAGCACTGCTGTATCATGCAGTCACTATAAGACAGAGATGGTGGTAGAAGAAAAAAGAGGTGGACAGGGAGAAAGGGGGAGATCAGAGGGGAGCCAGAAGCATGGCAGCAGAAAGGGGTGATGATGCCCAGAGGGCACAGTACTCACAGTGCAGGCTCAGCTTTACATAGCCAGCAGTGGCAGGGAAGGGCAAGGGGTGTAGTGATGACGTCACTCCCAGTACCTGCCTAGCTGTCACAGCTGTTCTTGCACTGATTGATGCTGATCTCCAGGGGGGCAGTGCCTCAGTCACACGTCACTCTGTGCGGTCACACTGACTGTCAGTCCGACTACAAGACTAGTCTGCTGGACTCACCTCACCAGGTCCAAAAGAGACACACTGGGCAGCAGCCAGCAGGCTCCACAGTCCACACACTCAGTCGGGCGGGCAGGCAGGGGACTGTCCATCCGTTGCTCCGGTCCGGTGGGGGTATGTGTGCTGTGTGGTCCTTTTCTCTCAGGCTCCCGAGGCCCGCCGCTCAGCTCACGCACAGCGCACATCTGCTCCTGCCTGACTGTTTTTAAAGCTGGCGCGAAAATGCGCTGAGATCATTGGCTGCGCGGCGGGTGGGCTGGACAAAGGACATGCAGGAGTCAGACTCGGCGGCTCAGATTCTGATCTTCTCGGGGATTTCCGAATTGCGCATGCGCAGTTCTGACCCGAGCCGATCGCGGCCATATTTACTGGCACTTTTCCCTTACTACGGACTTTCACGTACAGGGAAAAAGTGCCTTGTTTTTACGTGCTGTCCGTAAATCTACGGACGGTTGGCAACACTGCTCCTCATCCTCCTCCTCCTCCTCTCTCCTATCAGGCACCCACGTGGAGTCAGTGACCTCATCATCCTCTCCCTCCTCATCACTGGAGCCAATCTGGCAGTATGCTGCAGCTGCTGGAACATGACTGCTAGATTGCTGTCCTTCTTGAGCATTCTTGAGCATTCCCTCGCCTCTGCTCTCACGCTACTGCCTTCCTCTAGCTGGGTATCATCATCAGACCCTTCGAAACGCTGGGCATCCTCCTGGAGCATGTACCCAACACTGTGCTCAAACAGTTCGGGGGACTCCTCAGGAGGACATGGTGGGTCTAGGGAAGGAGTGACTGATGATGACATTGATACGAGGAAAGAGGATGCTTTGGCAGCTGCTTTGCCAGTACCCTGAGCCTGGGTGAGAGAGGATGAGGAGGAAGAGGAGGGCTTGGTCATCCACTCTACCAAGTCTTCGGCATGATGCGGCTCAACATGTCCAGCTGCAGAAAATAAGGACGAGCGTGTCCCATGGCCACGTGCTGATGGCGATGCACCGCGTCCACGACCAGCACTGTTGTCTCTAAACACAGAGCCTGCTTGCCCTCTTTTATTGGCTCCTGACTGTCTGCCTCTCCTTGTTGGCCTTCCAGACATTCTAATGGCCTGCAGGGAGATGGGAAAACACAGCAATAAGGGGTATCTTCAGGTGTATACTGTGCAGGAGGCACACTACGCCCACTGTAAGTGCTGCAGATGCCTGCCTGTGTTACACAACAGGAAAACACAGCTGCTCACACCAAAGCCGCACCTATACCAGTCAGTTGGATTCAGACCAGAGACCACTAGAAAATATGGGACCTCGCAGATACATGGCAACAAAAAACTAACTACTGGTGGCAATATATTTATATTTGCCATACTCTCTAGATCAGACCTCTGGACGGGCATTTTGCCCACCCTGGTTTCCCCCTAAGTCTCTTGGTGTGGCCTAGCCTGGGCAATACTATCCATTCGGGTCAGCCCTATATGTCCCCTCTTTTTAGGGCACAGTTCATGACCCTTGGGTGCGACTTACGTGAAGCAGTATTAACCTTTTCAGGCACTTTCTGAACATTGGGAGGTCCCTCCACTGCATAGACAGCAGCTCCTCTGCACCTGTGGTGTGAGGGCGGTATTGGACACTCCTTACGCCCTCTGTGGACCAAGTCATCCAGCGGGACACCATACCATCTGGGTGGAGGGTCCACCCCTGTCACCTGCTGGTCCTACCCTTTGTGGAACAACACCATCAATCCTCGAGTCAGAACTATCGTGTCTTTTTATCACTGGCTACTACAAAGTAACCCGTATACATGTAATATACAGGGTCAGTATTTAAATAATCCTTTGGTGATAATATACTATGTACCTATAACATACATAACTTGGAGTTTAGCACATGCCCCCATAATTAATGACCCCATTCTACCATCATTGCTCTTTGTTCTTTTCTGTTCATTCGTTGTTATTTATTCGTTATTTTGTCTCATTTTCTGATTTTGCATTATTTTTTGGATACAGATATCATCTAACACTAAAAGGTGCAGCACCCTACCCCTGAAGAAGAGGCTGTACAATTAAAAGGCCTTGAAACGTTGGGTATCTGTCCCACCCTCGAGACAGTGTCGGGTCCTGTACTACATTCTTCTCCTTCCCTTGTGTAATTTATGATATCTGTCTATATGCGTTGTGATTATTTCCTTCTCAGTGTATGCACATTGGTTACTTGGACACATGTTGTGTTTGTACAGTAGTAGCCCCTCATGCTATATATCTATATTTTTGTAAAAAACTTTAATAAATCAGTCTTTATGACCAATACTTTTGTACTACATTACTCTATATAGAGGTTTTCAACAGTCACCCTAAAAAGTCCCATTGAGGAATTGCTCTCTTCGGAGTGCACTTTTTGCTGTATATATTGTGCAGGAGGCACACTACACCCACTCTAAGTGCTGCAGATGCCTGTTAGTGTAACACAAAAGAAAAAAAACACGAGCAATAAGGGGTAGGTTCAAGTGTATACTGTGCAGGAGGCACACTACGCCCGCTGTAAGTGCTGCAGATGCCTGCCTGTGTTACACAACAGGAAAACACAGCAATAAGGGCTAGCTTAAGGTGTATATTGTGCAGGAGGCACACTACGCCCGCTGTAAGTGCTGCAGATGCCTGCCTGTGTTACACAACAGAAAAACACAGCAATAAGGGCTAGCTTCAGGTGTATATTGTGCAGGAGGCACACTACGCCCACTGTAAGTGCTGCAGATGTCTGTTAGTGTAACACAAAAGAAAAAACCACGAGCAATAAGGGGTAGCTTCAGGTGTATACTGTGCAGGAGGCACACTACGCCCGCTGTAAGTGCTGCAGATGCCTGCCTGTGTTACACAACAGGAAAACACAGCAATAAGGGCTAGCTTCAGGTGTATATTGTGCAGGAGGCACACTACGCCCGCTGTAAGTGCTGAAGATGCCTGTTAGTGTTACACAACAGGAAAACACAGCAATAAGGGCTAGCTTCAAGTGTATATTGTGCAGGAGGCACACTACGCCCACTCTAAGTGCTGCAGATGCCTGTTAGTATAACACAAAAGAAAAAAACCACGAGCAATAAGGGGTAGCTTCAGGTGTATACTGTGCAGGAGGCACACTACGCCCGCTCTAAGTGCTGCAGATGCCTGCCTGTGTTACACAACAGGAAAACACAGCAATAAGGGCTAGCTTCAGGTGTATATTGTGCAGGAGGCACACTACGCCCGCTGTAAGTGCTGCAGATGCCTGTTAGTGTAACACAAAAGAAAAAAAACACAAGCAATAAGGGGTAGCTTCAGGTGTATACTGTGCAGGAGGCACACTACGCCGCTGTAAGTGCTGCAGATGCCTGCCTGTGTTACACAACAGGAAAACACAGCAATAAGGGCTAGCTTCAGGTGTATATTGTGCAGGAGGCACACTACGCCCACTCTAAGTGTTGCAGATGCCTGTTAGTGTAACACAAAAGAAAAAACCACGAGCAATAAGGGGTAGCTTCAGGTGTATACTGTGCAGGAGGCACACTACGCCCGCTCTAAGTGCTGCAGATGCCTGCCTTTGTTACACAACAGGAAAACACAGCAATAAGGGGTAGCTTCAGGTGTATATTGTGCAGGAGGCACACTACGCCCGCTGTAAGTGCTGCAGATGCCTGCCTGTGTTACACAACAGAAAAACACAGCAATAAGGGCTAGCTTCAGGTGTATATTGTGCAGGAGGCACACTACGCCCACTGTAAGTGCTGCAGATGCCTGTTAGTGTAACACAAAAGAAAAAAACCACGAGCAATAAGGGGTAGCTTCAGGTGTATACTGTGCAGGAGGCACACTACGCCCGCTGTAAGTGCTGCAGATGCCTGCCTGTGTTACACAACAGGAAAACACAGCAATAAGGGCTAGCTTCAGGTGTATATTGTGCAGGAGGCACACTACGCCCACTCTAAGTGCTGCAGATGCCTGTTAGTGTAACACAAAAGAAAAAAACCACGAGCAATAAGGGGTAGCTTCAGGTGTATACTGTGCAGGAGGCACACTACGCCCGCTGTAAGTGCTGCAGATGCCTGCCTGTGTTACACAACAGGAAAACACAGCAATAAGGGCTAGCTTCAGGTGTATATTGTGCAGGAGGCACACTACGCCCGCTGTAAGTGCTGCAGATGCCTGCCTGTGTTACACAACAGGAAAACACAGCAATAAGGGCTAGCTTCAGGTGTATATTGTGCAGGAGGCACACTGCGCCCGCTGTAAGTGCTGCAGATGCCTGCCTGTGTTACACAACAGGAAAACACAGCAATAAGGGCTAGCTTCAGGTGTATACTGTGCAGGAGGCTTAGCAAAAATGGCACTGACACTGTCCCCTGCCTATCCTTCTCTGTCCCTGCACGCCAACACACTGTAAATGCACAAGGTTTAGCAAAGAATATCACTGACACTGTCCCTGCCTATCCTTCTCTCTCCCTGCACACAAGGTTTAGCAAAGAATATCACTTACACTGTCCCTGCCTATCCTTCTCTCTCCCTGCACACAAGGTTTAGCAAATATTTTCACTGACACTGTCCCTGACAATCCTTCTCTGTCCCTGCACACAAGGTTAATGAACAAATAGCAATGTTAGAAAGTGGGGGCACTTTTGGTCAAATCTTGTAGCACCACATCCCATGTATTTTGAAATTGGAGAAAGAAGGGGGCAGTGGGTATACTCAGTACCCTGGGATTTTCAAATACGGTGCTAAGTAGAGATTGACAACAAGATCAAATCTTAAAAAGTTTTATCATTTTATTGACATAAGAAAGACAAAAAATACAAAAAATAAAATAAAATAACCATCCTTGAAGACGTGTAACTCAATAATCAAGGTGCAATTTGCTAGGTCACCACTCTACTAGTTTCGCTAAAATAGCTTCCTCAGGAGTGATTGTGACAGTAGCAGAATTATACTGAAAGCACAAAATACATGTGGTTAACACAGAGGATGGTTAAAGATTAATGTTGCATCAACATACAGTAAAACATTGTTTAAATTCACTCGCGGAAGTTACCGCATCAATATTGACATGATAGTGGGGAAGAGTATAAATAAACAAATAAACAAACATGCATAGTTGATCAAGACCCATGCTGAGCACCAAACATACATATGTATACATATGCACTCACCAGTTTGCAATAAAACTCATCTAATGTAAAAGGAGGAAGGATTCTCTCAAAGCCACAGAGTTCAAACGAGACAGCAATGTTCCATTGCTCCACTCAACCACCTAGCAGAGTCCAGTGACCCACCTATTAGTATACGCAACCATAGGGGTATATTAGGCAGAAAGCCTATGGATCCACCTGGCCTCTTTTTGGAGCAGGATCCTGTCAAAATTCCCCCCTCTATCTCCCGGGGGGACATGTTCCAAAGCAGAGAAGTGCATTACTGTACTGTCAAATTTATGGAAAAGGCCCACATGACGACAAATGGGGGTTTCCATTTTTTTCTTTTTAATCAAAGAGACATGGTCTCTTATGCGATGGAAAAATGGTTGTTTGGTCTTCCCAATATAAAAGGCATCACATTGGCAACGCATGAGATATACTATGCCAATGGAACTATTTTCCCACTTTACCTATGTAATAGTGTGGCTTTTCCCTTTTTCAAGATGGCGCGGCGGACTTCAGCAGCACGGAGGGCTTCAACACACACGCCTTCTGACGTGTAATGAGCCACGCCGGTTGGCTGCTTCACTGACGCACGCACCAGTCCTAATCATTGGACGGCGCCTGCGTCCCACATGGACCTCTTAGCAGACGTCCGCACCACGGCGATGAGGTCAGATGCCGCCGTGGTGGGGGTATATGAAGCGCGGTTTGCACCGCTCACTTTCTGCCAGGATTCTTCCCCACACCAAGGGGCTGGTTGCAATCCTCCCAGCCGGACTATGCTGTATGCTTATTCATCCAGGTAAGGCATTGCATGGATGATTCGTCCCCAGACCTTTTGATTTATGCTTTTTCTTTAGGATTCATTCTCTTTTATTCTGATACATATGTTCTGTTTTTGCTTTAATAGCTGACAGATATCTTCCGGTGCATCTTATTTCCCTTTTGGGTTGATGAGCACTCCCGCGGGCTCATTCATTCCCCATTCAAACATCTTAGCCTCAGTATTCTTATGAGCAATCTAGATGCCAGATACTTACCGACAATTTATTGGCATACCAACTTTACAAAGGTAAGAGGTTATTATATTAAGTATTACACAATTAGAATGTGTTTGTGCAGCCTTGGTACTTATAACACATTTTACTTACCGTTTATAGGTATCCATTTCATGCTGCCTAATATACCCCTATGGTTGCGTATACTAATAGGTGGGTCACTGGACTCTGCTAGGTGGTTGAGTGGAGCAATGGAACATTGCTGTCTCGTTTGAACTGTGTGGCTTTGAGAGAATCCTTCCTCCTTTTACATTAGATGAGTTTTATTGCAAACTGGTGAGTGCATATGTATACATATGTATGTTTGGTGCTCAGCATGGGTCTTGATCAACTATGCATGTTTGTTTATTTGTTTTTTTATACTCTTCCCCACTATCATGTCAATATTGATGCGGTAACTTCCGCGAGTGAATTTAAACAATGTTTTATGTTGATGCAACCATAATCTTTAACCATCCTCTGTGTTAACCACATGTATTTTGTGCTTTCAGTATAATTCTGCTACTGTCACAATCACTCCTGAGGAAGCTATTTTAGCGAAACTAGTAGAGTGGCGACCTAGCAAATTGCACCTTGATTATCGAGTTACACGTCTTCAAGGATGGTTATTTTATTTTATTTTTTGTATTTTTTGTCTTTCTTATGTCAATAAAATGATAAAACTTTTTAAGATTTGATCTTGTTGTCAATCTCTACTTAGCACCGTATTTGAAAATCCCAGGGTACTGAGTATACCCATTTCCCCGAACAAATAGCAATGACACTGTCCCTGCCTATCCTTCTCTCTCCCTGCATGCCGGAACACACTACAAAAGGCCGCCGCGCTGGTGGCCTTTTATAGTATGGGGTGTGAACTAAACCCCCCTGAGCTATAATTGGCCACAGGCATCCTGCCTGTGGCCAATTATGGCTCTCCTCGCTGCCGGCGCTGTGATTGGCCAAGCATGCGGGGTCACAGTGCATGCTTGGCCAATCACAGCGCCAGGATTGCACTGCAATGGCGCAGTGTATTGTGGGCCGTTCACGTCACTCGAATTTGGCGCGAACGGCCCAAATCGTTCGATCTTCGTTGAACGATCGAACAGCCGATGTTCGAGTCGAACGTATGTTCGAGTCGAACACCGAGCTCATCCCTACTTGACAGTTAATTCATTTGGTGAGGCTTAGCACTTGGAGGAGGGGCAGGACCCCTACAAAATTATGATTGTAATAAATATAGAGAATGTTTAAAAACAAATAAACAGCCCCCTCTGAATAAATTCATAAGGACGCTTTATAGAAACATATTGGGAATTCACTATTGCAGAGACACATCTCAGCATAAAAAGCCCAGAATAGCTTGTTTTCTATCTACCTGGGATCCCTCTAGATCTCTTTAACTTCAGACAAGGCAATAATGTATTTTCCCGATGCCTACATGGTTGCATATTAGTGATAGAGCTCAACCCCTTTACCCACCTACAAGACCAGTTCAAATATATAAAAGACTAATATAGTGACCCTACCCGCAAGATTATTATATCTATTTTGTCCACAAGACTTTTCACCTGAAAACCAGTGTATTGATGTTCAACACCTAATAAATAGTTCAGGTTCTACCTGGATTCAGCCACTCCCAGTATACAGTCCTCCACCCTGGGTTGCAAAATGCATCAAAAAGGCGCTAACCAGAAATGTTCCCAGAAACGGCATTGCGTTTGTTTCTGTAGGTGCATTTGGGCTACATAGCTGTAACCTTTGCAACTTGGCTTTATCCTTTACTGTATCTCTTGCTTCCTGTCACTCTTCTGCATATTGTACCTTTCCCCTGACATTCCTCTACCATTTCTCTGACGGCATCACCTTAGTGTACTTTCCTTGATGTGTTCCTCCATTTTTCCTCCTCTGGCTCATTTTCTATGTCAGTCCTGGGCTCCCTTTCTGTTTAAGAGTATGAAGAAGGCAGTCTATTGGTTCCCGATATCGTCTGGGCAGTGTTGGGATGCACCTAGTAGCCTGTGCACACGCAGTGCATCCTGTGCCTCCATAATGGCCACTGGTAGAATCCTGCAGTGTTGGGGCTGGTGGAGCTACCAAGTAGGACCATTTTTGTATTCAGCTGTATGCCTTTCTAAGGCCCTGTACACACGACCAAGAATCCCGTCGTAAAAAAAAAAACCTCGGTTTTCTCGATGAGATTCTTGTCAAGCTTGACGGGATTCTTGCCAAGCTTTCCTTGCATACACACTGTCAATCAAAAATCTCGTTGTTGTAAAGCGTGGTGACGTACAACACGTACGACGGCAGTATAAAGGGGAAGTTTGATTCCAATGGCGCCACCCCTTGGGCTGCTTTTGCTGATCTCGTGTTATCGCGTGTTAGTAAAAAGTTTGGTGAGAGACTCTTTTCAGTCCGTTACAGCATGACGAATGTGCTATCTCCATTACGAATACTAGTTTTACCAGAAGGAGCGCTCCCATCTCATACTTGATTCTGAGCATGCACGTTTTTTTAAGACTCGGAAAAGCATACACACGACTGGAATCCCAACGAGAAAAAAGAGAATTCTGATGAGAAAATAGAGAGCAGGTTCTCTATTTTTCTTGTCGAGATTCCCGGCAGTTTTCTCGACGAGTAACCATACACACGAACGGTTTTGTCTGCAAAAAAATCTGCCAGCAGTTTTCAAATTGGTCGTGTGTATGAGGCTTAAGGTACCTTTCATGCTCACCTTCACCTTTTCTGTTCTTATGTCATTTGTTTTTATTCTTTTACCTGCCCCCCCCCCCATATAATTACCTCTCTTTCTCTTGGAATGTTATGTGCTGCAGCTTGAATTCCTCCTCTAATGATCAGTCACTTACCACAAGCTCAAGATCCTCTTATGCATAAGTAAAGAACTATCATTTAAGGTAAGTTTCTCACTAGATGATTTATTTTGTTTGTTTCAGCCTTGCTGGCTTACCTTCTCAATCTAAGATATCCAAAAGAGCATTGTTGCAAAACGATAGGTTGGATGATGACATGGATTTTATCCATCCCTCAGGTCCAGAACTAAATATTGCAAAAGCTCTTGCAAATAGTTCTATTCCTCTTCCCCTGAGTGCTCAAGGTGACCAAATGGGCCTGCAGGGGGATGCCTATACCAGACAAGCTTGTGTGTAGTATTTGTTTATGCAACCTCTCCAGAGACAAACATTTTGGCAGCCAAATGTGAATGAACAGCCAGTGTTGTACTTCTCTGCCACCACAAATAATACTGCAGACTCTCCACCTCCCCAAGAAACTTTATAAAGGTCCTAATTGCCATATTAGCCACTCTCAGGGAGCAGGGGGTCCACTGCAATCTGGACAACATCCGGTTGCTGGCCCATAGTTGAGACTAACCAATAGTTCATGAGGGGATTCTAATTGCCACCCTGAAAAGATATGGCTGTATAGTGAAAATCAAAAGCCAGCTAGAGCCAAACTAACAGATAACATATCTTGGATCTCAATATTCACACCAATACCACTCTTCCACTACAGAAGATACCTCCAATCAGAGTAAAACTGCAGAAAGCGACTTGTTCCTCTGTGACCTTGGCCTCCCAGTGCATGAGTGTTTTAGAAACCATGGCCAACTATATATCAATGGTACCATGGGTGTGCTGTAAAGTTTTAGAATGGTTTTCTATTACAGTGGAAGAGGCAGCATCTCAGTCAGATTATAAAGTTCTTTCCCCAGATGGGCAAGAGCCTTTGGTTGTAGATATGACAGGAGTCTCTAAAATGGTCTTGCATGTTCGACCCATTGACTTAGACCATTGTTACCACTGATGCCAATGCAGCAGGATGTGGGGGCCCTTCTGTGACCACATCAGAATGCAGGGCAGAACAGAAGCAGGTAAGAATACTAAAATTTTTGCAACTATTGCTAGAAAGTTAGCAATGTATAAATGTTGAGAGACATTTATACATTGAAAATAGAATTTCCCTCCACATCATATACCGTATACCCTTTAGAAGCAGACATATCTTCCATCCTGAACCTTCCACTTTTGTGCATTTGTATATGGCTAGCAGCAGATTATCTACCATCTGTGAAGAAACTGTTGGTGTAGTATACATTACTTCCATTGTTGGCTACATTACCAAATGCTTAGGTATCTGTTAAATGTAGAAATGAGCAGTTTGTTTCGTTCTGAATTAAAATTCTGACAAATTTTCAGTTCTCGGAAATTTGTATTTATCCGAATTTTCAAATTACAACAGTACCGAATTTAAACAAATCTGAAAAAAAAGAAAAAAACATATTTGGATGACATTTTGAATAGCTTTCAAATTTAAAAAGTTTTTGATTTGTTTATCAGTTTCCAAAGAGAATAAAAAAAGTATAAAAAATAAAGGCATAACATAGAAAAAATAGAACAGAATAGAAAAGAATATAACAGAAAATAAAAGAATGGAATAGAATAGAATACAATTTAAATTTGAATACCTAAGAAAAAAAATTAAATAAAAAAGAATAGAATAGAATAGACTATTATAGAAAATAAAACACTTAAAAAATAAATAGAATGAAATAGAATAGAAAGAATATAACCATTTCCAAAAATTCAAATAGAATCAATTTGAATAGAATAGAAGAGAATAGATTAGAATATAATAGAAAATAACAGAATTGTATAGAAAAAAAAACAATAGAATAGAATAGAATAAAAAGAATATAATCATTTTCCAAAATTCAGATTTTGAATGGAATAAATTCAAATTTGAATAAAATAGAAAAAAAATAGAATGGAAAAGAATAGAATAGGATAAACAAATAGAAAAGGAATAGAATAAAAAAAAACAGTACAATAGAATAGAAAGAATATAACCATTTCCCAAAATTCAAATACTGTAGAATCAATTAAAATGTGAATATAATAGAAACTAATAGATTAGAATAGGAAGATTGTTATATTCTTTCTATTCTATTCTGTTATTTTTTTCTAAACTATTCTGTTATTTTCGATTATATTCTGTTATTTTCAATTTTATTTAAATCCAAATTGATACTATTTGAATTTTGGGAATGGTTATATTCTTTCTATTCTATTCTATTCTATTTTTTTTTATTATATTCTTTTCTATTTTATTCTTTTCTATTCAAATTTCAGAAGATGGTTATATTCTTTTTATTCTATTCTATTATTTTGTATTCTATTCTATTCTATTAATTTCTATTCTATTTTATTCCATTCTGTTCTTATATTTTCTACTCTATTTTGTTCTGTTTTACTTTATTATATTATATTCTTTTATTTTCTGTTATATTATTTTCTATTCTATTCTATTTGTTTATATTCTATTCCATAATTTTCTATTTTATTTTATTCTCTTTGGAAATTCGAAAACTTTTCGAGTTCTAATTTGAAAACTTTTCGAATTTGCAAACAGAAACGGCATTTGTATAAATTTTTGGCCATTTTTTTGCTTATTACGAAAATATATTCAGTTTTTTTTTTTTAACCACTTCAGCCCCGGACCATTTGGGTGGTCAAAGACCAGGCCACTTTTTGCGATTCGGCACTGCGTCGCTTTAACTGACAATTGCGCGGTCGTGCGACATGACTCCCAAACAAAATTTACATCCTTTTTTTCCACAAATAGAGCTTTCTTTTGGTGGTATTTGATCACCTCTGCGTTTTTTTTTTGCGCCTTAAACAAAAATAGAGCGACAATTTTGAAAAAAATGCTATATTTTTTACTTTTTGCTATAATAAATATCCCCAAAAAATATATCATTTTTTTTTCCTCAGCTTAGGCCGATACGTATTCTTCTACATATTTTTGGTAAAAAAAATCGCAATAAGCGTTTGATTGGTTTGCACAAAAGTTATAGCGTTTACAAAATAGGGGATAGTTTTTTGGCATCTTTATTAATTATTTATTTCTTTACTAGTAATGGCGGCGATCAGTGATTTTTTTCATGACTGCGATATTATGGCGGACACATCGGACACTTTTGACACATTTTTGGGACCATTGTCATTTTCACAGCGATCAGTGCTATAAAAATGCACTGGTTACTGTGAAAATGACACTGGCAGTGAAGGGGTTAACCACTAGGTGGCGCTGTAGGGGTTAAGTGTTCCCTGCATAGTGTTTCTTACTGTAGGGGGGTTGGGCTCTGTGTCACATGACACTGATCTCCGCTCCCAGTACACGGAGCCGAGATCAGTGTCATTGTCACTAGTCAGAGCGGGGAGATGCTTTTTTACACAAGCATCTCCCCGCTCTATACCTCCGTGAGACGATCGCGGGGATCCCCACGGTGATCGAGTCCGTGGGACCCACGGTCCGACTCACGGGGAAGGCAGCAGGGTAGCGAGCGGGCCGCCGCCGGCGTGCTCGCAACCACACGGCAGACATTTAAAGGGCCATGTACAGGTACGTGATTATGCCTGTCCGTGCCATTCTGCCGACGTATATATACAGTGGGCGGTCCACAAGTTGTTAAAGATACTCTTTATTAAGTACAGTATTTTGAGGTTAGGGTACAAAACAAATCCTATTGGGCATACCCAGGCTTATAAGGTAAAACAAGAATGCATAAAAACAAAAATAAAGAACAAAAACATCAACTATTCACTTGGCAACCAAGATATCGGATATGAATACAGCTCATTGGTATAGGCGTAAACAAAAAGGCACCACCTAATCTGCACTACCCTACAGATGTACAAGGAATTAATATAAAAATACTGCGCTATATACATAAATAAACAATAGCAGCCAGCACGGCAATACAACAAAAAGCCTCCACATAGTGAAAAAATTTATGGTTACGGGTTTATTTGGAATAAAAAGGCTTTACATAAGTTCCAAGATGTATTGCATCAAGTAAAAAATCTCCTCTGTGATCACAAAAGCATAACATTCAAAAAGGCGCGCTGGCATGGAAAGGACTCATCAAACCCTGATGGTTTCATCTACAAAACTTCAACTATGGTAACCATACGGTTTTTCACTATGTTGAGGCTTTCTGTTGTTTTTTATGGATGCTGTTAACCAAAAAGAAAAATATGTGGAATGGTGCAGCGCAATATGAATAAGTCCATAAACTTTTCAATGGAAATGTAGTAAAGCGATGTAAGATGAAAACACCTCGTGGAAGTAGAAGGATCTTCAACTGATACTGAGTATTCAAAGTGACAAGTCCTCCACCATCAAAACTATGCACTCAGTAAACAGATGGTCAGATACGCTGGTTACTAGGATTGAGCTAACCCGAACTGTAAAACAATTTACTGTAGGTTCGGTTACAGTGTTCGGCAATGTAATGGCGCGCTGCAGTGCAGCCAATCAACATTTGTTTAACTCGTGTTCCCTTAGAAGCCATCGCAGCCATGCCTACTAATGGCATGGCTGTGATTGGCCAGTGCAGCATGTGACCCAGCCTCTATATAATCTAGAGGCACATAGCACAGCACGTCACTCTGCTTTAGATAGTGTAGGGAAAGGTTGCTGCTGCTGCTGCTTTGAGGGAGAGAATTATCAGAGGAGTCCTGATTCAGAAATAAAATTACTCAGCGATCTACATAGCACAGCACATCACTCTGCTTTAGATAGTGTAGGGAAAGGTTGCTGCTGCTGCTTTGAGGGAAAGAATTAGAGAGGAGTCCTGATTCAGAAATCAAATTACTCAGCGATCTACCTTGATTTTGTTGTGTGGGTGCAGTGCACAATCTTTTTACCCTGCCCTGAGCCCAGTGCCAGAGAAAAGATAACTTTTATCCGTCTGTTAGTTAGGTTGGCGTCGGCGGACATTTTATGCAAGCTTAGTGCACCAGCACTGCATATGTTACTGTGAGATACACCCTTTAGATACTGTTGTTCTATTCTGCTATTCAAAAAACACCCATTTAGGGCAAAAAAAAACTATTTTGCAGTGTTTCCTGCATATCTGTACGTGTGAGATACACACTTTAGATATTGTTCTTCTATTCTGCTATTCAAGAAAAAATATTTAGGACAAATAAAAAAATGTTGCTGCATTTCCTGCATATCTGTACGTGTGAGATACACACCTTAGATACTGTTCTTCTATTCTGCTATTCAAAAAATATATATTTATGGCAAATAAAAAAAAATTGGTGCGTTTCCTGCATATCTGTACGTGTGAGATACACACTTTAGATACTGTTCTTCTATTCTGCTATTCAAAAAAAAATATTTAGGGCAAATAAAAAAAATTTGCTGCATTTCCTGCATATGTGTACGTGTGAGATACACACTTTATATACTGTTCTTCTATTCTGCTATTCAAAAAATATATATTTATGGCAAAAACATTTTTTTTGGTGCGTTTCCTGCATATCTGTATGTGTGAGATACACACTTTAGATACTGTTCTTCTATTCTGCTATTCCCAAAAAAATATGTAGGGCAAATAAATTTTTCTTTTGGTGCGTTTCCTGCATACCTGTACGTGTGAGATACAAACTTTAGATACTGTTCTTCTATTCTGCTATTCAAAAAACACCCATTTAGGGCAAGATCCTAAATTTGAGAAATATGAGGAGAATGTCAAATAAGGGACGGGGCCCGGTTGTTGTGCTGCTGGTGGAGCTCCTGTTGCAGGGAGAGGACGTGGTCGATCTGTGCCAGCTACACGCACAAGTGAAACACCTTCCTCAGGTGCGAGTAGGCGACAGAGCCTGCAGCGGTATTTGGTCGGCTCTACGAATGTTGAGGCCAGGACAAGTACAGGCGATAGTAGATTGGGTTGCTGACAGTGCCCTCAGTTCCTTCACATTGTCTCCCACCCTGCTGAAAGATCAGAGTTGGCACCTGCAGCGGATGTCCATCAGTCTTTCACCTCACCCCCTTGCAAATCAGCCAAGCAGTCTGTGCAGAGCCAATGTGAACAAGCTCACGTTCATTAAAATGAACCAGGCATGGATCCCACAGGACTTGTCCGTACCTTGTGCAGAATAAACATGTATACCAGCCTTACCCAGCCATTGTTGTATTTTTGAGCTTTCTCACTCTTTTGGGGTGTACCCTAATTTAAAAAAAAAAATTAAAACAAAAACCAGTGTTGGCTACCTCGTCCTCCTCCACCGCTGCTTACACCTACACCGCCACATCCACCGCCACCTCAACCTCCTACTCCATATGGACCTCGTCCTCCTAGTC
Organism: Rana muscosa; assembly: GCA_029206835.1. NCBI lineage: Eukaryota > Metazoa > Chordata > Amphibia > Anura > Ranidae > Rana > Rana muscosa. Next base: position 1,176,612,504 of record CM055122.1, read on the forward strand.
AAGATTATTATTTTTTATTTTTATGCATTTTATGTTATTTTAAGTTATTTCCCTATCCACATTTCTTTGCAGAGCACTCACCATGCTCTTAACAACATTTTGCTGACATTTGCAGCCCTCTAGCCTTTTCCATTACTTTTTTAGAGCCATTTTAGTCCTCAAACGTTCGGGTCCCAATTGACTTCAATGGGGTTCGGGATCAGGTTCGGGGTCAAGTTCGGGTCACGTTCGGGTCTTTTTTCGAACTTTTTTGCAAAGTTTGGCCGAACCCGTACACCCAGGTGTCCGCTCAACTCTACTGGTTACCACACATGGGGTAGAGACGATGAGTCAATCTGGCAGCGTTGCAGGCAAGATGCAGGCAGGATAAAATCGTGTAGATAAAAAGCATATGCAGAAAAAAAGGACACGATCTAAGTGCTCACTGTAAGACCGTTTAATGAAGATAAAGGTAGGAAACAGAGTGGAAACACTGGAGAACAACCAAGAAGCAATAACACATGCAGTAATAAATATGCAAGATATAATTAAACATCAGGAAGAATTAATGAACACATATAGAGACCAGTTAGATGATTATGAAAACAGACACCGCCGCCAAAACATAAAGATACGAGATCTACCTGAGAGATATAAAGCCGATGAGTTGTTAATATCAGTACAAAGACTACTTCAGCAAATTGTGGAGGAAGAAATATCTGAACCAGTGGAAATAGACAGAGTGCATCGCATCACCCCACCACCTAACCAGAATAGAGATAGACCAAGATATGTGATATGCAGACTCCATAAGTACTCCGTGAAAGAGACAATAATGCGGGCAGTATGGGACATGTCAGAGATTAAGTATGAGGGAAATCAAATTGCATTATTCCCTGATATAACGCGACGAACATTGATGCAGCGAAGAGCAGTACGCCCATTATTAGAAAATATGCGGAGGGTAAATGTCCGATATCGTTGGGGGTTCCCGTTCCGACTGACAGCGACACATGATGGGAAAACGGCAACACTACGAACCAAGGACAATTTAAAATAATTTCTGGATATTTTAAACTTGCCCCCAATGGATTTCCCCGACTGGAGAATATTAAATATGAGTACTCCACTACAACGTCCGGAGGCATGGTCCCGTGTACTAGAGAAAAATCAACAGGGGATAGAGGACTCAACTGGCGGGCATAGATCTGGGGAATATGCATAGTGTTGGGCTTCCCCCACTGGATGACCTTTTTTCTCTGAGAAAAATGGTCAAATTGCCTCATCTTGTGCTTCTTTTTGTGGGTTTCTTTTTTTTTTCTCTCTCGGTTTCTATATTTGTTCTCTCTATCTACTGGTTCAGACGTTGATGGTGATTTTGATTTGGGATGTGGGGGGGGGGAGATTTATAGATTTATAGACTTATGGATTTATAATACTTATATACTTATACACGGAAATAGAAGCCCTGACCCGGGGCCATAGAGGTAAAAAGACAAAACTCCCATTCCTTCTCAAAATAAGGAATAGGAAAGTCCCGATAAGGGGCTGTTTGAGCTGCGGAATGCAGTTAGGAGGGAGGGTTCGGGAGGGTCAGTTAGTACCCGCACGGGCTCACTGGCCTAGTAGATGGTACATTCTAATGCCCCATACACACGATCGTTTTTCATGCCATTAAAAATGCCATTTTTAAAAATGGGCATTAAAACCGATCGTGTGTATGCTCCAGAGCATTTTTAATTTCAAACATGCTCTATTTTTTCACGTCGTTTTTCATGTCTTTTTTTTAACGACGTGAAAAACGATGGTGTGTATGCTTTGACGAGGTGAAAAAAAACGTGCATGCTCAGAATCAAGTATGAGACGGGAGCGCACGTTCTGGTAAAACTAGCATTTGTAATGGAGATAGCACATTCGTCACGCTGTAATGGACTGAAAAGCAGGAGGCTGAAAAGCGCGAATCGTCGCTCAACAAACTTTACTAACATGATGGGTGGCACCATCCGAACGGAACTTCCCCTTTATAGTGCCGTCGTACGTGTTATACGTCACTGCGCTTTGCTTGAACATTTTTTTAAAATGATCGTGTGTATGCAAGACAGGCTTGAGAGGAAACATGAAAAAAAACGACGAGAAAAACGTTGGTTTAAAAAATGGCATGAAAAACGATCGTGTGTACACCGCATTAACAGTTAGAGTGATGTATTGTATATTGTATTGTATGTTGTATGGTGTGGTAGGTTGTAGTAGACCTAGGAATATGGTTTATCTTCTTATAAGTCCCCCAGAGGAGGAAGGAATAGGGAGGAATGTTACAAGCCGGAAGAGAGCAAAAACCTCCATGATGATTATAGGAATAGGAGATGGCGAATTTATTAAAAATTATAACATATAACGTAAGGGGTCTGAGCTCCCCAAACAAGAGGGGGCGTTTATGGCAGGAATTGAAACATTACGCAGTAGATGCTGTGTTTATGCAGGAGCCACATTTTCTGCGAAATAAGATACCCAGATTACCATTGACACCGTTTAACCAATGGTTTCATGCAGTATCACCAGTGGCAAGGTCCAGGGGAGTAACCATAGCCTTGGGAAGGGGGTGCCCTTTAACTCCCACAGCAACACAAATAGACCCCGAGGGGCGGTAACTCTTTGTCAAGGGTATGCTTAATGGGTGCTGCTACACGTTGGCAGCTATATATGCCCCCAATGTAAGTACGGTGGACTTCATAGAGAAAACTTTGAAAAGACTGAACATGTTTAAAGAGGGATGTGTAATAGTAGGAGGGGACTTCAATATTATATTAGATCCCAAATTAGACACAACAGCCGGAAAATCAGCATTGTCATTTAGAGCCCTTAGACATATAAAAAAAAAAAACTTCCAATCTCTTCACATGGTGGATAGTTGGAGGGCACTAAATGGGGAGACAAGGGACTATAGCTACTATTCCAAAACACACAAAGTGTACTCGAGGTTAGATTTATTCCTGGTGGATCAGTACTACCTCGAAAACGTGAAAACAGTTCAGATAGAACAAATAACAATATCTGATCATGCTCAAGTGATGTTGACATTTTTGTTAATGAAGGCAGGCTACCATGAAAGAACATGGAGATTAAATGAGACCCTGCTAGATGACAAATGGGTAGTGGAGGACATCGGACAGAAAATGAAAGAATATTTTGAGATAAATACAGTAGGGGAGGTATCAGAACAAACGGTCTGGGAAGCCCACAAGGTAGTCATAAGAGGGGAGTTAATAGCCCATGGATCCAGAATAAAAAACAAACAAAAGGAGGGAGATGGAGGACCTTCTAGGGGAAATACAAGAGTGGGAGGGTAAACATAAAAGAGGCATTGATTTAGAGGTAGACAGAAGGCTGGGACTATTGAGGGACAAGCTTGCTACTTGTTTGGACAGGAAAGTTAAGGACAAACACAGATTCCTGGCACACCGTTTTTATGAACATGGAAATAAATGCAGTAAATTACTGGCTAGACAGTTAAAAAAACAGCAAGAGCTATCCCATGTTCGTGAAATACGAATTAATAACAACCAGATAATGGACACAAAATCAATAGCTAATGAATTTAAACAATTTTACACAAGCCTATACAATATACACCCAGTAGCGGCAACAAGTGTGAGAGAGAAACAAGTAGAAGAAATAAAAGAGTATATAAAAACTCAGCACTACCATCTCTCCCCTTGGATGTGGTGGAAAAATTGGAGGAACACATTACCATAGATGAAATAAAAAAAGTAATAGGGGAACTACCAAATGGGAAAAGTCTGGGACCAGATGGTATAACAAATGCATATTATAAAAAATTTACAGACATTTTGATAACACCATTATGTAATTATCTCAATAAAATCTGAGTAAATAATCCCCCACTCCCCGAAGCATTATTAGCATACGTGACGATCATCCCAAAACCTGGGAAGGACTCACAATACTGCGCAAATTACAGGCCTATTTCCCTCCTTAATACGGACATCAAAATACTATCAAAAATAATAGCAAGGAGATTGCAGGATAAAGTAGTACAACTGATCCATCTGGACCAGACGGGCTTTGTGATGGGGTGGGAGACTAAGGACAATACCATCCGAGCCCTTCACCTATTCTACTGGATGCAGAAGGGACCCAACAAAGAACCAAAAGTAGCCCCGTCGATGGATGCCGAAAAGGCATTCGACAGGGTGAATTGGACATATATGATGGAAGTACTGAGGGGAATAGGCCTGGAGGAGCGGATGATGGGTTGGATAGCAGCACTGTATGCAAGCCCTAAAGCCAGGGTTAAGGTAAACGGAACCCTGTAGAGTAGCTTTGAAATTAACAACGGCACCCGACAGGGATGTCCTTTGTCACCAATATTGTTTGCCCTGACTCTGGAACCATTCCTTTGTAGAGTAAGGGCAAATAAAAGAATAACAGGAGTGGAAATAGGCCCTAGAGAACACAAAGTGTCAGCATACGCAGACGATTTATTATTTTACTTAACAAAACCACAGGAACCAATATTAGCATTGATGCAGGAAGTAGAGAGATATGGAAAGTTATCCAATTTTAAAATAAATATTGAGAAATCTATAATACTTCCCAGCCACGTACCCCCACTCATAATTAAGCGGTTACGAGAAACTTATCCGTTTGTCTGGAGAAGAGACTCACTGTACTATTTAGGAGTACACATAACAGCAGATGCCAAACTGATGTATGAACTAAACTATGAAGCCTTAGTCACTAAGATAAAAGAGGACCTACATAGATGGAGAGGCCACACATTAACCTGGTTTGGCAGGATGAGCACCTTGAAGATGAATGTGTTACCAAGAATAATTTACATCCTGAATACGGTACCCATGGCATTGCCTCAAACGTTTTTTTTTTTAATTCGTAGAGCTTTCACCTCCTAGTTTGGAAGGAGGGGAACGCCAGAATAGCATACAATATACTGCGCAAAAAGAGAAGAGAGGGGGGAATGGGACTCCCAGACATATCACTCTATTATAAAGCAATGTTGTTAGTTAGAATCACGAATTGGTGCCATGATGCCTCCACCAGAGCTCGGGTTCGGATGGAGGAAAGTATGGCTGGCAGGAAATTAGCCGGGGCACCATGGATACCCAATAAGTTTAGGGGATTGTCAAAATGGACATCTCCACTGACATTGAATACACTAGCAGTGTGGGACAGAATAAATAAAACTTGTAAATATGCACCCAGAACATCCCCCCTGGCCCCTCTAGGAGGGTATCCATGGTTCCCACCTGGGGAAGAGAGTGGAGCATTGGGTCCTTGGGAATCAAATGGCAATACAATGTGTGCAAGGTATGCCCCATGAGGTTATTTAATGCCGCAGTTAGAGCTGATATCAACACAAGGAGACATGGTGATGGCAGGATGGAGATATAACCAGATAAGCAATTTTTTTTATAAACTGGAACCCAGGGTAAGGACATTGGACTCGTTAACAGCATTTGAGGCAATGTGTGTAAGGAGAGAGAGGCCTCAGCACATGTTGTCTCAAATGTATAAATTGACCCTGAGTGAACAAAAAAATATAACCCCATATTTTATTAGGGAGTGGGAAAAAGAGCTGGAACAAACACTCACTCCAATACAAAAAAAAAAGATTTATAGATATGACACATTCATCTTCAATTTGCTCAGCCACCCAAGAGATGTCATACAAATTCATGACCAGATGGTACCGAACGCTGATGCGAATAGCGCAGATATATCCGACAGCAGATGGGCAATGCTGGAGGGGATGTAGGGAGAAGGGCACCCTGCTTCACATCTGGTGGTCTTGCCCAAAGATAAAAAGATTCTGGGATGAGGTGATCCCGTGGATTAGGAAAATAGCCAACATAACTCTAGATGCAACACCCATACATATTTTGTTTCATGGAACCACCGGCCCCATAAGAGAGTATAAAACTAGTGTAACACCTCACTTACTTAACGCAGCCAAGAAATTAATCCCTAAGAATTGGAAACAAGAAGCACCGCCAACTATAAGAGAATGGAAGAGGGAAGTGGAGGTAATAATGGAAGCAGAAAGGTGGATATATAAAATACGAGGTCAACAGGGGAAATATAGAGAAATATGGAAAGGCTGGAAAAACTACGCTCCAGAAATAGAGGGGGCCTGAGGATTAGAATGGAGAGAAAGAAGGAAGAAAAGATGGGGAAAGGGAAGGGAAAGAGGAGAAAGGAGAAAAGAGAAAGGACATGACCCAACCCCCAAAAGGGTGACTGTAGGTAATATAGCAAAGAGATGGAGGTAAACTACAACAGAATTGAGAGGGATGGGTAAAGTATGTGAGAAATTGTGGGGGACGGGATCTCATCCTCTGGCACCTCATCCCTAACTCCTCTGTACGCAAAATATTCTCAGGGAGTGTGCTCATCTAAGCCAGTTCTGGGGGGGGGGGGGGTTGGGTTTTTTTTTGTTTTTTTTATCCTTAATCCACAATAAACACATATTAAGTAGGAAACACAAGATAAGATGCACAAGATTATTAATAATAATACACTGATAGGGCAGAACATATCACAAGCTCAGGTTTTTAGTTTTATCTTTTTTATATAACAAATTATTTTTCACATAATAAACACAAAGCAAATAGAATATGTACAACCTAAAAAGAATGAGGAAAGAAATAGGGAAAGAAAAAGAAAGGGAAAAAGGGAAAGACAGGAAATGCACATAAATAAAGGTGATCAAGGAGAATAAGAAGGATTGTAAGAGTGGAGCACATTAATAGACACAAATGGAATAATTAAAGAGTGGGCGGGAGTTTATCTCCACTGCCCCCTCCCCTTTATTCCCCAATCCCCCTCTTCCCCTTCCCCCTCCTCCCCCCCTTCCTCCCCCCTCCCCCCCTTCCCCTTCCTCCTCTCCCCCCCCCCTTTTTTTTTCTCCCTTCCTCTCCCTTTCCCCTCTCCCTGGGAAACATTAGAATATTATAAGCGTTAGGAGAGAGGGAGGAGGACAAACGGCAGAGGATGAGAAACCCCACCCAAAGGGAAAGTGAATGTTTGAATATGACAAGGAATGGTTAAATGTTAAATGTTGTGAAGGTTATATGTAAAGAAATCTTTAATAAAAGTTGAATTATCAAAAAAATAATGAAGATAAAGTGGCTTGATATAAATATAAAAGCCAAGCAATGGGCATAAAAATGTGAACGATAAAAAATAGCGATATGTGGACCGCAAACAAACAGATGTACTAAGGTGACATCCACAACAGATAACTTTAAATAGTGGGCAGTAATCATGGAGAGCATCAGGTAAAACGGAAATGACGGAGCCGGAAATCCGAGAACCGAAAGATCCTATGTACTCGAAACACCAACTTCTCCTATGGGGATACAGGTGCACTAAAATAGGTACACACACAAAACAAATTCTAAATGTAAAACAGTGCAGCTGTGACACAACTGAGTATTAATACAAAAGATAAGAAGTATATACTATCTTAATATACAACATATGGTTAAAAATACAATAAAAATGCAGACATATACCCGCAGCCATTTGCAATAAGCTAAAATAAAAAATGTAAATATACATATGCCACTGTCAAAAGGACGCCAGAAGGTCTCATTCGTCTGATATAAAGCAATTAAGGTTGAAATTGACATTTAACCCTCCTGGCACTAAAACCTGTGTTTCATGAATCCAGAAGGATTCACGCTGACTTAACTGGCGGATAGAATTCCCCCCTTGCCAGTGTTTATTGACCCTTTCTAAACCCCAAAATTTGAGGCATCTCTGTTATGGAAATTCCTGAAATGCTTAGAGACGTTGTGGGTCCTTAGGCCTTTTTTGATGTTGTTAACGTGCTCGGCGATACGGATGCTTAAAGGTTTAAATGTTCTCCCTATACACTGCAACCCGCAATCACACTCGAGCACGTACACAACACCAATAGTGTTACAGGTAATAAGGTTTTTAATAGGATATGTCCTACCAGTGGTGGGGCCACAAAATCTTTACGTCTCTTGATGTTGTGTTTACACTGTCTGCATAGGGGGCATTTACCACATGCATAGAAACCCGTTAGAAAGGAAAATATCCTGTTGTCCTTAACAACGGGAGGATCCACTACACTTGGGGCTAAAACATCTCTGAAAGTGGGTGCCCTTTTATAAATGAACCTCGAGCGTGATGGTAATGTTGTACCTAAGATCCGATCTTTCATTAAAATATCTTAATGCTTCATGATAATTTTTTCAAATTTCTTGTGCTGTATGTTGTAATCAAGAATGATTTTGAATTCAGATTTATCCCTCTGCTTAGTTTTCCTATTAGAATCTGCCACCAATGTTTTTCGATCCAAATTCCCAATTTTTTTGGATTTCACTGGTGATCAATTCTTTCTTGTACCCCTTCTGTAAAAATCGTTCGGCAAGTACATTTGAATGTGCGTAATAATCTGCTTCAAGGGTACAGTTACGCCGTATAAACTGACCTCTTGGTATCTTGCACAGCCAGGACTGGTGCTGGCAGCTGTCAAGAGGTATGTAGCCATTTCTGTCTGTCGGTTTAAAAATGTTTTCTTTTTCAAATGACTGACCTTCTTTGAAAATGTCTAAATGCAGGAATGTCATGCAGGTAGCATCGGCATTCCAGGATAACCTGATGTTTTTAGTATTCCCATTATGTTTAGACATAAACATCTGTAAGCTGACCATATCACCCTCCCAGATAATAATCAAATCGTCAATATATCGTTGGTAGTACTTTAATTGTTTAGACTAGTCATTGAAGATAGTCTCATCCTCCCATAACGCCATAAAAAGGTTTGCTACACTTGGTGCAAAACGAGCACCCATGTTAACCAAAAACCTACCAAACAGTTCTGTGGTGGAACGAAGGTTGTTTTTTACCATCTGGGACATTGCCATCCTGATCCATATTCTCACATGCTGGGTCAAGGTTGCCTGAGGTGGCTCAGCTGAGGAGGAGGAATTGCACCACTCGCTATCCAGAGCTTTGATATCACATGCCTGATTGATGCTACCTTCTGGTAAGCGTATTTAATCTTCTCCCATGGGTGATGGATGCATACACAGTGGTGACTCCTTTAGTCCTACACTCCTGGATTCCTTCCCATCAATATATACTAATGGATTAATGTTTTAATCACCAATGGGACTATACTACCAATGTTGATTTACAATTTGCACAGTGCACTTTATTTAGGGACACTATCAATCAGATGATGGTGTTAGAGTTTTTTGTATATGCTAATCACAATTTATTTTGTATATCACAGTATGTTGATAATTCAATACTCAACGTTTGATTCTTAGCGCTGCACTGTTTTCACTTTACTACCCTACAGACACCCTAAATAGGTCAGTAGAATTAAATCAGAGAGGGGGGGGGATCTCGTGGGAGCATCCCCAGAAGGGTTTGTCCCCACGGAGGTAACCCAAAGGTTTTGGTGAATTTCCCGGACAACCCCTGGACTCGTACGTGAACTTATACAGTGGTATTGGTGTGTTAACCAGAGCTTTCCATAAATCGAGGGTAGGTGCCAATGGGGATTTCCATTTGAGCAGTATAGCCTTTTGAGCGTAAAACAATAGCAACCCTATTAGTGCTCTCATCACTCTGGACATGGCCAGTAGGTGAACCAGACCAAGTATACAGACATCCACCTCAGTGGTACCGAGATCATAGTGCACTTTTTAATGCACTCAGTAACATCTTTCCAAAAGGATTGGACCATTGGGTATAACCAGAATACATGTATATATGTTGCTGGATATTCAGGGCAATGCCAGCATTTAGCTGGAATGCTTGGGTAAATCTGATGCAGTTTGTATGGGGTAATATATACCCTGTGGAGTATTTTAAATTGTCTAATATGTCTCTTTCTGAAAAAGGAATCACACACATTATAAGGCCCCATGCACACGAGACGCCGGTGCAAACTCTGCTGAATGCATGTTTTTAAAGGCTGAAACCGACGGTGGATTGTCCACTGGCCACGTCACCAGGCCACGTCACCTGGCCACGTCACCTGTCACAAGTTGTGGCTTGTCCACTTGCCACGTCACCTGGCCACGTCACCTGGCCACGTCACCTGCCACGTCACCTGGCCACGTCACCTGCCACAAGTTGTGGATTGTCCACTTGCCACGTCACCTGCCACAAGTTGTGCATTGTCCACTTGCCACAAGTTGTGGATTGTCCACTTGCCATGTCACCTGCCACAAGTTGTGGATTGTCCACAATGCAATGCAAGCAATTACATTTTTTTTTATATTTTTTTATGGTTTTTCATCATTTGCCATCATTTATGAGATTTCTAATGTAAAAAAATAGGTCACCTTTAAAAATGCTTATAAACGAAATTGCAGCAAAACACCGGTACCACGTTTAGCCGCGTTTTGCGTCTGAAACGTGGACATTTTTGCGTCTGAACCCATTTTTTTGCTTTCAGAAACGAGGCTAAACGCAACTGCATATAAACAGCAATAAACGAGATAGTGTACATGGTCACATAGGATAACATTGAATGAGTTCAGGGGCAGTTGAAAAAAGTGTCCAACTGCCTCTGAACGCGAGTTTAACAGGCTCCCCTGTGCATGGGGCCTAGGAGAGTTCGGGCTGCACCCCAAGATACATAGGAATGATGTGGGAAGGTTCCCCGAGGGGTTTTTTATGCAGAAAAATAGGTCAACGAAAGTATAAAAAATTATATAAAAAGGTCTTTATTTGAATAAATTACAGATACATGTCAGTGTTAAAATATAGACTCTGGTTGGAAGGATACAATAATCATGCCATAATACAGTCAAGCAACCATATAATAATACAGCATAACATGAGTGGTGGAACTGCATGAAAATCCCGACGTTTCAAACTAATTTGTCATGGTCTTCTTCTGGGGAATGGTTGGCTCCTAAATAAATATATTTGAACATCTCAGTTTTACTAAGATATCTTACATTATGCACAAATTTTCACAAGCACAATGCTGTTATATTTACCGCTGAAGAATGAAATGAAAGACCTCACAACCAGAAATTTTAAAATCTGTTGTATGATCCAGTGGACTCCATGGCTGTCCTGGCCTCTCCAGGAGAGGAATGCGGCCCAAAAGGCTTACAAGAAACCACACTGTGAGACACCTCCCAAGGGAGGGGAGGAGAAAAACATCACCTGCAGCAAATTAATGAATATTTTAGCAAAGTATCAAGGGGGAATCAGAGATTATAGAACTCCTGACACTATAAATGTCTGATCAGTGTTCATATCAAAATGTACATCCACTATAGATATTCTTATAAATGTAGGGGTCATTGCATGGAAAACAGTGTCCTATAATGAATGGAATTAATGTAATGATTATTATTTTATGATAAAAGAAGTGGTTAATATGACAAAAGTTGTGCATTATGGTCTTCTTCTGGGGAATGGTTGTTGGCTCCTAAATAAATATATTTGAACATCTCAGTTTTACTAAGATATCTTACATTATGCACAAATTTTCACAAGCACAATGCTGTTATATTTACCGCTGAAGAATGAAATGAAAGACCTCACAACCAGAAATTTTAAAATCTGTTGTATGATCCAGTGGACTCCATGGCTGTCCTGGCCTCTCCAGGAGAGGAATGCGGCCCAAAAGGCTTACAAGAAACCACACTGTGAGACACCTCCCAAGGGAAGGGAGGAGAAAAACATCACCTGCAGCAAATTAATGAATATTTTAGCAAAGTATCAAGGGGGAATCAGAGATTATAGAACTCCTGACACTATAAATGTCTGATCAGTGTTCATATCAAAATGTACATCCACTATAGATATTCTTATAAATGTAGGGGTCATTGCATGGAAAACAGTGTCCTATAATGAATGGAATTAATGTAATGATTATTATTTTATGATAAAAGAAGTGGTTAATATGACAAAAGTTGTGCATTAGTGAACAAAATAAGAGGGATTAAATGGTGTAGATGGTCAACAATTGTAAATAGAGTGGTGATGGGTGGTGACAAATCCTTGTGTGCCAAAAATGAAAAAACAATTGTGACCAACCAACTAAATGATAACAAAAATTGTATATTGTATGTGTATGAGCATCTCAGTGCAATCATAATAAAATTGGAAGTGGATTGGGTGAAGAGTGAATGGTCAAATATTTATTACATAGAGTGTGAGTGAGAGTGAAAATAAGTTTATGAATAACAATGAGGTATATGACCTGACTGCAATTATGCATGATAGATAAAGGCTCTATGGACAAAGAAAAGAGCCGAATAAGGTATTGGGTATAAATGGTAATTGTTTTGTTAATTTTTTATTAAAATGAGATCGACTTAAAGCCTATTATAGCAGGAAAGCCTGTTATCCTGTATAGGAGGTGCTGTACTTACATTGAGCCATGTTTATGTGGGAAACATCCGTCTTGTGCAAGGGATCATGTATCGATCCTACTGCAGCCTGGTATTTATCTAATGGGCTTAATTGGGTTGGAATCATTAGGTGCAGGTGTCGCCTCCCTTCTTCCCCTCCCCCAGGGTATGGCGTCCTGGTTGCAAGGAATGCGGCCGTGTGGTTCCTTCAGCGTCCCGGAAGGCTGTGGCCCCGACTGCTGGTGTCATCCCCGCCGCAAAGAGTGACGTCGTGGCAGAGTGCGCATGCAAGAAATTTGCGCATGCGCAGTGGGCCAACGATGATCGCGGGACGCCGCCGGCAAGGTATTGTTCCCTCTGGCGGCCAAAGGATAAGGTTGCCATTGAAATAGGTGTGGGGGAATGCTGATGTTAATCCCCTACCTTGCTGGGAAGCCATGAGGGGTCGCAGACTGTCCAAAGGAGAGTATCGGGCAAACGACAGAACCACTGCATACTCAACAAGGAGAGTCATAAATGATGGGGACATAAAACATGCATCATAAAGACATTTATTTAAACTCATATTACAGTTGGTTAGGTTATTAATATAATATTTAAGATATTTATGATATCTGTGTGCTAGTTCCGTGTTGGCGCCCGTCCGCATGGTTGATACAGAAGGGTTGTTTAACCGTTTGTGTGAACAATAGATGCTGCAAACAGGTAACAAGTTACGTTACTCCTGATGCAAATACCCATATGGAGGTAGCATCTAAAGGGGATAGATATAGGTAGGTTGTAACCTACAGCCTAAAGATACACCATGCTCGCATATTTAAATGACACATAATGTTGGGCACTACAGAAAAACACAGAAGAAACACTCAAATCATGATGAACTCTCATGTGTATAAGAGGAGGGGTGTTTAACCACCCAAAATTGTACAGAATATGTCTCTTTCTGAGATTGGCTTTGCATAGGATATTCCAAGACATCCTCCCAATTCTTCAAATCCACGTTCCAGGGCCTCCACGTGCCAGCTGGCCAGCAGTCTGTCAAGGACATTGTGTATAGATGGAAGGAGAGCTTTGTATATCGTGGATAGAGGTTTTTCCAACATGTCATCTCTCAGCATACTCTCCAATCCAGATTCCACAAATGTAAGGGGATGGCCTTAAAATTGTGCTGGGAAAGCGTGGTACAGTTGGAGGTTATAGAATAGATAGGAGTTGGGTAGTTGGGCAAATTGAGCCTTAAGAGAATCAAACATCTTGAGAGTACCATTCTCACAAAGTTGATTAAGGTACTTGACCCCCTTGCTAGTCCAAACCGTGGGGTCCTGAAAGCTAAGAAATTCAGTCAATGAGGGATTATACCATAGAGGGGTGTGAGGGGACCACTGATATGCTGTTCTAGGATTCAGAAGGCACCAGGCCCTAATAAGTGACTTCATTGATTGAGTGATGTAAAGAGGCACTGAGGTTCCCTGGTGTAACAAGTTATGAAGCACTTCATAAGACCCTAGAAACGCTGCTTCCAGCACCACGTCACCATTTGTTTTGTCTCCTATGAGCCAGTTATGGGCCTGGGTGAGTAGGGCAGCAACACAGTATGTATGGAGGTCTGGACAAGCCAGACCCCTCTGGAGTAACTTTAATTAAAATCTAGGTTGAGAGGAGCCCCACAGTAAGGAAAGCATAGTGGAGTCAAATTGTTTAAAATATGTTTAAAATAGTTCTGTGGTATCCATACTGGGTAATGATGGAGGACATATAAAAAGGAGGGAAGAAGTTTAAAGTGACAGAGGGAGATTACTCCATGTTTTCAATATTTGTTTTGCTTAAGTTAAGACTGTATTTGTTTAATAACCAAAGTGTATTAAAAATTCACATATACAATTATTTACAAAGGCACAGTGGAGTCCAGTGGAACCGTCATATTTCAGCCTCGGCTGTCAGCAATAGTTCGTCCTGTTTTGGCTGTGTGTAGTCGGCGGCGTCCTGTCCACCGGGGATCTCTCGGTTCTCGGACGGGGACCAGACCGAGGTCTGGAACGCAGCTAGCAAGTCACAGGAGAGGGCTTGGCAAAGGAGCGCGCATTGTCACCATCTCCCCAGTGCACATGCTCTGAAATGCGTCGCTATCATGTCCGTGACATCATCCCGCCACACGCTGCGTTACAGCCCTCTCCTGTGACTTGCTAGCTGCGTTCCAGACCTCGGTCATCGTTGAAGGTCTTCCTCTTCCTTTGTAACTCCACCGAGATGTCGGGAAACAGGAAAACAGACGTATTACCATGAGGCAGCATATGATGTTTCCTTGCTTCGGAAAGGACTTTGGTAACCAGAAAGGGACAAAGATTATTACCTGGATTTTAGCAACCAGTAGGTACACGGTGTGCACGCTCTACCACATATGTTGTCTACACTTCAGTAAGACCCACTCGCCCTCAGAAAGACCCAGTACTCTATAGTTATTGCGCCTCAGACAATTTTTAGTGCCATCCGATTTGGCTACTAGGGCATCCATTGTGCGCTACATATCCACCGAGGTAGAGGTGGGGGTGTCAGTAAGATCCTCTGTGGAAGAGATGCAGGTTTCAGTCTCGGCCAGCCTGCCCCTGATCTTATCCAGATCGCCCTGGATAAGATTGCACTCCTCCAGCAGGTGATCAATGTGCCCCAATAAGAAGGTTTTGCTTTGCTCTATGGCTCCCAGGATCACTGCTGTTCCATCCTAGGCCACTGGGGGTGGCACTGTTGCAGCAGATGTCCCAGCAGTTTTCATTCTCATTTCAGCTAGCAGTGCTTTGAACTTATTTATTGGTCAGCTTCAGACCACAGTGCATGGGAAGATGGGGCTGAGAAAGTCTCTGTCTGTGAAAGGCTTTGAGTTGGCATCAGAGTGCACTACTGAAGGGCCAGCAAGCTGGAGGAGAGGATATTCAGCAGCTCTCCCTGCCATCCCAGCAAGATGGTGCCGGGCCACGTGTGTGTGGGGAGGATGTTAGCTGCTCTTTCAGCAGGAGCCTCGGCCAGCGGCTCCACAACAGTTGAAGCATGCTGCAGATGTGACAGGGAAGCCACGGGAATGAGAATCGTCGTCCCCAGGCTTGTACTCACAAGAAAAGGAGAAGATTATTATCAGGATCCCCGGAGCTACAGTTAAAAGCGTCCACCGTGGTTCACATATGGTCACTTCCCCCCCATATTCATTTTTTTTTTAACAAATCACAAAATTAAGACCCAAACAGGTGTTACAAAGAGGGGGAAAATCAAATGTTTACAGTTAAGGGCCCTTTCACACTAATGCCTTCTGTTCCGATCACCAGGGCGTCTGTAAGCTGATCTAAGTCTGCTCAGTATCTGCAGTGTGGACACAAAGAGACCCTGCTCTGCTCTATGGGTGGCCGCGAGTAAACTGACTCTGCTGTCCGTATACACCCAACTGCCTCCAATCCAGTCCGACCAAATGGACGCAGTCCTTCATTTTTTTTAGTGGGCTTGATCAGACCAGAAGTTAGGAGGGTGTAAATGGACACAAATGTGTCGGTTCATAGGAAATAATGGACCTTCTGATCGGGTCCACTTAAAAAACTGACAGGCTGACCTGATTTTATCGCCCATGTGAAAGGGTCCTTAGTGAAGCTTATTCCAAAAATCCTGAACCTGCTCTTGTACCACAAAAAGCCCCTCATTCCTGGGAATATGGTGTTTGATAAAACAGAGGAAAACTATAGTATTAAGTCTAATGCTATCCCCAACCCTATTGCTAACCATAGCCCTATCTCTAAACCTAACTTTTGGTTTATCAACAAAGCCAAGTTATCTGCTTATCATCAACAAAGCCAGCACTGACAAGGTGATCACATGGATTCAGAGATAAAGAAATGGTTTTGGTTAGCATTAGGGTTAGCTTTGTTCTTAACAAAGCTATTCATGAGCTTTGATATGGTGATTACGTGGGTTTGTTATGGATAAGAACAAAAAAATAAAATAAGAGGGACTTTGAATGAGGTGTGCTACTGCTGGAAAAAACAAGTGTATGGAACGTATATATATATGATAAACCCTTTGTTTGTCTAACGCAGCTCCTTGGGTCTAGAGCTGCATGACATGGTTTTCAAATGTAGAAAACAAATCCATGTGATTTTTCTTTTCTTTTGCATATTTAACCAAAACAACTGACATGATGAGATTTGAATTAAATTTTGATAAAACATCAGGAAATGAGCTGCATACATTTTTGTCATTTCACTGAGAAACTCATCCCTTGCTAGGTTATTTCAGCCAAAAGAAATGCTCAGCCTCTACCACTCACTGAACCATTTGTGCTGAAATTATCTGACTAATCCCTAGACACTAGTTCATGTCAGCAGAAATTAATGGACCCCAGGAATAGGGCCTTCCTTTAGGAAAAAAAAGTGTTTAAGCTGCCCACTTTTCCACCTATATGTACAGAATGCTGAGATGGTCAGGATGGATTTAGATATCTATAGATATTCTTTCAAAAGTGCAATACATTTTAAATGTTCAAGTCTCCTACATTACCTGATTATACAAAATTTTTTGTGTCAACTAACTGGTAATGTACTGTACATAATGTTCCAAATGAGGGGGCGTGGTTTGGCTGAGTCCGGAGATGGCTGCTTAGGCAAAGAGTTCCTGCAAGCCGAGGACTAAAATCTGCTTTTTGGGGGAACCTTTGCATCTTCCAACCATGGGGAAGTCTAATAGGAGTGCCTCAGCATCTCGGACACCAAAGGAGACCGGGACACAGCTGAGTCAGAACATTCCGGAGTTGTTCCGTACCCTCCGCTCCGACAATCACGAGGCCTCGCAGGCCGCAGGGCCTGCCTCCCCGAGTCTTGCATCGGACTCACAGTCGGAGGAGAGAGACACGCCGGGCAGGCACGCAGGTTCCTCGGTGAGCCTGTCTGATCTAAACAGAGTGGCCTCAGACATCACCAACACCCTGTCGGCTGCCGTTCTTGATCTCAAGACGGAATTTCAAGCTGTGGCAGCCCGCCTTTCGGATGTGGAGCAGAACACACAGCTACACACTGCAGCTATAAGGCAAGTGCAACGCTCCCATGACACACAACTATCCTATATTTTTGACCTACACCGTCATGTCGAAGACCTTGACAATCGGGGTCGCAGACATAACGTCAGAGTTAGGGGAGTCCCTGAGGGAATAGAAGCGGGGGCCCTGCCGCAGACGGTCTGCGCTATTTGTAATGATCTGTTTTCCCACCCGGCAGACTCCACCGTAGAGATGGAGAGGATGCATCGAGCTCTCAGACCCCCACCTTGAGACGGTGAACCCCCGAGGGATGTTATTTGCTGTATAGTGAACTTCCCACTTAAGGAAGAAATACTGAAAAAGGCCAGGGAACGGGGTCGCATACTGCACAATGGAACTGAGATAAAACTTTTTCAGGACCTTTCCCAAATTACTTTACAGAGCAGAATATTGTTTAAACTAAAGATGGACTTTGAACGGCACATAGATAGATATTGTAAAAATTCTAAGGGTTTTATTGTTGGTAGAAACATATAATTGAATTTAGGTAAAAAGTACATTAATACAAAAAAATGACATTATGTAACAATCATCAATAATTGGTATAGGGTCCCATTTACAAGACTCAACACATCTCCCAGAGATTACATTGACATGTAAAATACACAAAGTAAAATAGGATAATGTATAGCCAACAAACACAAATAAGGAGTTGGACGGTATGCACGAGAGATGGCTGGTCTTATTGATAGGTCCGGTAAATTCAAAGATAAAGATCTTGCTTTCGCTCGACTAGTTTCGCGTTCCAAAACGCTTCGTCGGGAGCATAGTATTGAACAAGGCCGTGTTAGGTAGTGAAACCGGCCTAGGTATTTTTACCTGGCAGTCCGTATATCACAGGGTGCCAGTATTATATAAACACATTCATGGTAGACAGTAATGCGTGATTTGAGTAAACGAGTAACTATGCACAGGCTACTGATAGGTAGGGAACGTAAATCCAGCTGTAACAAGCCAGACAGTACTGTAGAAGAGTGTGTCAGTCAGAAGCACTTGCTCGAGCCACACAGTGGTAGTCTGTTTAGGTGACCCCTAGTGATGGGCTGAACCACAGAAGAGGTTCCATCCAGGTCCACCAGCACATAATCCTTGTCAAGCTATAAGCTGGGTCAGCCCATCACTAGGGGTCACCTAAACAGACTACCACTGTGTGGCTCGAGCAAGTGCTTCTGACTGACACACTCTTCTACAGTACTGTCTGGCTTGTTACACCTGGATTTACGTTCCCTACCTATCAGTAGCCTGTGCATAGTTACTCTTTTACTCAAATCACGCATTACTGTCTACCATGAATGTGTTTATATAATACTGGCACCCTGTGATATACGGACTGCCAGGTAAAAATACCTAGGCCGGTTTCACTACCTAACACGGCCTTGTTCAATACTATGCTCCCGACGAAGCGTTTTGGAACGCAAAACTAGTCGAGCGAAAGCAAGATCTTTATCTTTGAATTTACCAGACCTATCAATAAGACCAGCCATCTCTCGTGCATACCGTCCAACTCCTTATTTGTGTTTGTTGGCTATACATTATCCTATTTTACTTTGTGTATTTTACATGTCAATGTAATCTCTGGGAGATGTGTTGAGTCTTGTAAATGGGACCCTATACCAATTATTGATGATTGTTACATAATGTCATTTTTTTGTATTAATGTACTTTTTACCTAAATTCAATTATATTTTTCTACCAACAATAAAACCCTTAGAATTTTTACAATATCTATCTATGTGCCGTTCAAAGTCCATCTTTAGTTTAAACAATATTCTCCCATTGATTATCGGGACGTTGGCGCATTTATACCAGGTGCATCCACAGTGTCACCCTGTGGTGATGCACAATTTAGCAATTTCCTTCTAAAATACTTTACAGAGCAGACGAGCCCTGCGACCCCTGCTTAATCTCCTAAGGTCCCGCAACATTCAATACCGCTGGAAGTTCCCGTTTTGTCTTTCTGCATCCGCCAGAGGCCGCACTGCTCTCTTACGCTCACCGGATGATCTGCAGGCCTTTTGTGAGCAACTCGATATACCGCTGGTGGATCTGCCGGATTGGTGTTCTTTTCATTTCCCAACAGAACCATGGCGCCCGGTGTCACAACACCATCCCTTTCCAAAAGCACAGAGGCAGCGTTCCAGACGACGTAGATCGGACCCTTCCTCACCCGGAGCCCATGCATCCCGCCGAGAACTAAACCAACACAGCCCTGGCCCTCCTGCAACCCCACGTAAGGATCGCCTGGAAGCCTCAAGACCCCTCGCGCTTGATGAGTCTGCCCGCTTGTAAGTGCATACAGACCGAGTTCATGTTGTTTTCTTCCAGTTTGTATTAGGTTAGATCAGACTAAGTTATACTGGCTGTGAGCACAATCAGCTTTTTCCAGAATGCTGGCCGTAGGTGGCTAGACGTGATTACCTTTGAGACAATCAAAGCTGAGCATTTGCTTATAGACCTTTACTCCTGCAATGGGGCTGAATATTTATTAAAACACATTACAGATACTACGATCGACCTAAACGCAGCTGCATGCCTTCTACATATCAATCACTTTAAAATTAGCAAATATAAAAATGCATTAACAAGACATCTATTAACAGCTGCTAAAACACTTATTCAGCTGCACTGGAGAACCACTAACACACCGACGGTCAAGGATTGGTTGGACAGGGTAATGTTCATTCACAGAATGGATGAAATTGTGGTAATGAAAAGAGAAACAACTGAAAATTTCCACACACTTTGGCAACCTTGGGTTCTATTCTTGTATTCTGCTGAATTCCAAGCTCTGATGAAATAGGATGCTCATAGTTTTACACTTGTGGCAACCTATCCAGTTACACCATAGCAGTTCTTTTTTTTCCCCCATATAATGACACAATCGTATTGTTCTTTGTGACAGAATGTATTTTGGACTGTTGTGTTATTATTATTGTAACTAGAAGGTATTCAGACAATATATCGATATTGCACTTTCCGCCTTTCTGAAGTCCTTCACCTCAATAGCTCTCCCTACCCCTCTTCCTCTTCCCCTTCCCCCCTACCCCTTATCCCCACCTCCCTCATCTCTCTCCCACCCCTTTTTCTCTTTACATCTGACCCTCTTTTCCTCCTACCTATTCATACCCTCTTCTTTTTTCTATAAATGAGGATTAATATGATAGAACTAATGCCCCTATCTATAATGTATGTACTCGATACCTCTTTAACTTTTTTGTCTTTGCATATTTGAAAATTGAAACCAACGGTTGAGTACAGCAAATTGCAATTGTACTATTATTGCTATTATTATTTTGTAACAATTATCTCTCAATAAAACCTTGATTGTGAAAAAAAAAGAAGAATATTTATGAGCGACCTCTCATGATCCTGTAGCGAGAACTGTACATTGCCCCAGGAACCCAGTGTGCTCTTTGAGCATCTTTGACTGCTATACCACTATAGCGCACAGTGGAACTAGATGGACACCAGACAGCTCCAGTTGATGACTACATTATATCACCATTTGAAGTCCTCCCCCCACCCTTTTTTTTTTTCTTTTTATCAAATTTTTCATATTTTCCTTACCATCTCAAATGCAATATATGTATATATCATAGTGTCCCATGGATCGCCGATACCAGTATGCATACATTGTCTTACCCAACCTCGGGCTACAAAAGGCCTAGTCTGTTCATTTCTTTCTCCTAGGGCTGGACGTCATCCCGGCCTTGGTTGAAAGAAGTACCCGCTCATGGGGACACTTACCTTCTGATACTTTACGACTTCTGTGATGATTAATCTGCTTCCTCCTTAGGATACTAAGAGTGGGTGTCGGTGATCTCTGGGACTTGTTGGCAATATGAGCATCTAAAGGTTGAGATGTGTGTGTTTTTTTTTTTTTAAAAGCATGTTGATGGGGGGCTGACGCTGTCTCCCATCTGAGGGAAGGGGGGTCACCGTTGTGGCTTTGGATTACCTAGGAATCCTTAAAATCTTACATATCTCCTTTGGCAATAACCACGCTGCATTGGTTCCATTAGCGCTTGTCCCAGGTCTGGATAGTATCACCTTTTACTAGACCCACACGATAAGTCATTGATAGACAGCTCTTGAGTAATAGATTTAAGCCTCGTACACACGATCGGATATCCTATGGATTCTAATCCGATGGTTTTGTCCATCGGAAATCCGATGAAGCTGACTTCCATCAGTCTTGCCTACACACCATCAGTCAAAAAAACGACCGTTCCAAACGCGGTGACGTAAAACACTCCGATGAGCCGAGAAAAATGAAGTTCAATGCTTCTGAGCATGCGTCAACTTGATTCTGAGCATGCGTGGGTTTTTTAACCGATGGACTTTCCCATACACGATCTGAGTTTTCGATCGGTTTTTTATCCATCGGAAAAATTTAAAACATGTTCTATTTTTTAAAACCGATGGAAAAAAGACTGATGGGTCCCATACACGATCGGTTTGTCTGATGAAAACAATCCATCGGACGGTTTTCATCGGTTAAACCGATCGTGTGTACAGGGCTTAATAGTTGAATAAGGTTTGGTTTTCTAAGATTACGGAATAGAATGGTATGACGCTAGTCACATCCCACGGATCGCCACTATGAATACATATACTGTATTGGCCTACTACCTTTTGGCTCCAATATTGACTCATGGGTCTCTACCTTGGGCAACCTAGAGTGAATGTTGGTGATCCGTGGGGGGTCTTTTTGCTTTACAAAATTTTACATAGCAGGGATGAAGTGTGTTTTTTTTTTGTTTTTTCTTTCCTTTTTTTTCTCAGATATGGGCTTATCTAAATTGTGCAGTTAGACGGGGAGTGATGCTGTTTCCTGCCTGACGAGGGGGATGAGTTTATCCCCCACCTGATATCTGGGGATTCAGTTAGAAGTGTTGGGTCAACTGAGAATTCTTAAATCCTTTAACACAATTGTTGTTGCTCCCCTCTGCGGGGCCACACGTACGGTTGCACGATGGCTGGCCCCACTGGGGTGGATTAACCTAACGATGATCTCTCTATTTTTATATTAATCTCTATGCACTGCTCTCAATAGTGCTCCATCCTTGGTGATGATGACATTTTGCTTTGTCTGGTGTAAATAATAATCCACAGGCTATTGATAGCCCACCTTGAGTGACTTTGTTAAATTAGGTTCTATATTACGAGGGTAATGTTTAAATATGTATGGCACTTACAGATTGGCAGCAGTAATAACGGTGCTTTTCCTCCTTTTCATTTTGAAATGTTTATACTAGTTGTTTGCCCCACAGCAGTTCATTAATGTAGCTCACTTTCCTTTTTTTATTTTTGTGGTTCCCCACTACACTACTATCTACTAGTTCCTCCATATTGCAGCAGAATGTAATTACAGACATTTCCATTGTTCCCCAGCAGCAGTTCTATCAGTTAGTCTGCTGACAACCCAGCTCTTTGTCTCTCAGGTCTACTAGAATCTCTATCTCCACCTCTGGTATCTTTTCTTTCTCACAACTTGTGACACTTTAAAGTTTACTGCTCCTTTCCCTTACCGTTTGGGTCCCTTTTTCCCCTATCTCTCTTGTTCTTTAAAACCCCCCCTTTTTTTTTGGTTGTTTGGTCCCTTCTCCCCATCTCTTCCTCCCCCTTCCTTTATCCGCTCCAGCGTGTCCTCCAGCCTAGCTGAGTCGGTGTCTGTTGGGGCATTTTAA
Source organism: Rana muscosa (assembly GCA_029206835.1). NCBI lineage: Eukaryota > Metazoa > Chordata > Amphibia > Anura > Ranidae > Rana > Rana muscosa. The sequence continues at coordinate 1,176,635,642 of CM055122.1, forward strand.
ACCCCAGGATAGTTAACGTACTCTCCACGGCCTGTACCTCAGCTTTAGTCTAACCATGCAGAAAGATTCGAAGTCCCATAGCCCTTTATCGCTGAAGTGTGTGTCGCTTAACGTAAAAGGCCTAAATGTGCTGGAAAAACGATCGCAAGTCTTGTCCACTTTATCTAAACAGAAGGCCCAGTTTATCTTTCTTCAGGAAACCCATTTCTGTTCAGACTCCATTCCTAAGCTTACTAACAATCTCTTTTCCACAGCTATACACTCAACAAATCCCTCTGCAAAGACCAAGGGGGCTTCCATACTTATTTCCAAACATGCACCCTTCCAAATATCGGACTCCTTGGTGGATCCAGAGGGCAGGTTTGTTTTCATCAAGGGCTTATACGCCTCCAAGCCTCTGACATTGGCAAATATTTATTCTCCAAATGAGCACCAGGTTTCCTTTTTTAGGAAAATCAATGACCTTTTGCTCTCCTTTAAATAGGGTATGATCCTTCTGGGAGGAGACTTTAATGTCCCGCTGAATCCAGAGATTGACACCTCCTCAGGTACCTCTATGCTGTCATACCGAGCCCTGCGCCAAATCAAACTACAGCTTCAAGGACTCTCATTACATGATACGTTGCGCACCTTCTTCCCTTCGGTCAAAGACTATACTTTTTATTCCGTCCCATTCCAAAAATACTCCCGCATAGACTATTACTTTCTCTCCCAACCTGACCTGACCTATCTTACACATGCCACAATAGACCCCATGTTTCTGTCAGACCACCACCCCATATCGGTCACCCTGACTTTCCCTGAGTCAGTATCCAGGACTAAAAGCTGGTGACTGAACTCGTCCTTGCTTAAGGATGCACAATTTACCGCACGCCTAGAATCCATGATTCACAATTACTTTCTGGACAATGCCTCTCCAGACATGTCTCCAATCACGTTGTGGGAAGCACATAAGTGTGTGATCCGGGGGGAACTGATGGCCCAGGCAGCGAAAATCAAAAAGCAGCATCAGGAGACTATAGTGAGTTTAACTGACAAGATTAGGCGATTGGAGGCCTCTCATAAAGCTTCCCACACACAGCGCTCCTTGCAGGAGCTGTCACATATTCGCTCCCTACTTCTGGAGGAGCTTGGGAAGCGATCAAGATGGCGCTATGTGCGCCACCAGAGAGTCTTTTACGAGCAGGGCAATAAGTGCGGGAGACTCCTGGCAAGGGAGATCCGAGCCTCTAGACCGTCTAATACAATTCACCAGATTCGGGATCAAGGTGGCGCACCTCTGTCTAGGAACGAGGACATTGCAAAATGTTTTGAATATTATACAAAACTGTATAACTTAAAGTCCATGAGTCAGAATCATATCCAGGCAGAAAGGAGAGCTGAAGCAATTAGGGACTTTTTAACTCAATATTGTCCAAAACCACTTTCCAGGATACAGGCGAAGGAAATGGAGCAACCCCTCTCTATAAATATACAAAAAGGTGTAGCGCTGGATGAGCAAAACTGTGTATGGCTAAAAAAATGGGAAAAAGTATCAAAAACATGAGTGAATACTACAAATAAACAATTTAAAGTTCATATGTGTCAGTGAAAAATATATGAAATCTTCTCCTCTATTTAAAGATGATAAGAGTGCAGGTATCCGATGAAAATCATAGGCAAAATGCTCCAACACTTAGTAAAGATCCCGCCACCAAGGTGAAGAATGAAGCCTTACCAGACAGCCTGCGACCACCCTTCTCAGGGGGGTCAAAACAGGCTCAGTAGAGTGATGTTTTACTCCATGGAAGGCAGAATGATTCTGCAGGAACGCTTCATCCACAGTGGGAGAGTCTCCAGAGACGTTGATTGAACACCTGGCCAGAACTGGGAGTAGACACACTCCGGCAAATCAGCAGCAATTCCTCTATGCTCATCCAGCGCTACACCTTTTTGTATATTTATATTTGTTGTACCTTATATCAAGGTTTTTTTTGGTGTTTAGCAGCAGGTTTTCCTTTAGGGATTTATTCATTTATTGCACTTTAATAATTCGCACCTAGAGCAAATTTTTCTTTTATAACTACAACCCCTCTCTATAGAAGAGCTTCAAGCTGCCGTAAAACAAATGAAATCAGGCAAAAGCCCAGGTCCAGATGGGTTCACATTGCAATATTATAAGTCCTTTTTCAATGTATTATCCTCTAAAATGATAGCCACCTTCAATGCTATGGCATCCCCCAGTATCTCGGTGGGTCGTATGTTAGAAGCCCACATAACGGTTATACCGAAAGAAGGTAAGGATACTACACAAGTCCAGAATTATAGGCCTATATCACTTCTCAATGTGGACACAAAATTGTACGCCAAGCTTCTAGTAAACAGACTATCCCCGCTTCTATCCAACCTTATTTCCCATGACCAAGTAGGCTTTGTCCCTGGAAGAGAAGCCAGGGACAACACCATCAGAGCTTTAAATCTCCACCTCTGGCTCACAGTCTCTAAAACCCAGGGCTTTTTTGTCCCTAGACGTGGAGAAGGCTTTCGACAGGGTGGCCTGGGACTACATGCATGAGGTTCTGAAAACGATTGGCCTGCGCCCTCACATGCTGGCCTATATTTCTGCATTGTACTCCACTCCTAGCGCAAGTGTACGAGTTAATGGTCACCTGTCGGAAGCCTTCTCCATAAGTAATGGTACTCGACAGGGATGTCCCCTGTCTCCCCTGATTTTTGTACTCTCTTTGGAACCCTTTCTTAATCGACTACGATGTAATCCCAATATTAATGGTTTTGTGATACGAGACAGGGAATATAAGGTTGCAGCTTTCGCAGATGACATCCTCCTTTCCCTGACTTCCCTGCGTATCTCTTTACCCAACCTGTTGAAAGATATAGAAACCTTTGGGATTTTATCACACCTAAAGATCATTTATTCAAAATCTCATGCCCTAAATGTGTCACTTACAAAGAATGATGTAGATTGTTGCCAGAGCTCCTTTCCATTCCTTTGGAACAAGAAAGCCATTACATATTTGGTATCCAAATTACGGCGGATTTAGCTGACCTATACAGTGAGAATTTCCTAATTGCCTTGAAAAAAGCCCAGCAGGACCTAAGGGATTGGGGAAACCTCAATGTCTCATGGTTTGGCCGATCAGCCCTACTAAAAATTATAGTTTTGCCACGCCTTCTGTACCTGATACAGTGCATTCCGATTAGCCTGCCGCCCTCTTTCTTTGCGACATACAAGAGGGCGTGCTCAGTGTTTATATGGAAAACTCACCTCCTCGTATTAAATACTCTCGCCTCACTCGTTTAAAAGCTAAAGGGGTATTGGGCTTCCGGACCTCTTTAAATATTACCTGGCAAGCCACCTTTTGTGACTTGTAGATTGGAACATCCATGAGGCCGGGAAGGTCTGGGTGATCTTAGAAAAATCATTCACGCAACTCCCTCTTAGCTCATTACCTTGGATTCTACCTCGACATTGGCCACCAGAAGTCATGATACACCCGCTTCTCCAGCCATTCCTTAGGGCCTTTGGGTGAGCGACAAAAAATCCAGCGTTCTCTTCGGTACCCGGACCCCTAACCACATTAAGGGGGAACCCTGGTTTTATACCGGGAGTATCAGCATCCTTCTTAAGCCAGGAATGGCCGCATGAAAAGGTACTAGCCCATCAGTTTTTCTCTCGGGGGCCCCTCGCTCATATGAGGATTTACTATCTACGTCCTTATCCAATTCCTTTCCGTTCTGGTCCTATAGAAAGATTAGGCACATTCTCTCTTCGCAAACGTCAACAGAGACCTGGACGAGACGACTGACGCCCTATGAATCATTATGTACGCGACCTCTCCCACAAAGATTTCTAGTATATATGGGATACTCATAGATGACCCCCCCAGCACCCTAGACGTGGCACGTATAGCCTGGGAGTCTGACCTTCAGGTCTCCCTGAATGATGAGGAATGGGTCCTTATCAATGAATATACCCACAAGGGATCCCTTAATGTTGCTATTCAGGAAAACTGCTACAAAATTGAGACGCGGTGGTACAGGACTCCGACACGCCTACACAAATTTTCTCCAGCTATCCCAGACACATGCTGGAGATGCGGGAGAGCAAAGGGAACCATGCTCCACATATGGTGGGACTGTGATTCCCTTCAGCCATTTTGGAAAGAGGTGCATGAGATTATTGTGCATGTTACTACTTATACTCTAGATTACTCCCCGGCACAGTACCTCTTGCACCATACGCACTTAACCAGAACTGAATGCTTTAAATCCCTCACCATGCATATGGTGAATGCGGCGAGACTCTGCATTCCGGTTCATTGGCGATCCACACACACTCCGACGATTGGGGAATGGTTCATGAGGATCTCTAAAATAGAAGAAATGGAAGAGCTAGTTCACATTTCCCAAGAGCGTATCCAAAAATTTACGAACACGTGGGCATGCTGGACTCACTTTAAATCAACCCAACGCTTTCGGGCCTATAACCCCTAGACTAAACTGACCGCTCTCACAGATGTGTGGCAATCAATAGACCCAAATGTTAAAGCTGTATTAAAGAGGATACGCTGGCTCTGATAACCCTGTTGTCCTGTTCCTCACCCTCCCCCCCTTTTTTTTCTCTTCTCTCTCTCTTCTTTCCCCTCCTCTCCCTCTTTCTCTTTCATCTATTTCCTTCTATTTCTATTCTATTTTTACCTTCCTTTTGCTGTCTCTCTCCTTCTCTCTCCTACTTTCCTACTATTTCTTTCTTTGAAAGAGTATCTCCTGTTGTCTTATCATTAACAGTCATACTGCTACATCCTACCAGTCCCGAAGTGCGGGATTGGAATATTTGCAGGCCTATTAGCCCTATGGTACTTGTGATATGTTTATATACCCTGTAATTTCACATGAACATATGTTGATATATTCTCATTGTATGTACTGCTCTCTGTTATCTCAATAAAATTCTTTATGGGAAAAAAAAAAAAAAGGTCCAAATGCCTGTATGGAAAGTAAACAAATGTAAAAAAAAATAACAAAGCATTTTGAAAAACAGAGATTGCATTATGTTTCTATAGTGGAAACAAAAGCTAACAGCAATAATATTATTACCTGAATAAGAACAGAATTGAACAATGCCAGTGTCTCTTGCCCTCTTTTCCTGCGGTGCAACCTTTACCTAATAAAATATATGACTCATTTTTATGAGGCTTCTTCTAAAACCAATAATGTAATATATTGGGATTTGCTAATATGAACTGGAACAGTGCTGGTAACACAGTACATATTGTTTTGAAGAATTTAGCTAAGTCTGAATTAAATTCCAATAAGAAAACAAACATGTTTTGTTGACTTGAGCCACCTTTTATTTACATTTTATTAACTGAAATGTACTGAGCAGATTACTGAGCACCTCTGTTAATCTGACATGGCGAAGGAAATGTTCATTGACGTTATTCTATTTTTGCCGACTTTATTATTCATTTATCATTTGGCAAAGCGAGTTTCATAAAACAAGGCAGCACTTTATTAAATAATAGCTGTAAAATATATTTATGAAATAATAATTGTTGCTCAATAACCAATCCATACATGTAGCAAGAGAAAGACATTGTTAATACAAATTCACAAAACAGTGTCTTTTAACCACTTCACCTCCGGAAGATTTCCCCCTCTTCCCGACCAGGCCATTTTTTGCGATATGATAATAAAATTGATGTTCTTATTTCCCCACAAATAGAGCTTTCTTTTGGTGGTATTTGAACAGACCAACAATTTAAAAAATAAATACATCAAATTTCTTACTTTCTCTTCTAAAACACATCCAATAAAAAAATGTAAAAAAATCTAATTTCTTCATCAATTTAAGTCAATATGTATTCTGCTACATATTCTTGGTAAAAAAAATCCCAATAAACGTACATTGATTGGTTTACGCAAAAGTTATAGCAGGGATATATATATATATATATATATATTTTTAATTTTTTTTTACTAGTAATGGCGGCGATCAGCAACTTATAGCGGGACTGGGAAATTGCGGCAGACAAATCGGACACCTAACTGATACTTTTGACAGTATTTTGGGAACCAGTGACATAATTACAGTGACCAGTGCTAAAAATATGCTCACTGTACTAATGGCTGGCAAGTGGTTAACATCAGGGGTGATTAACCACGTCAGCCCTGGAAGATTTTACCCCCTTCCTGACCAGAGCACTTTTTTCAATTTGGCACTGCGTCATTTTAACTGATAATTGCGTGTCATGCAATGCTGTACCCAAACAAAATTTGCGTCCTATTTTCCCCCATAAATAGAGCTTTCTTTTGGTGGTATTTGATCACCTCTGCGGTTTTTATTTTTTTTGTGCTATAAACAAAAAAAAGAGACAATTTTGAAAAAAAAAAAACAACAATATGTTACTCTTTGCTATAATAAATATCCCCAAAGTAAAAAAAAAAAAAAAAATGTCTTCATCAAGTTGGGCCGATATATATTCTTCTACATATTTTTGGTAAATAAAATCGCAATAAGCGTATATTGATTGGTTTGCGCAAAAGTTATAGCATCTACAAACTATAGGAAAGATTTATGGCATTTTTATTATTATACTTTTTTTTACTCATAATGGCGGTGATCTGCGACACTTATGACACATTTTTGGGACCATTGACATTTATACAGCGATCGCTGCTATAAAAATGCACTGATTACTGTGTAAATGCCACTGACGGGGAAGGGGTTAACACTGGGGGGCGATCAAGGGGTTAAATGTGTGTTCCCTCAGTGTGTTCTAACTGTATGGGGATGTGACTTACTAGGGGAGGGGACATATTGTTGTTCATACTTAGTAGGAACAAACAATGTCTCCTCTAGCCCTGACAGAACATGGATTTGTGTGTTTACACACACAAATCCCCGTGCTGGCGCTCGTGGCCAGCGGCGATCATGCTCGCTGGCCACACGCATCGGGTCCCCCGCGGTGCAGTGGGCACGCCCTCTGGCGGCCACTAAAGGGAAGGACGTACCCATACTGGATTTCCCCCAGGAGAGCCATTCTGCCGCAGTTTATCTGTGTGAGCTGGTCGGAAACCGGTTAAAGTTTTAAATGTGTGCCTAGCTGGCGATTGAGTGTAGTGGGGGTGGTGCTTGTTCTAGTGGAAGGCATGGATTGGTATTCCTGCTTTAGACCCCTTTCACACTGGGGCGGTGCGGGCGTTAGCGGTAAAGCACTGCTAGTTTTTGCGGCGCTTTACCGCTGTTATAGCGGCACTAGCGGGACACTTTTAACCCCCCAGAAGGGGTTAAAAAGGGGTTAAAAGCACCCACTTAGTGCTGTTTTCAAATAGCTTTTAAGGCGCTTTGAAAGCTGGGCCTATTTATTTCAATGGGCAGGGGCGCTGGAGGAGCGGTGTATTCACCGCTCCCACACCGTCCCAAAGATGCTGCTTGCAGGACTTTTTTTTCTGTCCTGCAAGCGCACCGCCCCAGTGTGAAAGCACTCAGGCTTTCACACTGGGGCTGCAGAAGTGGCACTTTACAGGCACGTTACATTTTTAGCGCAAAAATGCCTGTAAAGCCCCTCAGTGTGAAAGGGGTCTTCTGCACTGACAAAATGGCAATCTGTCTTGTTTACATAGGCAGACTGCCGTTCTGCTTGTTTACCAAACGATCAGTGGGTGACAGCAGACATTGGGTTAATGGGACCTGCTGATCAGCTCCCACTTTAAAATCACAGCAGGAGCGAGCCGCCAGCGGAGCGCACTTGTGTCCGATACCTGGAAGTGCAGAATCACGTATATATACGTGATCCTGCACAGCGCAGCCACCCTATAGCAGTAAATGGGCTATAGAGTGGTCAGCAAGCGATTAAGTTCACAATGTGTTAACCCTACGAACGATGCACACAGTGGTCACGTTGGTATTATAGTTTTGAGAAAGCTAACTATCCTTTGGTGTGATAAACAACGGTCTTTATAGAATATCTTTCAATCTTATGTTCATCTTTCTGTTGTTCCCACTTAGAACATTCCTAAGTGGAGTACCCTAGACGGTATAATTCAGTTTATACACTTCATAAGGGTAAATCTATTCATAGCTTGCACATAACAGATTGTGACCTAATCATTTATTTTATATCATTATTCATTGCTCTTTTTCTTTTTGTATTGTTCTGAAGTAAATGTTTCCTAAAGTGGATTTCCAGCCTCTAAAAGAACATTTTAAAAGTCAGCAGCTACAAATAATGTACAGTAGCTGCTGACTTTTAATATATGGACACCGCCATTGCAACTAAGGGAAACCAGCAGTGAAGCCTTCAGGATGGCTCCATGGTCTTCTGGGACACACAGGTCCCAGAAGGCAGCGGAGGGGAAGGAGGAGGCCAATCCAGATGCAGAAATTACGTACCACGCCGTGGTGGCGTTAGGACAAAAGTACACATTTGTACATTTCAAAAGGTACAAAACAAATCGAAAAAAAAAAGGAGGGGAGGTGGGGTGGTCTTTTGTTTAAGACCTATTTGTTTTTTGGGCTACAACTCCACTTTAACTGTTACTTATTTATTTTCATAACTTTATTAAAGGTCTATGCCTAACACGGATAACACTGTTAGGAAGTAAGGACTAAACTGATGAGCATTTATTTATTTACAGTGCAATATTAGTGTGGCCTAAGGTAGGACTGTGGCCAAGTTGTGGACATTTAGTAAGTAAGATAACCTTAACAAGCAGTAAATAAGCTTTAAAACAACCCTTTGCTGACATCTATTGCTGACGGCACCCTGGGGCCAGGGCCTACTTACACCCAGCCGACCCATTGCAGTGAGCGCATGGCTTTAACACCTATATCACATACAGTATAAACCTGAAACATGAATTGAATAACTTTGCTGCTTCTCTTGTGATGTTTAAAGATGAATTGATCCATAGTGCTTGTAGCTACTGAGGTAAGTAAAGGATTGTTATAAAATATATCTATTACTATTTAAATATTTGAATGTCCATAGCTGGTCAAAGTTCCACCTTATTGGTTATTAAAATAATCTTTCTTTACATTTGTGTTGCTTTTCATGTTTTCTGTAGATAATTTTTTAGGATATCTTAACTTTCTGAGATGCCACTTATCCCTCATTTTTACTTATTTGCATTACTTTGCTTGTGGCAGCAAATATTTTTTTTTTCCCCCACCATATGTCATTTATGTTATAACAAATATTCAGGATTTTCTTATGTTATTGCAGATTTTGTGATGATTAAGGAATCAGACTAACAAGACAGAAATACGTAATTTTAATTAAAAATTAATGAATGTGTTCTCTCAAAGATTATATTTGCATATTCACTGTAAATGAAACATTGTAGCTCAAATGTAAAAAGCTGTAAGTTCCATGCAATGGAAATGGTACCCTATTAGAAATTAAACTGTTTCACTTGTGTTGTTTAATGGCCATTTAAAAAACCCACAAAATTATTTTCTCCTTTTTGTTGAGTTTAATTTAATGCAGGGTTTTTAACTGAGTGCTGTATTGTTGACCTTTCCATATAATTAAATCCCATTTGAATTAGCATATTTTAATTGAAAAATACTCACTTGCCGAGCCAACTTTTTTCAATCCTATAATACAGTAAAAATTCTTCCAGCAATGTAGAATGTTCTACATTTTCAAAGTTTAATTGCCAAATTTTTTAATTCATCTGTTCTGCTTTTTTCAGGTTTTTTTTTGTGAAATGTTGGAACCATTCTTCAGAGCCCTAAGTCTATTTTGCTAAGATAGTTTTAATTGCCTAAGTTAAAATAAGAACATGTTCCCTGAAAACACAAATATATACCCTAAAGAGTTTTAAAAAAGAAGCCAGTCTGTCTTAATTATAACCAGAGAGAATGGAATCATTTTCACTCAGGCATCCATAAATTTTATGCAAAAAATCCATACAATGCCAAGTTAACTGAGAGAATATAAAATATTTATTTATTCCACAAACCTTGATTTTGTGTGTATGAATATTGATTGATTCCTTAAGGCTCATATAGAAAGTTTGACCTTGTACACGTGTAAATCAGAGCAATGTTTCTAAAAAGCATGTGTTCAATATTGTATCTTTTTTTATTATTATTTTATTATTGCAAATTTGCATCATAGAATGTGGTTACTTTTCAATTTAAGTAACTTAAATGTGTATTTTAAGTTTAAAACATTATTATTTTATCAAATAAAAAAGAACTGATACATAATCTAAACAGTAGGAGCTTTGAGTTCTGGTTGAACATGAATTTGACCCTCACCCAGTCTGTCTGCAGTTCAGCAAAAGGTGGAAAAAAATGGCTATTTGGCCAGTTCACTCGACTAATGTTCTGGTTAATGTTCGTAAACAAACATTAACTGGAAGTCTGTCATATAAATGAGGTAGCATTACCAAATAACACTGCAGATAACCAGGGTTGCTGAAATAAAAACAACAGTGTTTGGGATCCTGGGTGACGTTATTGACCAAATATGGTCATGGCCATATTTGGTCAAGGATGTCACCCACGAACCCCAGCACTGGGGTTATCTTACTTAAGACAAATAGGGTGTTCACTTTTCAAAGGAAGTTACCCTTTGCAAAGGAATTTTCCCCAGAGCTTACTGAATGTAAGGTTGGCTTGCGTTCATCAGAGGGAAATCTCAGCCGCTCCTACTGTACTCAATTACTCGGGAAGGGAAACAGAGGGTGGTCACGTGACAGGACAGCAGGGTTCTGCAATGAAGATATTTAGCATTATAATTTTGGGAAAACACACACACACACTGTACTGAACAGGGACTTAAAACCGAGAGAAGCAAAGTAATTAATACTGTACATGTGACTTTACAACCACTTTAACTCTCTCCACATCTACCTACCAGCTTGTCTGGGAAGGGAGGAAGTGCAGAAACTGTAAAAATTATGGGTTATGGAAATATAGAAAGGGGGCTGAGTTCTGAATCCCAGAGGGAAGAACTGGACAGGGATAACAGTACCTGTGGTTTTAAGGAAATAATGGCTCTGTCTTGTCTGTCCAAACAGAAAATTAGAAGCCAGTTGGATTTCTGATTAAAAAGTCGTTTTCTGTACTTGCATTCTTTTTTTAAGTGAAAAAACATAAAATGTGCATGTATTGAGATGTGTTATCTTTTTTTTTTGTTTACCCAGACATATACTTTAAAGTGCATAATGGGCAACAGAGATGGAAGCCTTAAAGTGGTATCAAACCTAAAACCAAAAATGTAATATATTGCAGCTTATCAATCCTAAATGTGGTGGCTGTATTGGTTTTTTTAGACTCTTTTTCCCTCTGTTTTCACCTGGTGATCTGGCCAGTAACACACTTCCTGTATTAGAGTGCCCCCACTCTGGATAAAGGAGCACAGGGGACAGCAGCATTGTCAGTCTGGTGGGAGGACAGTGTTAGTGTACTTAAATCTGCTAGTACATCTAAGAAATTGAAGCCAAACTCCAGCTCACACTGCAGTTTTACAAGCAATTACAGCAACAGTTTTTTTTTTTTTTTTTATAGGATAAATGTTTTACATGAATGAATCAAAGCTGATCATTGTAAACACTCATGTCAGTGGTAAATGATTTGTTTCAACACAGCTGCTACTTCGGCAGGACAGCTTGTTTGTGCAACTCATGCAGCCATCACATCTAAAAACTGGTAAGCTGCAATATAATAAAAGTTTGCTTCTGGGTTTAATACAACTTTTTAAATCCAGGATATTTTTGTTACGCAAATCTTGACCAGTTTACAAATAAAAACATCACACTTGTATATATTGACATCAAATTGTAGCCCATCCACCCACTTCTGGGTTACTAAATAACAGTAATAGGATTCCAACAGCCGTTCTTTCAATTACATATACCCAATAGATTTAGCACTCAACAGAATCATCAGACTCTCATTTCTGAACGTCTATAAATGCTTGTGTCACAGTCTCTCAATCACTGGTTCTCCAGGCAAATGTGAGTAGCATTAGCAACTGTCCCATGTTGTTGTTTTTTTGTTTTGTTTTTTATCCTCTAAACTCTTTGGTCACTCCTAGCTCCACAACAGCACAGAAAAGAATACAGCTTCAATGCACCTGGGACTTTTCATCTCCATCTCATTCCCCTCAGGAAACCTCCTCCAGGAAATTGTCCAGGGGCTTGAAACACAGTCAAAGAGTTCAAAGCAAAAACAAAGCAAAAACAAAACCAGCATAGTGTGGCTCCAGTATGCTGATACATTTCATTACACTTTATTGATTTCATCAGAGGCACTTTGCAGGCCAAACAACGCATTCCTTAAAACAGCTTACACATTAATCCCACATACAGTATAATGTAAACCTAAAATACATCATATATGATATAAAAAAAACGAATATATAACATCATACATCATATAAAACATGATCCCAGATGTATTAAACTGACCCAGATTAGCCTCCAATATCAGATAAAATCTCCTTAAAGGCTAAGTTCACCTTTGTTCATCTTTTTTTTCTTCTAAAATTCAGCTCCCATATGTACCAACATAGCATTAATGTGCTTTACATTTATTCTACACACGCTTACCTCACTTCATAGCTGTTTAAAAACACTTATCCATTACCTCTGACTTACTTCCTGGACAGACTAAAGGTCATAACAAAGGGAAGAGTTGACCAGCTGAGGGTGGATGATGCAGGGTGTGTGCTAATGAGATCAGCTGGTCAACTCCTTCCTGTGTCATGACCTCTAGCGGGTCCAGGAAGTAAGTCAGAAGTAATGGATAAGTGTTTTTAAACAGCGATGGAGACAGTGAGGTAAGCGTGTGTAGAATAAATGTTTTTGCAAAATAAATACATTAATGCTAAACTGGTACATAAGGGAGCTGGAATTTAGAAAAAAAAAAACTTAGCCTTTAAAGCCCACCAATTCTTAAAAGTGATGGCTGCATTAGAGTTTTTAAGCTTTTCCCCTTTATTTTTACCTGGTGGCCAGTAACAGACTTCCTGTCTTGGAAGTGAGTGGCTCCACTCTATAGAGCTGCAAGGGAGCCACTGGTTCCATTCTCAAAACAATCGAGAGGGTAGGGTAAGGTGCACTAGCATCCTTTTAGGATAAAGGTTTTACATAAATGAATAAGCGCTAGCCATTGTAAGCATCCCTGTTTTAAAAGGTTTGTCTCTATCCCCTAACTTAGGGGTCCACAACCCTCGGGCCACGGACCGGTACTTGTTGCTGACCCCCGGGCCCCACAGCAGAAGATAAGCCTCGACCACAGGGCTATCACAGACCGCAGTCGTCACTCACCTCCTACTATGCGGCCATGCCCATGTGCCCTCTCCCGGCTCCTCCGCCTGCTCAGCTGACAATGACATCCCATCAGCAGGGCAGGGGGTGGGAGGAGATGCACATCAGAATGGAGAGCTTCTCCCGCCCCCTGCCCTGCTGATAGGATGACATTGTCAGCCAGGCTGGTGGGCACAGGAGCTGGGAGAGGACACACAGACAGCTTCTGTCCTGCAAGTGGGAGTCCTGAGCAGGGGAGGCAGAGATTCATGTTAGAGAGTAGGGATGAGCTTTATGTTCGAGCCGAACATGAGTTGGCTTCGGTGAACAGCGAACAATTTGGGGTGTTCGCGGCCAATTTGAAAAGCCATGGAACACCCTTTAAAAGTCTATCGGAGAAATCAAAAGTGTTAATTTTAAAGGTTAACATGCAAGTTATTGTCATAAAAAGTGTTTGGGGACCTGGGTCCTGCCCCAGGGGACATGTATCATTGCAAATAAAAGTTTTAAAAATGTCAGTTTTTTCGGAAGCAGTGATTTTAATAATGCTTAAAATGAAGCAATAAAAGCGAAATATTCCTTAAAATTTCGTACCTGGGGGGTGTGTATAGTATGCCTGTAAAGTAGCGCATGTTTCCCGTGTTTAGAACTGTCCCTGCACAAAATGTAATTTCTAAAGGAAAAAAAGTCATTTAAAACTACTCGCGGCTATTAATGAATTGTCGGTCCCGGCAATACAGATCAAAGTCATTGAAAAAAAACGCAGGAGTTCCCCCCCCCCCAGTCCATTACCAGGCCCTTTGGGTCTGGTATGTATATTAACCACTTAAGACCAGGACCATTATGCAGCTTAAAGACCTGGGCACTTTTTGCGATTCGGCACTGCGTCGCTTTAACTGACAATTGCGCGGTCGTGCGACGTGGCTCCCAAACAAAATCGGCGTCCTTTTTTTCCCACAAATAGAGCTTTCTTTTGGTGGTATTTGATCACCTTTGCGGTTTTTAGTTTTTTGCGCTATAAACAAAAATAGAGCGACAATTTTGAAAAAAATTCAATATTTTTTACATTTTGCTATAATAAATATTTAAAAAAATAATTATTTTTTTTTTCCTCAGTTTAGGCCGATACACATTTTTGGTAAAAAAATCGCAATAAGCGTTTATTGATTGGTTTGCGCAAAATGTATAGTGTCTACCAAATAGGGGATAGTTTTATTGCATTTTTATTAATATTTTTTTTTTACTAGTTATGACGGTGATCAGCGATTTTTTTTTTTGTGACTGCAACATTATGGCAGACACATCAGACACTTTTGACACTATTTTGGGACATTGTCATTTTTACAGCGAACAGTGCTATAAAAAATGCACTGATTACTGTAAAAATGACACTGGCAGTGAAGGGGTTAACCAGGAGGGGGCGCTGTAGGGGTTAAGTGTGCCCTGATGTGTGTTTATTACTGTGGAGGGGCGTGGCTTAGTATGTGACGTCACTGATCATTGTTTCCTATGACAGGGAACTGATGATCAGTGACAGGCTCACTAGGAAGCACGGGGAGAGGTTTGTTTACACATACCTCTCCCCGTTCTTCCTCTCTGTGACCCGATCGCGGGACAACAGCAGTAATCGGGTCGGCTCTTCCCGCAGGGATGGTCACGGAGAAGAGGACCAGGTTGCGAGCGTGCCACCGGCGGCGCGCTTGCGACCCACGGCTGGGCTCTTAAAGGGGACGTACCTGTACGCCCTTGTGCCTAGCCGTGCCATTATGCCGACGTACATCGGCGTGCGGCGGTCTTTAAGTGGTTAAGGGGAACCCTGAACCAAAAGAAAAAAGTGTGGGGGTCCCACCCAAAATTCCATATCAGGCCCTTCAGGTCTGGTATGGATATTAAGAGAAACCCTGCGCCATTTAAAAAAAAAATGGCGTGGGGTTCCCCCCAAAAATCCATACCAGAACCTTATCCGAGCACGCAACCTGGCAGGCCGCAGGAAAAGAGGGGGGACGAGAGAGCGCCCCCCTTCTGAACCGTACCAGGCCACATGCCCTCAACATGGGGAGGATGTCCCCATGTTGATGGGGACAAGGGCCTCATCCCCACAACCCTTGCCCGGAGGTTGTGGGGGTCTGCGGGCGGGGGGGCTTATCGGAATCTGGAAGCCCCCTTTAACAAAGGGGACCCCCAGATTCTGGCCCCCCCTATGTGAATTGGTAACGTGGTACATTCTGCCCCTACCATTTCAGAAAAAATAAAGTGTCAAAAATGTTAAAAGCCACACAAACACAGTTGGGACCAGTCCTTTAATAAAAAAAAAAAAAAAAACATTCCAGCGTTGTAATACATTCTCGATGACCAGCGATTATCCATTCTGACTCCAGCGATGCTCTCCAGTCTCCAGCGATGAACAAAGCACGATCTTGCCAGCACTGGCTCCCCATTCCAGTGAGAAACGACGCACGGTCCTCCCTGCAGCTGAGCCCCCCGGCTAATAACGCGCAAGCTGTTTGACAGTTCTTTTATAGCCAATGGCGGGGCCACCCGTGACGTGGGCGGGTAACCCGGGGGTGACCTTGCCCCCTCTAACGCATCACGGGGGTTTCACGTGATGCATTAGAGGGGCGGGGTCACCCGTCCATGTCACAGGTGGCCCTGCCATCGGTTATAAAAGAGCTGTCAAAAAGCTTGGGGGCTCTGATGCAGGGAGGACCGTTGTTTCTCGCTGGAGTGGAGAGCCGGTGCTGGCAAGATCGTGCTTCGTTCATCGCTGGAGAGCATCGCTGGAGTCAGAATGGATCATCGCTGGACATCGAGAATGTATTATAACGCTGGAATGTTTTTTTTTATTTTTAATTTCTTTCTTTTTATTAAAGGACTTGTCACAACTGTGTCTGTGTGGTTTTTAACATTTTTGACACTTTCTTTTGTGAAATGGTAGTGGTACAATGTAACCCATTACCAATTCACATGGGGGGCGGAATATGGGGGTCCCCTTTGTTAAAGGGGGCTTCCAGATTCCGATAAGCCCCCCGCCCGCAGACCCCCACAACCACCGGGCAAGGGTTGTGGGGATGAGGCCCTTGTCCCCATCAACATGGGGACATCCTCCTCATGTTGAGGGCATGTGGCCTGGTATGGTTCAGGAGGGGGGGCTGCTCTCTCGTCCCCCTCTTTTCCTGCGGCCTGCCAGGTTGCGTGCTCAGATAAGGGTCTGGTAATGGAATTTGGGGGGACCCCCACGCTTTTTTTATTGGTTCGGGTTCCCCTTAATATTCATACCAGACCCAAAGGGCCTGGTAATGGACTGGGGAAAACCCCTGACGTTTTTTTCAATTACTTTTATCTGTATTGCAGGGACCCGACAATTCATTAATAGCCGCGAGTAGTTTTAAATTACCGTTTTTCCTTTTTGTTCAGCAATTACATTTTGTGCAGGGACAGTTCTAAACACGGGAAACATGTGCTACTTTACAGGCATACTATACACACTCCCCAGGTACGAAATTTAAAGGAATATTTCACTTTTATTGTTTCACTGCTGCCGAAAAAACGTTATTTTGCATTAATACATGTCCCCTGGGGCAGGACCCGGGTCCCCAAACACTTTTTATGATAATAACTTGCATATTAACCTTTAAAATGAGCACTTTTGATTTTTCATGTTTGTGTCCCATAGACTTTAACAGTGTTTGCGTGTTCGAACAAATTTTTTGCCTGTTCTGGATGCGAACCGAACCGGGGGTGTTCGGCTCATCCCTATTAGAGAGGAAAAGAGGGGAGGGGCAGACTGCAGGGGCACTGTAATGTAACATGGGCTGTGATGTAAAGGGGGCACTGTAATATACTGTAATATAAAGGGGACTGCGCTATAACGGGGTACTGTTACAGTGCCCCTTTACAGTGCAGTCCCCTTTATGTCACAGTTCCCCCTTTACATTGTAGTCCCCTTTACATCACAGCCCCCTTTATATTACAGTGCCCCATTTACAGAGCAGTCCCCATTACATTATTGTAAAGGGGACTGCACTGTAAAGGGGCACTGTAATGTATAGGGTGGCTGTTATGTGAAGGGAAACTGAGGACATTGTGGGACTGCTTTAAAGAAGGAACTGGGATGTAAAGAGGGACTGTGAACACTGATATAAAGGGGAAACTGTGCTGTAAATGGGGGTTGTGGTGTGAAGGGTCAGAGGATAGAACTTGTCAATGTCCCATCCCCTGACTCGTGCACCACAACCACCATCCCCAAAGGTTTATCAAATTAGGAGCCAAAGGGTAAAGTCCAACTCCAGGTTCACTACAGTATATGTTCTATATCAGTTCTGCCAGCACACCCACACTGTGTGTTTTTACTTAACTCATATAAAGCAGTTCCACTCAATTGTGATGTCATAGCTTCTCTCCAGTACTGTTTTCCCTCTCTGCCCATGTAATTCCTGAAACTACATGTCCCTGATTCCTAGCATCAGAAAGCCAGTGAAGATTGGTGCTTATGCTCATGTACATTGCACACAATGTTGCTTATACTGTGCCAGTTCATCACGCGCATATTCGTGAGCGAGCGCGCACATGTGCGCATACCAATTAGCACTTGGCGCCCAGTGGCCTATTTAAACTGGTCTATCACTATGAGCAATTTCTGAATGGTCTTCAGCTTGTTTCTCTGTTCCTGAGACCTGATCTGCTGTACCTGCTTACCGTGTATAAAGCCTTTGGACTTTGCTTCTGTTCTAGCTATGTTACCTAGCTACTCTGACTGTTTACTGGACCTGATCTGCCTGCTGACTAGGTACCGCTTTGCCCAGATGTTACTGACCTTGGCCTGCCTCCTGGACTTACGTTGCCTGTTGCTTCGGTTCCTCACTGCCCAGTTGCTGCTGACTGCTGCCCGTCTCCTGGTTCTGCTTTTGTCTCCCGCTCTGGTGCCAAGCTGCTCCTTTATACTGTTCCAAGGACTGCGACTATCAGCTCTACCCACCCACAAAGTGGACATCACCAGCCAGCTACTATGGAACTTGTGCCACTCCTTGCCCTTACACTCTCTGTCTCCACCTTCAGGAGTGTCGGGAGGGAGGTGCAAGAGAGGCCTCCACAATATTCCAGTCTTCACCAGTCATGTGATAGTCCCATTACTGTAGACTGTTAAACCACCCACAGCCACTTGCAGAGATAAGGGGGGCAGGGCTTAGAAGGTATGAGTGACTGGGCAGGATTGTATGATAATATTGATCATTTAATTCTGCCCAGCATTACAAGTGTGATAACCTCATCTCTCTATTCTTAATAACTACAAAGGGGAGTGGAAATGACAGGACTTCAGATACAAAGTGGCTATGCTATGCTATGCTTACTGTCACACAGCCAGAAATAGGGTATTCCACAGTGGGGAAAACTACTATTTACATTTCAGTTGTAGACAGGAAGGCAACAAGTTTTTTTTTTACCCTAATGCATTCTTTGCATTAAGGTAAAAAACCTTCATAAGCCTGTCCTCCCCATCACCCCTAAAACCCTCACCCTTAAACCTGAGCCTGGTCCAGCCCTGTGCCCATCTGCAGCATCTCTTTTCTCTCTTTTCACAGAGTATGGACCAGAAGGATTCTAATTTGTCAGCACTGTCACATGGACGGCGCTAACCAATTGGAATGTGGCATTCTTGCAGCACTGGACAGAAAGAAGAGAAAGCAGTGGGGATTTCAAATCCACGGACCAGTGGAGCAGCTTGTGGGAGCCTTAACAGCTCTGGATCACGGGAGGTAGGTACAGCGAGGACTGGTTGGGGTGGGGAGGGGGTCTGGTGTAAGTCACCTTTACAGATTTTCTGTAAAGATGAACTAACCCTTTAAGGTGATGTCCATTACTCATGGGTATATAACTTATTGTTTAAGTTATCCGTAAGTTGAATTAATTCTGTTTCCTTTACAATAGAAATCAATCATTAATTAACTTAATCCAAACTAATATAGAACTCACACGGCGTGAGTACACGCTTTTTTGGCCGGCCTTGATGACGCTGTGGGCCGTACAGCATCATCATAAGCGAGCTGCTCATAAATGGGGGCCATTAGCACCACTCAAACACCAGGTTGTTGAGGTGTGTGGCAGCCTCCGTAGTAAGGATTTTAGTGGACTGGACATGAGTAAGCTCTGGAGTACCATCGGTATGTTATGCCATTTGGTTTAGTGACCAATATCTCCCCTTTTTTTTGCTTCCGTTTTTCTTATCATCATTCCCTTTATGTCGTTTGCTATAAGACGCGTTCTTCTTCTCTTTTCATAGTGCTGTCTTACTCTGTGGTGTGAGTGATTAGACCCCACTCACACAGCATCTGACCATTTATCCCTTGGATGGTGGAGGGTTTGGTTCTTCACTCCCAAGTACCCTGCCCTCAGGTACAGTGGGGCAAAAAAGTATTTAGTCAGCCACCAATTGTGCAAGTTCTCCCACTTAAAAAGATGAGAGAGGCCTGTAATTGTCATCATAGGTATACCTCAACTATGAGAGACAAAATGTGGAAACAAATCCAGACAATCACATTGTCTGATTTGGAAATATTTTTTTTTGCAAATTATGGTGGAAAATAAGTATTTGGTCAATATCAAAAGTTCATCTCAATACTTTGTTATATATCCTTTGTTGGCAATGACAGAGGTCAAAAGTTTTCTGTAAGTCTTCACAAGGTTGTCACACACTGTTGCTGGTATGTTGGCCCATTCCTCCATGCAGATCTCCTCTAGAGCAGTGATGTTTTGGGGCTGTCGCTGGGCAACATAGACTTTCAACTCCCTCCAAAGATTTTCTATGGGGTTGAGATCTGGAGACTGGCTAGACCACTCCAGGACCTTGAAATTCTTCTTACGAAGCCACTCCTTCGTTGCCCGGGCGGTGTGTTTGGGATCATTGTCATGCTGAAAGACCCAGCCGTGTTGCATCTTCAATGCCCTTGCTGATGGGAGGAGGTTTTCACTCAAAATCTCACGATACATGGTCCCATTCTTTCTGTCATGTACACGGATCAGTCGTCCTGTTCCCTTTGCAGAGAAACCGCCCCAAAGCATGATGTTGCCACCCCCATGCTTCACAGTAGGTATGGTGTTCTTTGGTTGCAACTCAGCATTCTCTCTCCTCCAAACACGACGAGTTGTGTTTCCACCAAACAGTTCTACTTTGGCTTCATCTGATCATATGACATTCTCCCAATCCTCTTCGGGATCAACCAAATGCTCTCTAGCAAACCTCAGATGGGCCCGGACATGTACTGGCTTAAGCAGGGGGACACGTCTCGCACTGCAGGATCTGAGTCCCTGGCGGCGTAGTGTGTTACTTATGGTAGCCTTTGTTACATTGGTTCCAGCTCTCTGCAGGTCATTCACTAGGTCCCCCCGTGTGGTTCTGGGATTTTTGCTAACCGTTCTTGTGATCATTTTGACCCCACGGGGTGAGATCTTGCGTGGAGCCCCAGATCGAGGGAGATTATCAGTGGTCTTGTATGTCTTCCATTTTCTAATTATTGCTCCCATATTTGATTTCTTAACACCAAGCTGCTTGCCTATTGGAGATTCAGTCTTCCCAGCCTTGTGCAGGTCTACAATTTTGATTCTGGTGTCCTTCGACAGCTCTTTGGTCTTCATCATAGTGGAGTTTAGAGTGTGAATGTTTGAGGCTGTGGACAGGTGTCTTTTATACTGACAACAAGTTCAAACAGGTGCCATAATACAGGTAATGAGTGGAGGACAGAGGAGCCTCTTAAAGAAGAAGATACAGGTCTGTGAGAGACAGAAATTGTGCTTGTTTGTAGGTGACCAAATACTTATTTTCCACCATAATTTGCAAAAAAAAATCTTTCCAAATCAGACAATGTGTATGTCTGGATTTGTTTCCACATTTTGTCTCTCATAGTTGAGGTATACCTATGATGACAATTACAGGACTCTCTCATCTTTTTAAGTGGGAGAACTTGCACAATTGGTGGCTGACTAAATACTTTTTTGCCCCACTGTATATATATGCAATTTCTATATGTGTGTAGTTAGGCCTTGTGTTGTTATTAGTTTGGTAGTACCTGGGTCACACATATCCCCCTACATATTTGGGGTATTGGTACCCATCTGGAGCTGTAGTCATTACTCATTAGACGTATATATCTACAGGATTTACAACTGAATTATCACACCAGCTGGGATTATTAATCAGCAATTATGCCAGTCATACAAAAAAGCTTGGGTATTCTAACCATCATCCAATTGGGTTGGCTTATTACAAAAAATCTATTCTAAGGTAATTTTTCAATCTTTACATTTCTTTATAATTTTCTATGCCCCATACTGCATGGGGGTTATTTTAACTAATTTTGTGGTCGCTATTTTAGCCTCCTGTCCAGGCTTCATATCACTCGTTGAGTTCCGGTCCAGTTTAAATGCTTTTCTGGATATCTTCTTGAAAAGTAGGTTGCCTTACAATATATCTATATATACTCTTTACCAATTGGTTTATGTTCATCGATTCGCTAATGAATATGGGGCAGCTTTTGCTACTCCCATGTACACTGTAAGCATTGGCCCGGTTAGTCTTTTCTAAACGATGCAATTACTTTTTCTACAGCTACTGTGAGCATCTCCGTATTTGTCCACGTGTTGGTGCATGGCTGGTTGTTTAGCTGCAGCGCTCCACATTGGAGTTTAGGCCTCCCCTCTTGGGGCCACCCTTTTCCACGTGTAGTTCACACAGAGTTTAGAAGGTCGCAACAACTTTATCACACTCACTCCCTATAGACGTATTGTGGTGAGTGATTAGTGTTCATTAACTGTATATCAATATTATGTGTAATGAATTAATAAATGTTTTTGTACCAAAACTATTAAATCTTTCCTTGTATATTTAGAAGCTCTTGAGGAAGCGATCAGATCGCAAAACATGTCGAGCTCCAAGTTTTAAAGTGCATCAACACACAGTGAACCTCTATCCAAGGAACCATCGCAATCTTGTGGGGTATCTCCTTGGCAATGTCCACACTACATGTGTTGTAATTTATGTATTTGTGTCTATTTAGCCATTTACATGCCATTTGTTATGTACCTGCAATTGTCCTGGTGACGTAGGTCAAATTCATGTTATGTATATATGTATGTAACTAAAATGTTATTATTTTTCTAAAACTACGTGTGCCTATAAAGTCCATTCTTTCCACAATCCCTTGTTCAGTAATATAGAACTAGTGTATTTGTGTCATAACAAAAAGCTCTCTGCCCTTGAATAAATTCATCATGCTCAGCGCAAATTCTACACCCATGTCATTCCTTTCTTCTGTCTCGACCAGCTTCTGTGGTGTCATGCTCATTTTCATCCTCTCCCATCTCTTCCTATTGGCCCTATGATTGGTGTCTCTATGGCCCTTGGTGAGGTGAAGGGCTTGGTAAATGTGGGGCTGAGTTCCTAACTACAGGAGAAAGTTGAGATTTGCAGAACACCCAGATTTGCAGAGGTGGGGAAAGGGTGCCACAAAATATACACTTTAAAGGGGTTGTAAACCTACGTGTTTTTTCACCTTAATGCACCCTATGCATTAGGGTGAAAAAACACCTTGCAGCGTCTGGCCCCCAGCCCCCCCCCCCTTTTACTTACCTGAGCCCCGTATTTCCGTGGGCGCATCCCCGCCATCCTTCTCTCTACGGAGTCCCGGCTTTGATTGGATAGATTGATAGCAGCGCAGCCATTGGCTCCCGCTGCTGTCAATCAAATCCAATGACGCGAGTGCTGGGGGGCGGGGCCGAGTCATACACTCAGCGTCTATGGACGCCGAGTGTATGACTCAGGAACATGCCCACAAGGTAACCCCCTCAGGAGAGAACTTCCCAGAGGGGGTTACCTTATGCAGGGAGGAGCCGCAAGAGCCGCCGTGGGACCCCAGAACAGGTGGATCGGGGCCACTCTGTGCAAAATGAACTGCACAGTGGAGGTAAGTATGACATGTTTGTTATAAAAAAAAAAAAAAAAAAAAGGCGTACCTTTAGTTTCACTTTAAGCACACAAACAACACCTCTGAGTTCCTGTTTTCAAGCACTGCCACCCGTATACCACTTTTTGCATTTCATAGTGGCTATTCAATGATGGCATTCAGAGGTACTGTAGATCTGTAGATACAGTTATAGTATGTTATTGGATTGGGTATGTCACATACTGTTTATCAATGTAAAGTCACTGTTAGTAAATAACAGCTAGTCAGTCAGTCTGCACTTTGCTACAAATTTGATCTCTGTTTTGTAAGATAAACTAAAATTAATTGATCCAATCATAGTTGCTTGCTGTCATAGAAATTCAGTTTTACAGTTTTCAGTTATAAAATACAATTATTTGTGCTCACATCCTTCAGTATTATTTTAATATATTCAGTTTTGCAAGGAACAAATTACAGTAATATTCCATATAAAAAGGTAGTCCCCCTTTTAATCTCCTCTTTTTGAGAAGAAATTGATGTTAAGGAGGACTTGAGAACATTATCTTAAATGGTTTACATGCTACTGAACTCCACGTGTCACTTCTTGCTAATAAACAAACCAAGATTAATGGATTAATTTACCAGATGGTTACAAAGTTATTAAAATGCAAATAGATGTTTTCTGTTGACTGTTAAGCATTGTATACAGTTAATCTGTATTTTCATGCATTTGCAACAGACTTGGTAAGCATAAAAAAAGCATTAACAATATAGGAAAGATTTATCCAAACAAGGTATATGTCACTTGACAATTTACATGTGAAACCAGCACTCAATGTGGACATGCTCCCTTCAAAATGTTTCAAGCAATAGAAAACCTCCAGGCCATCTGTCTAGCATTTCTTCTAACAATGGGGTCCTGCAATTGCATATCTACTATGATTCTGCCCAACTGTCATGTGAACCAGCTGAAATTACATATGATGGATGATTTATGGGAAAAGGTACCTTTGCTGTTTTAATGCAGACTAATTTTGAAAATATAATACTTGTTAATGTTATCAGTTAACTTCAATTTAGCAGAGTTGAAGGAAACTTTTACAACATGGTATGACTGTGTTAAAACGATGTATACATGTATCTGCAAAAGTAACAGAAGACTACAACAATCCAGATTCATAAAATTTTATTCTGAGAATATCACATGCATGTAATGTGCACTAACTGACTAACTAACTAAATCCTTACTATTTACTTATAGGATATGAGCAAAAGGAATGTTATAGCATGAATAAAGTAATAAAATGCAGTAAAGCTTTTATAAATTAGGATAATAGATAAATATGCAAAAAAGAAGCATGAATCTGGAAAACATGGTAATCTGGAATGGAGGTGTCTGCAGTTACTGGTTGTTGGCCTGATTTTGGGTCAGAGCTACAATTAAAGACCTTTGAGGGCAATAGTGTACACCTGTATGGTACTAAGCAGCACAACCAAATTCATAATATATGTTGTGATTCCTTTTTTTCTTTTCTCTTACTATCAGCAGAAATAAAGGATACGGTTGCAAGTGTTGTTGAAAGTTGTATGTATACAATGGACTCGAACATTCAAAATCAAAAGTGCTAATTATAAAGGTTAATATGCAAGTTATTGTCCTAAAAAGGGTTTGGGGACCCGGGTCCTGCCCCAGGGGACATGTATCAATGCAAAAAGAAGTTTTAAAAACTGACGTTTTTTCGGGAGCAGTGATTTTAATGATGCTTAAAGTGAAAAAAAAAAAGTGAAATACTCCTTTAAATATCTTAGAATAGAATAGAAAATAGAAAAGAATAGAATAGAATATAACAAAATATAATATATTATATTCTATTCTATTTGTATTCTAATTCAAAATCATTTTATACGAAATTTGAATTTCGGAAAATGGTTATATATATAAATATTAGGGTTAGGGTTAACCCTAACCCTAACCCTATTATATATACATAACCATTTTCCAAAATTCTAATTTTTTATGGAATGAATTGGAATTTGAATAGAAAAGATTAGAATAGAAAATATTAGAAAAGAATAGACTAAAAAAACAATAGAACATAATAGAATAAAATATAGTATATATATATATATATATATATATATATATATATATATATATATATATATATATATTAATATAACACCTTCTGAAATTCAAATTTCGTATAGAATGAATTTGAATTTGAATAGAAAAGATTAGAACAGAAAATAATAGAAAATAATAAAATAGAAAAACATATATTATATTTTATTCTATTCGGTTCTATTGTTTTTCTATTCTATTCTATTCTTTTCCATTTTCTATTCTATTCTAATTCTATTCTAATCTTTTCTATTCTAATTGAAAATCATTCTATCCGAAATTTGAATTTCGGAAAATGGTTATATATATAAATATTAGGGTTAGGGTTAACCCTATATATATATATATATATATATATATATATATATATATATATATATATATATAACCATTTTCAGAAATTCAAATTTCGTATAGAATGAATTTGAATAGAAAAGATTAGAATAGAAAATAATAGAAAAGAATAGACTAGAAAAACAATAGATCAGAATAGAATAAAATATAATATATATATATATATATATATATATATATATATATATATATATATATATATATTATATATATATTATTCTATTCTGTTCTATTGTTTTATTCTATTCTTTTCTACTCTATTCTAATCTTTTCTATTTAAATTCAAATTCATTGTATACAAAATTCGAATTTCGGAAGATGGTTTTATATATATATATATATATATATATATATATATATATATATATATATATATATATTATTATTAATTTTTTTTCTGTTATGTTCTATTGTTTTTCTATGCTAATCTTTTCTATTATTTTACATTCTATTCTAATCTTTTCTATTCAAGTTCATTCTATACAAAATTCCAATTTCAGAAGATGGGTATAAATATATATATATATATATATATATATATATATATATATATATATATATATACATTATATTTTTTCTATGCTGTTCTATTGTTTTTCTATGTTATTCTTTTCTATTATTTTCTATTTTATTCCAATCTTTTCTATTCGACTGCAAATTCATTCTATACGAAATTCGAATTTTCCCATTGGCAATCTGTAAGGGGATTGTTTGTGGCTCCATAATCCAGATAATGGGGAGATCTCCATAGACATACTATGTATGTCTTACACTGGTTGGGTTGTCAGCTTTCTCATGTCCATTAGGATGACATCAGGATGGTGCTTGTGTGCCTGGCACGGCACAGACTCCTACTTTGGAGTCTCTGGGAGGAGGCAGGCTATTCTATCTCCCTTCTCTCCTCTTTGTTGTGTCCATGGCAACCACTGTTGCTCTTTGGACATGCTGTTGTGCCAGTGGGACCCGCGTGCGTTGCTCCAGGGCGAGCGTGCGGTCTTGCCGCACGTGCCCTACCTCTAGTGGTGCACGTGCGCGGATTGGCGCTTAGGGGGCCCGACTGATTACCTGTGGAGGAGCCTGTCATTCCCAGCTGATCAAGATCAGGCACTAATTATGGCCTGACTAGCTGGGCTATATTAAGCTCACTTCATTTACCGCAAACATGGCAGGGAGGAGGTTGTGTCTAGTAGAATCTACATGACATTTGAGAGTAAGTACAATAAGTCTATTCCTTTTCAATGATGCAAAAAGTAGGGGGCGCTATACAAGTGACAACTTTTGAATACAAATGTGATTTTCGGGTGTTGGGCATATTTCATGCAGAATACAACCTTACTTTGGATATATTTTTTCCTATATTGTTTTTTGATGATTTTTTCTTCTCTCTCTTTTCTCTACGTTTTTTTTTTACAATATGGTTGGTTCTTTTACTGATGCTGGAACCATCTGTTCTGTTTAATCCTCACACTCCCATTTAAACCTGCCTACCTGTTTGTGAGCACACCAACACACATAGGTGGGTGTCATATTGCAGTGATTTTGTATAATTTTTTTGTATAAGTCATTGCCTTGACCTTAATACCATTCTTATTACGACCCCCCCTTTTTTTTTTTCCTATGCAGTTATATTTATATATGTTTATGCTCCTGCCACAGGTTCTCGGTTCTTTGGACCCCAGTACACAAACACACTGTGTCTGGATACAGTACACAGTTTTCCTGAGGTGTCTAGGACAGAGATTCTCTCAGTGTTATCTTCTGAGGTCCTTGGTATCTTTCTCCCCCCCTGTCTGCTAACCACCAACATTGACATAGTGGATGGACTGCATGAAGGGACATGTGCTGCGGTGTGAAACTCTCTTTTTAATCGTTTTGGATACTTTTTTGCTTTGCCAACATTAACCTCCCTGGCGGTAATCCAGAGTCGGGCTCGGGGTGAGTTTTCCATGCTGAGAGCAGTAACCCCGAGCCAGACTCGGCATTGCATTGCAGGATACAGGGACGTTACTTACCTTGTTCCCTGGATCCTGCGATGTCCTCCTGCAGTGTGTGCGAGCTGTCTCCTCGCTCGATCCACACTGCCGAGTGCCGAGCTCCATTGCCTGCGACGTTGCGACGCACGGGGACGGAGTTCAGCGCCAAATTCAAAAAGTGAAAAACACAGTATAGATACAATATATTGTAATCTTACAGATTACAGTACTGTATCAAATAATTACACACCCCCCTTGTCCCTAGTGGTCTGTCTAGTGTCCTGCATGCAGTTTTATATTATAAAAACTTTTCTTTCTGCCTGGAAACTGGAGATTGTCCATAGCAACCAAAAAGTGTCCCTTTATGTCAAAAGTGGTTTTAGACCAGCTAGAAAACAGCAATAATAAATTAGAATCACTTGCAGAATTAAGCGATAGCGATTTGTGGGGAAATTCATCATCAAACACTAAATCTAATGACAGCGACAATTCTGCAACTGAGCAAATTTCAGTGTTTTTGATTTGATTACATTATTGAATAATTTTTATTATAATTACATTACTATTTGTTATAATTATTTATAGTTATTTATTATATTATAATTTATGATTTTGTGTTTCAAACTTTATCATACCCGGGATGTCTACTAGACTCTTGTTTGGTCAGGTTTAAGTAAGTAATTACTAAGAATTGCAGGCCTACAATACATAACACCAAATTTCCATGCAAAATAATTGTACCGCTTTTGGTACATAATTCCAGACAGAATCATACCACCAGGGAGGTTAAGGATGTAAGTGACAAGTATTTTTTTTTGATGGGCTAGATGCACTATAGACTTCGTTAATAGATGTATTATTATACAAATTTCCCATTGATATCTTGCATTTCTTATAGATGTGAAATTCTATTACTACCTTGATGAAGGAAGAAAAAACCCTGTTTTCCGAAACACATTGGTTTTAAGAATCCATATCTGTATTGCAATTTTTCTGTATCCATGTTTTTGTACTATTTATATATGTGTTTTTAATAAATGTTATTTATTTACCTCTTTACTATCATTAATGTTATGGTAGTGCCTTCTAAGTCCCACTCCAGGGGTTATTTTCTCTTTCAGGGATAAGCTGGACAAGACTATCCATAATGCCTTAAGACCAAGGAAGAAAGGTCTGTAACCAGCCAGAAGACCTGAAGATGCTTTTGCCCGATCTCCAGCAACTGCTTAAGAAGCCTGAGTCCTCATTGTCAGTGGAGATCACGAACACACAGTAACCAGAGTTAAGCAACTTTAAAGCTTATTTCTACTATTACAGACCATAGCTTCTGCCTATTTGCTAGGTATATTGCTTTTTATAGCTGTCAGTTTTGTATTGTATTTCTAATATTGTAATGTACAACATTTTTGTATAGTAAAAGCACATTTATACGCTGCAGAGGTCTGAGCTCCCTTGATTATGCCACAAAGTAACCTTACTAGATAGATGCAAGCAAAACAGGCCTACATCATCTCGGATGTTTACGGTTATTTTCTCTGAGCAGGCAGGCCACAGTATGGGGTGCATTGTGGATTGTGTTGACTAGTTTTTAACGTGTATCGATATACCAGCCTTTTTGTTTTTATATCCAAAAGCAGATATTTAGAAATTATTTTTACAGATGGATGTATTACTAAACACTTAAAGGTACACTCCTGTAAAAATAAAACAAGACCAGCACTCTGTACGTTTCCCCAGTATTTAAAAATACAGGTTCTAACTAGTTTTCACTCCGTATAAAACTGAAATAAAAATATTTTGGCTGGAGTTGGGCATTGGGAGGGTGATTTACTCAACAAAAGAAACATTTGTGTGTAATACCACAATTTGAGTATAGTCATGAAACCATATTCACAGATCTGTATTGTAATTTAAAAGCTTATTTTTTTCCTTAAAACAGTAATAAACATGGTATGCTAAGTTGTAAAACCCAATTTAAGGAGTGCCTGTTTCAAAGCTCTAATACAAGAATTATACCTTTTTATAAAAGGATGAAACTGGGAAAACTGGGTCACCCAGCAAGGTTCTGAACTGTGCTTGTGGTGCTAGTAGACAAAAACTGGCAGTAGCATCTCAGTAGTACATATTCCTATTTACATCTTGTGCATTTTTCTTGTAAAAATCCAAGAGTAAATGTGCACCCTAGGAAAGCTGTTAAAAGGGTTCAAAAGAACCAATAAACTGGCTATACACTAGTAGATTTTCAAATGGACGCTTTTATAAACATTTGTAGGAAAAGTTTTAGTACCTTAATATATGTTGTTTCAAAATCATTTAAAAATTTCATTTGCTTTTAATATTTAATTTTAGAAAAGGTGGACTTTCCTAAACGCAAACTATATATACTGTTAAAAAAATTGTTCATTGGAGAAAAACTTTCCATCATGCTTCTTTGAATTTTCTCATCATTGTGGCTGAAACCAACAAACAAGTGTTTTTTTTTTTTTTTCACCAACTTGAGATTGTGAGCAGCTCTGGTTAGGATCCTATCTGGCTGTACTGGGATAAATGGAACTCATATGGCCACAGAACATCAGTATATACATTAACTGCTGTGTAATTAGTAAACTGCTACATTCTTTTTGGGACGAGTGCTGCACTTTTTTGAATTTCTACTATTAATATGTAAACAAGATCACATTTTAGGATTATAGAAACATAAAAACACACGATTGCTGGCAGAAAAAGACAATGGAGTCTGCTTTTAAAATGTGTTTATGTTTTTAACATGTCTAATGCTAGACCTGTATTTATTTTATCCCATGCATGTTTAAATTCACTTACTGTTGATTAGGGATGAGCTTCGAGTTCGAGTCAAACTCATGTTCGACTCAAACATTGCCTGTTCGCCCGTTCGCCAAACAGCGAACAAATTGGGGTGTTCGCGGCAAATTTGAAAAGTCTATGGGAGAAATCTAAAGTGCTAATTATAAAGGCTTATATGCAAGTTATTATCATAAAAAGTGTTTGGGGACCCGGGTCCTGCCCCAGGGGACATGTATCAATGCAATTTTTTTTTTTTAAAACTGACGTTTTTTTGGGAGCAGTGATTTTAATAATGCTTAAAGTGAAAATATAAAAGTGAAATATTCCTTTAAATTTCGTACCTAGGGGGTGTGTATGATATGCATGTAAAGTGGCGCATGTTTCCCGTGCTTAGAACTGTCCCTGCACAAAGTGTCATTTTTGAAGGGAAAAAAGTCATTTAAAACTCACTCGCGGCTATTAATGAATTGTCGGCTCCCGGCAATACATAGAAAAGTCATTGATAAAAAAAAAAAGCATGGGGGTCCCCCAGAATTCAATTACCAGGCCCTTCAGGTCTGGAATGGATATTGAGGGGAACCCCGCCGCAAATTAAAAAAAAAATGCATGGAGTTCCCCCAAATATCCATACCAGGCCCTTCAGATCTGGCATGGATTTTAAGGGGAACTCCACCCCAAATAAAAAAAATGGCGTGGAGTCCCCCCAAAAATCCATACCAGACCCTTATCCGAGCACGTAACCTGGCCGGCCGCAGGGGAAAAGGGGGGGATGAGAGAGCGCCCCCCCTTCCCTCCTGAACCGTACCAGGCCACATGCCCTCAACATCGGGAGGATGTCACCATGTTGATGGGGACAAGGGCCTCATCCCCACAACCCTTGCCCGGTGGTTGTGGGGGTCTGCGGGCGGGGGGCTTATCGGAATCTGGAAGACCCCTTTAACAAAGGGGACCCCCAGATCCCGCCCCCCCCTATGTGAATTGGTAAGGGGTACATTGTACCCCTACCATTTCACGAAGAAAGTGTCAAAAAATGTAAAAAAAAACACACAAACACCTTTAAAAAGTCCTTTATTAAAAAAACAAAAACAAAAAAACATTCCAGCGGAGAAATCCAGTGTCCCACGGCGATCCGATGTCCAGCGCTGTCCGTCATTGGCTGAGCCTGAGCGGACCTGATGGGGAACTTCCTCCGCAGTCTATTACATGTATAGTGATGGGGAACTTCATTCACTGTGTAATACATGTATAGACTCTATACATGTATTATGCAGTGAAGGAAGTTCCCCATCAGGTCCGCCCCCTCGGTATGTCAGACCCCGCCTACGTCATTGGCCTGAGCAGGAAACTTCCTTCACTGTGTAAATTTAAATTACACAATGAAGGAAGTTACCCGCTCAGGCCAATGACGTAGGCGGGGTCCGACATACCGAGGGGGCGGACCTGATGGGGAACTTCTCTCACTTTGTAATACATGTATAGACCCGCCCCTTCTCATGTTACGCATCAGGTCCTCAGCCTTACGCCGAGTCATTGGCTGAGCGGACCTGATGGGGAACTTTAGAAGGGGCGGGTCTATACATGTAATAGACTGTGGAGGAAGTTCCCCATCAGGTACACTCAGGCTCAGCCAATGACGGACAGCGCTGGACATCGGATCAACGCGGGACACTGGATTTCTCCTCTGGAATGTTTTTTTTTTTATTACATTTTTTTTTTTTAATAAAGGACTTTTTCAAGGTGTTTGTGTGTTTTTTTTTTTTTTTTTTGACACTTTCTTCGTGAAATGGTAGGGGTAAAATGTACCCCTTACCAATTCACATAGGGGGGGCGGGATCTGGGGGTCCCCTTTGTTAAAGGGGTCTTCCAGATTCCAATAAGCCCCCCGCCCGCAGACCCCCACAACCACCGGGCAAGGGTTGTGGGGATGAGGCCCTTGTCCCCATCAACATGGGGACATCATCCCCATGTTGAGGACATGTGGCCTGGTACGGTTCAGGAGGGAGGGGGGGCCACTCTCTCTTCCCCCCTTTTCCCCTGCGGCCGGCCAGGTTGCGTGCTCGGATAAGGGTCTGGTATGGATTTTTGGGGGGACTCCACGCCATTTTTTTTTAAATTTGGGGTGGAGTTCCCCTTAAAATCCATGCCAGATCTGAAGGGCCTGGTATGGATATTTGGGGGAACTCCACGCATTTTTTTTTTAAATTTGCGGCGGGGTTCCCCTTAATATCCATTCCAGACCTGAAGGGCCTGGTAATTGAATTCTGGGGGAGCCCCACGCTTTTTTTTTTTTTATCAATGACTTTTCTATGTATTGCCGGGAGCCGACAATTCATTAATAGCGGCGAGTGAGTTTTAAATGACTTTTTTTCCTTCAAAAATGACATTTTTTGCAGGGACAGTTCTAAGCACGGGAAACATGCGCCACTTTACATTACTTTACACCCCCCAGATACGAAATTTAAAGGAATATTCCCCATTTTTTTTTTCATTTTAAGCATTATTAAAATCACTGCTCCCGAAAAAACTGCCGTTTTTAAAACTTCTTCTTGCATTGATACATGTCCCCTGGGGCAGGACCCGGGTCCCCAAACACTTTTTAGGACAATAACTTGCATATAAGCCTTTATAATTAGCACTTTAGATTTCAAACGTTCGAGTCCATTGTATTTAGAGTTGAATATATATTTATTAGCAAAATATACATATATATATAAATTCAATACCTTCCTTTTGTATAACAAAGTTTACATCGAAGTTTACATAACATAAACAGTAAAGCATTAGATTGGGGGGGAAACATAGGGAAAGAAGGGAGGGTAAGGGGTAATAGGATCGTAGCTTAAAACAGGTTATTGGTCACTCTCGTGAGGGTGCGTATGTAGCATAGTGCCATGCTAATTCGTCTGTTTAGTTAAGGGCTAGGTTTGTCGCTTGACTAGCTGGGGTGGCCCTGCGCAGTGTCATCTCTCTTCGGACACCGCCCAGGGCTTGTTTACTGTCATATTTCAAACCCTTCTGTAAGGTACTGACTATGTTGGTAAAGGGTATTATTCAAAAGCAAAAATGGTGATACGAGGGTATGAAAGGGAGGGGGGGGGGCAGCTCAGGTTATGGTCGTTCTGATTCGGCAGGTATGGTACATCTGGGGCTCTCCTTCTTTATCTGAAGCACTCTGTCATACTAAACGCTGTCTAGGAATCCGACTGTAGCGGAGTGGTGCCGCCATATTGACCATAAAGTGTTAAATTGCTCATATCTATCATCTAATCTTGCTTGCATTTCCTCCATTAGCATGGTATCATTAAAGCGGAGGTTCCGCGGTCCCTCATTTTTTTTTTTTCTAGGTGCATGTAATGGGGTTACAGAAAACATGTAAGCACTCACTTGTCCTGCGATTAGAAACAACCCCCGTCTATTTCAGTTATAAATTCTGACTTTTATAAATTGATCTTCTTTTTGCCATTTTGCTTGTGGGCACTGTGAAGCCCACAAGCAGAGACTTCCGGGATGCGGTGAATGCATCCCAGCATTCACCGCTGTATCATCATTGTCGGCGAGCGAGCGAGGTTGCCATGATAACGGGTGACGTCATTCAAAGGGCGCCGGGGAAAGAAAAAGATACGCCCACTCCCGCGGGAGGAATACCCGGAAGTCCTGATTCGGAACGACTGATTCACGGTAAGTACAAGCGCAAAAAAAAAAACAATAGGCATATGTATATGTATCTGCTACATAGATTAGTATAATATAATGTCAGGATTTAGGGTGAACCTCCGCTTTAAGGATGTTCACCCACCCTGATAGGGGGGGGGGGGGGTGGAGTCCTTCTTCCAATATAGAGATATATTATGTCTTGCTGCTGATAGCATAAACCTTAAGAGGCATTGTTTTTGTGATTTGATGGACCCCGGAACAATAGATAGGAGAGCAATCATGGGAGAGGGGGTCAGTGT
Source organism: Rana muscosa (assembly GCA_029206835.1). Lineage (NCBI taxonomy): Eukaryota > Metazoa > Chordata > Amphibia > Anura > Ranidae > Rana > Rana muscosa. Next base: position 1,176,670,047 of record CM055122.1, read on the forward strand.
GGTTTGGTACATGTCATTGTAACTCTTAAATACACTATCCCAAAATGGGCGTACCTTGATGCAGTCCCACCAGACATGTACGTACGATCCCTGTCCTCCGTGACATCTCCAGCAGGTGTCCGCCGTAGCGGGGAACATTCTGTGCACCGAGGATGGGACCCTGTACCACCTTGATAATAATTTAAAGTTCTTCTCTTGAGTGAAACCTGATCTAGATGCTTGGTGTGTGTGAATAAAAGACGTGTTCCATTGGGCAGGGGTTAATGCCACCCCCAGATCACGGGCCCATTTGTGAGTGTATGTAGGGAGGGTTTCACATTGATGAGATTGTATGTCTTTATATATGAGGGAGAGAGTGTGTCTAGGGGTCGGAGAGAGACCACACATTGATTCAAAATTAGTGAGTTGTCTATGTACCTGTCCTGAGAGGTGCAGAGATCTGCTAATGTGATTCAATGAGAGTGTAGATAACCAGTCTATTCTAGTGTCATTTTGGGGTTCCGACGTGGGTCGGAAGTGACCTGTAGAGGGGTGGACGAATTGTTTGGCCGTGGGCCATTGTTCCCGGTGGTACATTCCGAACTTCCCCCTGTCTAGGGAGGTATGAAGGGCTGCGCTATCGAATAGGGGGGACAGGGGGCCTGGGTCTGTGGTGAGTCCAAGTTTACTGGCTTTATCGTACCACAGGGTCAGGACCGCAGATGTCAGTGGGGATAATCCTGGGAGCGAGCGAAAGGTAGCACCATACCCCCACAGCAAGGCTCTAAGGTCAATGCGCGCCATGTCTTGTTCTACACTGATTGATGGTTTAAGTAGGGGTCTCGGGAACCATTCAAGGAGTCTAGAGAAGAGTGTGGAGTTGTGGTATGTTTGGAATTCGGGGAGTCCTAGTCCTCCCCTAGTTTTGGGGGAGCATAACACTTTATGTTGAAGTCTGGGTGGGTGGTTTTGCCAGATAAATTTGCTTACTAAGGTTCGGAGGGTGAGAAAGAACGCTCTAGGAAGAAGGATTGGCAGTGTCTGAAATAGATATAGTGTTTTAGGTAGGATATCCATTTTAATTACGTTCATTCTCCCCCACCATGTCAGCTTGAGGTTATGCCAGGATTCTAGAGAACGTCTGATCTCGGTTATAAGCGGACTGTAATTCAGGGGGTAGATGTCTTGTGGGTCAGAGGGGATTTCGGTGCCTAGGTATGTAACTGATTTTGTTTGCCATCTAAAGGGAAATCGTTGTTTGAGAAATTGCAGTTCCGGAGGGGGTAGAGATATATTCAGGGCTTCCGTTTTAGTGACATTCAATTTGAAGTTACTATGTGTCCCGAATCTGTCGAGTTCCGTTAAGATGGCCTGTATGCTCTGGCGGGGTTGTGTGACATATAATAGTAAGTCGTCAGCATATAATGATAATTTATGTTCAGCGGAGGGGGCAGGTATCCCATGAATATTTTTATTTTTGCGGATAGCTTGAGCCAAATGTTCCACAGTAATGGCAAATAACAATGGCGAAAGGGGGCAGCCCTGTCGCGTGCCATTTGAGATGTTAAACGAGTCTGATGATTCCCCGTTAGCCGCCACCTTCGCTGATGGGTGTGAATATAGGGCCATGATTTTGGAGATCATCTGTGGTCCTATGCCTATTTGTCGTAACGACGCGTGCAAAAAAGGCCAGCTGACCCTATCGAACGCTTTTTCTGCGTCACAAGCCAGCAGGCAGGTCGGAATGTTGTGCGATTTCGCGTGTGTGATGAGGTGGAGAGTTTTTGTTGTATTGTCCCTGGCTTCACGTCCTGGCATAAAACCAACCTGATCCCCGTGAATCAACTCAGGTAGTAGAGAGGTTATACGAGTGGCTAGTATTTTGGAGTAAAGTTTCAGGTCAACGTTCAGTAGAGATATGGGGCGATAGTTACTGCATAATGAGGGGTCTTTTCCGGGTTTGGGGATCACGACTATTTGGGCTAGTAGGAGTTGGTGGGATGGGCAATGTGTGTCATCTATCTCATTGAAGGCTTTCTGCATGAATGGAGCCAGTTGTTGAGCAAATTTTTTGTAAAATTGGGGGGTGTATCCGTCGGGGCCGGGGCTCTTACCATTTTTAAGGCCTTTTATTGCAGTTAGAAATTCAGATGTAGTGATTGGTAATTCTAGAGCTTCCATGTCTGGTTGTGATATCGTGGGTAAGGCTGTGTCTTGTACATATTGTTGTAAGGTCATTGTGGTTGGGGAGGGAGGGTCATGAGCTGCGGGAAGATTATAAAGTGTGGAATAGTAGTCTCTGAATTCCGAGATAATTTCGGAATTTTTTGATTTTTTCTGTTGTGATGGGGATATGATATGGTTGATGTTCTGTCTTTTTTGTTTTGGATGTAAGATTCGTGCTAGATGTTTCCCGCATTTGTTTGCCTGAGTGTAATGGACATGACGTCCTTTGTTACAAGCGATTAGTGCTCTATCTGTGAAGATCTGTAAAAGGTCTCTACGGGCATTGGATAGTTCCGTCAGGGTCTTTGAGTCTAGTGTGCGTTTGTGTCGAGCTTCAAGAGCTGTTATTAGAGAAAAGAGGCGTGTTGTATCTGCTATTCGTGCTTTTTTCAGCCTGGATCCGTGTTTTATGAAGATCCCGCGTAGGACACATTTAAGGGTTTCCCACTTATTTAAGTTAGAGGTTTCATCATGCCTATGTGTTTGTGTGAAATCTGTAATAGTCTTAGTCACCTCTGCACAGCATATTGTGTCATTCAGTAGGTTGTCGTTGAGTCTCCAAGAGGAGCGACGGTTGGTGTATGGTAGTTTCCCTAATGTTAGATGTATCGGTGCGTGGTCCGACCACATTCTCAGGCCAATTTCGCAGTTAAGATCAAAGTCCAAGAGTGTTTGTGAGAGAAGAAAATAGTCAATTCTGCTGTATGATTTATGGGCTGGGGAGTAATATGTGTAATCTCTCTCCGTGGGATGTATAAAACGCCATACATCCACCAAGGACATGTCCTTTAGGGTGGCACGCATGGCGCTTAGTGTGGATGGTGGCATGTGCGACTTACCAGTGGACGAGTCCATCCTCGGCACAAGTGGAGCGTTCAGGTCACCCGCCATAATCAGGTTGGCTGTCCCGAAGTTTTGTAGGCGGGTCGTCACGGAGGACAGGAACCGCTGCTGGTTCTGGTTAGGGAGATAAACATTAGCAAGGGTTAATACAGCCTGGGAGCACCGCAATTTCAAAAATACATATCTACCATTCGGGTCAATGCAAGTGTCTAGTATTTCTGGTGTGAAGGAGCTGTGAAATGTCATAGATACTCCTTTTGTTTTGGCTAAGGGGTTGGTGCTGTGGAACCACGTGGTAAAGTGCTTATCTGGTAGAGTTGGAACCTTGTCAGTTTTAAAGTGGGTTTCTTGAAGCATTAGAACGTGAGATTTGGTTTTGTGAAAGTGGTGGAGAATCCGTCTGCGTTTTTCAGGGATATTGAGTCCTCTACAGTTGAGAGAGGATATCTTGATGCTTAGAGGGTCTGACATGATGTCCGTGTTACCTGTAAGTTTTGGGTGTTCCTAATGCTTCAGATCACCTGCAGTTAGAATGTATGTCTTGTGGTGAGCTAGGCCCCCTAGATATGTAAATGGAGGCGGGTAGGAATGTGGGGTGGGTTTGGGAAGGAGAAGGAGAGATAGAGACAAAAAGTAAAAAAAAATTATTAGGGGAAAAGACACTGAGGAAGGAGGGGGGATATAGGTAGGGAGAAAAAGAGAGAACGAGGAAGGAAAAAATAAAAAATAAAAAAATAAAAATAAGAACAAACAAAACACAGAAGCGTACAGGTACTGACACGAGGAGGTAGTGCTTTTGTGTGCGATGACAGACACCGGATAAAAAAAAAAATACCGTGTCGTCACTAGCGTTGTGTATCTCGTGCCAGCTTATCAATTCACCTGGTGAATTGGCAAGTGCTACAAACTTATAGGGAGGCTACTCCCTCTAGTGTCCAAAGTGTATAAGAAACCCTGGACACTACCTAGAAAACCTAGCTAAAAGAAAAATTCACCACAGAGGCAATTAAGACTCTGTAAACCCTAATGTGGGGAACGTGTTTGGTATGTGAACAGGAGCTCCGCTCCAACCTAAAATAGATGATGTCTAGATGTGTAAATTTAAGGCACACAGCAATAGAACGTTAAACATTTAAACCATCGTCTTCAGACCGCATGTTTTCCTGATAGCCGGGGGATCTTTGACTGTCTCCCTAAATAATTCCGATAAACATACTGTATCCCTATGATAGGTCAGATCTGGTCATCAGATTTAAGATCAGGGGAACAGTAGGTCAGGTGAGGCAGATCAACATCCAAGGGAAACAGCTCATATAAAAAAAAATGGTCTAACAAAAAACAACAGAAGAGAAAAAAAAGAGATAACACAGTTAGATGCAGATCAGCTTTTCTTAAGTGTTCCAGCAAACTTAGGCAGGGCCACCACCGGCCGGTGGTAGTCTAGGGTGTTCATCCTGGAGGAGTAGAAGTGGCGTCGGGCCTGGATCTGGTTTCTTTAGGTTGTTTACCCCATTCTGGCCTCCTGGGTAGGCCTGGGGTTGCCGGATGTAGAGGCCAGTCTGGAATCCTGATGTGGGGTAGTTCAAATGTGCCCAAAAAATTGGGTAGATCTCCGAGGTTGCGAAAGGTCGCTGATTTACCATTGTGGGAAGCGAATAGATGAAAGGGAAATCCCCATCTGTATTTGATTTGCTGTGCCTGCAGTGCATCCGTTAATGGTTTCAGAGCTTTCCTCATGGTTAGTGTTTGCTTTGAGAGATCAGTCAGAAGCATGACTGGATGGGTGTCAAACAAAATGGATCCCTGATTGCGTGCAGCTTGCATTATGTCATTCCTGACTTTGAAAAAGTGTATGCGACAAATTATGTCTCTGGGGTATGCAGGGTTAGGATTGCGGGGACCAAGGGATCTGTGAATCCTATCAATTTCTATGGGATCATCAATGGGCTTATTCAGAACATTGTTGAACATGGTAATGGCTGCTGTAGGTAAATCTTTACTTTCTACCTTTTCCGGTACTTCGCGTATGCGAATATTATTGCGGCGACTTCTGTTCTCTTGGTCATCTAAACCATAAAACAATTGTTGTATCTGAATTGTGTGTTGCTGCAGTATGTCTTCATGTTCTGTGATCCTGGAGGAATTGTCATCTATTGCTGATTCTACCTCCTCAAAGCGCTGGCCAATATCGCGGCGCAGTTCAGAGATCTCCCTTTTGTAAGATCTTTCTAGCCTGCTTACATAAGCATCAATGTCTCCTTTAGTTGGGAGGGCCTTAATGTAACTCTCCATGTCCCATGGGATTTTCTGGGCCTGCGTGTCTGACGAGGGGCTTCCTGATTGAGGTGGTCCTGCATGATCTATGTGATCTGAGCCCGGGGATCGGGGTGAGGAGGGGGGGGATAGTGAAGGCCGTGAGGCCTGTACCTTTGCAGTCGCCTGAGCCGCTTGTGCCGCCGCCGCACGTGTCGCCGCCATCTTGGAAGCCGGTGGGGCCCTGCTGCTTGATCCCTTCAGCAGGAAATAATCGCCGATTTCGGCCGTTTTTTGCTGACCCGCCGCTCGGGGAGTGTTGTATGCACCTCTCCTGCTCATGTGGAGGGTGCCTGGGTCTGCCTGCGACCTTGCTGTGTGCCTTTAATGGACGCTGGAGCGGGAGCTGAGCTCTCACACGTCCTTCCTCTCCATGCGCCAAGCCACGCCCCCACCGAGTCCATTGTATTTAATAGGGTTCTAAAGTTCACACGAACATTTTGTCTGTTCGCAGGTTCTGGTGCGAACCGAATAGGGGGGTGTTCAGCTCATCCCTGCTGTTGATTTACTTATTACCTCTGCTGGAAATCTGTTCCAAGCTTCTACTGTTCTTTTGTTAGACTACTACTCTTCAAAAACTTAATCAACTACTGCCTGCTTGAACCTAGCTTACATATGTACAGGTTCCAGTCCACCTTTCCTTTGTTTTCCTTGTACATATTGGGGTTGATTTACTAAAGCAAATAGGCTGTTCATTTTGCAAGGAATTTTTCCCAGAGCTTAGTTAAAGCAGTGAAATGTCATACACTTTCAGGTGCATGGAAAATAAAAAAAAAACAACATTATTTTTGCTTGCACATAATTGAATGATGGACATCTACATAGAGTCATCTCATTCACTATTACTAAGCACTGGGGAAAATTCCCTTGAAGAGTACAACTTTCCTTGCAAAGCAAACAGTCATATTGCCTTTAGTAAAGCAACCTCATAAAATTCCCATAGCGGTTGCTCTATTTGACATAATCTGAAAAGTTCAGTTCTGTATAACACTGTACCCCCAATATTGTACTCTGTGGATATTTTTTTCCTTTGTGGTTTCATTTAGAAACATTAAACTGAAGACTTCAATGCTTTAACCAAGTTTGCAACAATACATTCCATACCCACCAAACAAACCTTCAGTTAAAGTACATTACTTACAATCAGATTAAAGAGAACAGGCCAAAGTACATAATCTTGTGGTACACCTGTAATGGATGGTATCTGTTCTGAATGTACAACTACACTCTGATATCAATCCCTTAGCTATCTGCATATCCACTAACCACCCAGCTCATACAACTTTTTATGGGATTATTATGTGGAACTGTAGCAAACAACTTGCTGAAATCAAGATACAGTATGACCACCCTGGTCAGAAACCTTTATAACATAGTCAAAGAGTTCAGCCAGATTACTTTGACCTGATCTGCACTCAGTAAAGCCATGCTGCTTTCGGCTAGTAAGTTATGTACTTTTAAAATTAATATTTATTCTTCTTTTTTTTTTTTTTTGGGGGGGGGGGAGATTATATTAGCTTTACTGCTACAGATGTTAAACTCACAGACCTGTAGTTCCCAGCCTCTCTTTTAGTATCCTTCTAGGGGTTACATATAATATTATCTGTGATGAGGAACTTAGAGATTGGTTAAAATGGCTGCAAAGCAATTCTTGGCCCCATGGACACAGGCAAAAAACAAGGTAGGTCTATTGCTGTGCATATGACTAGAGGGGATGCTTTCACGATGCAATGTCTATAAAAAAGAAATCCTTTAAACAATATAAATATGTAAATATATCAGCCTGTGCTTTTTCAGATTAAAAAAACTAAATATGTACTCTTTAACATTACAAAACAGATCAGTTATTTTTACATCAACCATACCATGAAGTTCTCTTAGAACACTGACAGGAACACCATCTGGAGTAAGTAAAGGCCAACATTTTTTTGTATTGGATAGCATGTCCAATAGTTGAACTTCTGTCTAATTGTTATTGTTATCTGTTAGCCCTCTGGAGAGATCCAGCCTTATGTAGTACCCTCTAGTGTGTGCTACTAAGATTAGGCAAACTATAGGCCCAGGGATAAACCTGAGTCACTGAATCTGGGTCATGGTTATTAGAGACCAGGTCCGGATGACTCCTACTGGCAGCTCTCCGGTGCCTCCCCCTGTTTCTAGAATGTTGGAGAACGTTCTGAAAGATAGCAGGCAGAAGCTAGGAGGGGTTGCCTTAAATATTTTGAGGCCCTTAATCAATCCCCAGGTAGGGGGCTTGGCAGGGAACTAAGGAGCCTTTGAATAGACATGAGCCATGCCAGCAGGGGAGTTAGGTGGAAGATGGAGAAGCAGTGCTGAGGAGAGCCTGTCAGTGGCGCTTGAGGGATCCCTGTCATGGAGGAGTTTTGACTCGGGCTGGAGCTCGGGAGGCTGGCCTGGAAGTATCCCACCAGAGGAGGCAGTTTGAGGGACCCTAACTGGAGAGGCAGTGGAGAGACAGTGAGTACATCAGCACGGTGTCTTCATCCAACCTTGCCCTGGGGAGTCTCCATGTGTGTCAGTCAGGAGAACTGGGAAGAGAAAGCAGCCAGGTGGGCTGGTGACAGCCAGACGGGCTAGCATTTCTGCAATCAGTAGAACTGGGACCAGTGTCTATGGCGAGGCAAAAGGTTGTGTGAGATGCAATTCACTCTGCATATGCTAATTCACCAAGGGACTGCAAGTTCCTAGCCTGTAATGGATTTTTGCTGAACTAACTAGAAACTACTAGTTCCCCCAGGAGTGAGTCAGCAGTACAAGGGAACCAAAATTGTGCAAGTGGAAGCAAGAAGAGAAATTGGGAGGATGTTGACCCTGGTTTTGATTATTGGAAAGTTGGGCATCCCATAATCTCTTACCCCATCCGAGTTATCATCCCCTAATAAAACAACAAAAACAAGCCAAAGGTCTGATCACTGTGTCGGGATACACAAAGGAATGGTGTGTGACTGGCTGTGCAGTAGTGGGAACCCTGACATCAGCAACTCCTATGGGGGTAGTGCTACACTTACTTTTAGCTCTGATGACCATTGTCCCTGGTACAGGAATTTATAGGAAATCACAATTTTTCAAGTTGTCAATGAAAGAGGAAGTGAGTGAAAATCTTCCAATCAGTAAACTAGTTCTGGTTAAAGCTGTCTAAAAGGGAATACCCCCTCACTTTGAAGAATCTCCCCTTACTTCCTGTTGTGTTTCTCTATGACACAGAAGCTGGGTTGCTATGTTTCTTGAATAGCAAAAGCAAGACATTGTTGGCCTTTGGTGGAGTTTACTTGTTGCTTTTAGTTGAATTGGTAAATGATCTATTAATTAATGCATTATCCTCATAACATAGTAATTTACCAATGACTTGCTCTTACAGCCTAAATAGTGCATTAACACCATAACTACATGATTAGAAAAATAATGTCTTTACTTCTTTGAACAGATAAGGATCCTAAACATTCACACTTTGCCATTGTAAATATGTCCTGTTTTATATGCCTGCCGTTCCAAGATAATACTTTTGACTAATGAGTCTTGTACTTTTTGCATTTTATTTAAAAGAAAAGACTGTGCTTCCTTGAAAAACACAGATTAAGGAGTGCTCATTTCTCAAGATGTTCTACTTTGTCGACACATTTCTCATTATTGTTTCATGTAATATGTGTAAACAGACAAGTGGTATTTGCTCATGAGGTTCTATTTTCTTGTTTATCTGCTGTCTGGGGCATCCATTCATTATATTTTTATAACCTACCAGTTAAAATGATTTGACTGTTCTATTTAAAAACAAATAAAATACATAGGTGTTTTTTTTCTCTTGAAGAAATGTATTTTCATGCTAGAATGCTTATGAAAATTACGAAAAATTATACCTGTTTTAAAGTTGCTAAAGCTGCAGTCTTGTACTCGCCTGAAACTTCAGTTTTTTAAAGTTTCTCATATTTAAGTTCTGAGAAGCAAATAGGGAGATAGATTTGAGGCTCATACCTATCAAGCATTAACCGAAAGTGATTTTTAGAGAGTAAATTTTAGGTATTCCCTACATGTCCATTTCTATGCTTTTTGAACAGTAAAATGTATTTCAGTAAGTATTAAAGTAAGATCACAGTGAATATTACAGTAGATACATAATATTTATTTAATTTTACATATCAATATATTATTTTAAACATTTGTATTAGAACAATGTTAGAGGGTAAAAAAGCTCTTTCATGACAAATTAAGCCCTGGTTCACACTGGTGCAATTTGACATGTCAAATCGCATGTCAAATCAGCGACATTTGCCGTCAATTGCCGGCATTGGCACCGTCCTAATTGGTGCGACGCCGCATCTGCTGCACCGATTTCAAAAAGTAGTTTCTGTACTACTTTTTTGCGATTTCGGCCCACGATTTACATTGATATCTGTGCAGAAACCTCACAGATGTCTCTGTAATCGCGGCCGAAATCAGGACTGACAAGTGGGAGTGAAATTGTGCGAGTTCAGCTGAATTTGCACAACTGCACTCCCGCAGCCCAGTTTGAACCCGGGTTTAAGGGGAATTTTCCCTCTTTGGAGAGATTTACTCTCACCTACTGTTGGTGGAACAGGAAATTTAGGGAAAATTTCCCCAAAAACACAGATAGGATAGAGCAGGGGTGCCCAACCGCTGGCCCACAGCCCACATGTGGCCCACGGCGCCCTCTGATGTGGTCTGCCATGTCTTGCTCTGAGATGGCGGGTCGGCAAGCCCAGATCGTGGGTTCCAGACCTGACATCTCTGAGCATCAGCGCAAAGAACGGAGCCGCCACTAGAGGAAGCAGAGCCGATGCTTCCTGTATAGCGCCGGCTCCTTCACAGGCGGAGTACATTTGGTATCAGGAAGCATTGGCTCTGCTCTCTACTGCAGCCACATGCTTCTGTCACACTAATGCACGGGAAGTGAACCTGTGATCTAGGACAGCAGCCAGCAGTGCCAGTACCAGCTAGCAGTGCCAGTACCAGCCACCAGTACCAGTACCAGTCACCGGTGTACCCACCAGCAGTACCAGTCACCAGTACCAGTCAGTAGTACCCATCATCAGTACCCGCCAGCAGTACCAGTCACCAGTACCAGCCATCATTACCCACTAGCAGTATCAGTACCCACCAGTAGTACCAGTACCCACCAGCAGTACCAGTACCCACCAGTACCAGCCAGCAGTACCAGTACCAGCCAGAAGTACCCACCAGCAGTACCAGTACCAGCCAGCAGTACCAATACCCACCAGCAGTACCAGCCAGCAGTACCAGCCACCAGTACCAGTCATCTGTACCAGTACTCGCCAGCAGTACCAGTACCAGTCACCAGTCATCTGTACCAGTACTCGCCAGCAGTACCAGTACCAGCCATCAGTACCAGTCACCAGTTCCAGTACCCGCCAGCAGTACCAGTCATCTGTACCAGTACTCGCCAGAAGTACCAGTACCATCCATCAGTACCAGTCACCAGTACCAGTCATCAGTACCCACCAGCAGTACCAGTACCAGCACCCGCCAGTAGTACTAGTCATCTGTACCAGTACTCACCAGCAGTACCAGTACCAGCCAGCAGTACCAGTCATCAGTACTAGTACCAACTATCAGTACTAGTACCAACAAGCAGTACCAGTACCAGCCAGCAGTACCCGCCAGCAGTAACTGCCAGCAGTATCAGTACCCGCCAGCAGTACCATCCAGCAGTACCAACCAGCGGTACCTGCCATCAGTACCAGCAGGCAGTACCCAACAGCAGTACCAGCCAGCAGTATCAGCCCTTGAGAAGACGGCCAGCAACAGCCACCAGCCATATCCGCCTGGGGGACAGCAGCAACCAGCTGCAGGAATCCTGAGGAAGAAGTGAAGATCAAGGTCATTTGAGGTGCAGGTAAACCGCTGTGCATCAGTGTGAAAGCAGCCTTAGGTCCCTTTCACACGATCGGTTCGATCGGGTCTGCCTGTCTGTTTTTCAGGCGGGCCCAGTCGGACCCTCTATTCACCTCTATAGAGTGGCATATGTAAACGGACTTGTGTCTGTTTACACTTGCCTATCTGAAATCCGATCTGCTTAAAAAAACCAGAAGGGGATCTGTCCCCTTCTGTCTGGGCAGATCGGAGGGCCCATAGAGTAGAGCGGGCTGCGTCTGGGTCTGCTCTACATATTCAGAGTGGACACAGACCTGCCATCCGCCAGCTCCGCTCATTGTGGCCCGCGACCGGTTAACAAGTCGCTAAAGTGGCCCTCGCTCCTCAAAAGGTTGGGCACCCCTGGGATAGAGAGATACCTGACCAGGGTGTAACATTTCATACGGCATGCAAAGCTTTTAAAAAGAGCAAGGCAGATTTCTATAGCACTTTTTTCTAAAGCTAACAAGACTTGGATCAAAATTCATCTAGTTCAGCAGAGACTGGGCAAATTTCAATTAATGTGTAGCAACTGTGGTGGAACAGAAGTCTATCTACCGATCAATATATATTTGCATTCGATCAGTGCCACAACTAATGGGCTGCAGCCCTGATCTGTGTATTCTGACAGCGAGGTAGTCTTCCTGCTGCCAGAATACAATAGCACAGCAAGAAGGATTCCTGAATCCACATTGAATGTGTGGATGAGGGATACAGGGCAGTTTTTTTTAAATCAACACATTGGTTGAATGGAAAAAAAAACTGACCCATGTATGGCCAGCTTATGTCAGAGCCATTTACAAATTTACTGTGAAATAGTGAACCACTACAGATGAAAAACTCAAAACAAACCAATATCCACTTACTGTATATAAAACCCACTGGGCCAAAAGATATTCCAAATACTAAATATTAATGAAGGGGGTCTTGGCATAGTTGATATATCAGAGCAAAGATAAATACTGTATATTCAATATATTTATATTTATATATATTTAATATGTATTCAACGGTTTCACTTGTTCTGTGTAAGTTCCATAGAAGTTGTATAGTTTTGAGGGCTTCATCCGAGCTCTAATTTTTATTTCACAAAAGCCAAAATATATACTGACAAGTTAATTGGTTTCTGCTCAGACTGGCCCTAGTTTGTGTTTGTGTAAGTGACTGTGATAAGGACATTCGATTGCAAAGTCTATTGGGATAGGCACTGAATCTGAAATAAATTCGCTAACAAGTTCTGTAAAGTGCTGAGGAGTTTGTTGGCTACAATATATAAATGTATAAAATAAATTTAAAGCAAATGTTTACAAATTGTTAATTTTTATATGATTTTCGTGCTATATAAAGCTGTAGCATTAAAGCAAAATTCAGGGTAAACAGTTAAATGTGTAGTTGAAATACATATATGTTTTCAGTTTTACCTGCTAAAGGATTTGTAATTCTGTACAGAGTCTTGTGATTTATATTCATTTTCTCCACTGCTCAGCCAGACAGGTGATACTCCTAGATCCTGATAAAGCAATATATCCTCCTGGTTCAATAATTCAGCTTTGTGTCATTTCTCCACCTCCAGCCTGCTCATTAGATAGTAAATCATTATCACAACCTTAGTCCAGTGAGCTGGGAGCTAACCTAGAAAGCAGTAAAGCTGAGTGAGCAAAGTGACAATTTTGAATAGTAGTGGTGTGTGGTTGGCAAATTACAAAGCCTTTGACGTGTAAAACAGCAAATATTTATGTATTTTAACTGTGTATTTAGTGATTTGTCTTAGCTCTACTTTAAGATCCAGAGAGCTGTGACACTCATGGCCTGTACATTTTACACAACTGTACACAGTTGTTTTCTGAAGATTGAAGATTAAATAAATCTAAGAGAAATATGGGGCTCCTATAGCTAACCTCATTATAAAAATGCTAGCTGCTTAGCTGTCTCGGGTTTTCATACTCTCCAAGTCACTTACCCAGAAAAGGAATGCCGCAAGTGAATTCAGCATGAAGTCTGAACAACTAAACTGCCTGCTGGTTTCAGTCAGTGACTCTCAAATTATACATTTTTACCTATTCTTCAAGAAAGATAAGCAACTGGTATATTTATAATAAAAGGTAAATAATGGCAGTCTTCTTTAAGCCTGTTTCTTTTAAAGAGACTTTGTTGCTATATTTAAATTTTTTTTTTAAAAGCTCCACCTCCAAAATAAGAGTCTTTATGCTCATCTGCCCTATTGCTCGTTCCTCCAGTGTTCACATTGTTCAAGAGCTCCATCCACCGGAAAGTACTAACATCCAACACATTTCCCCTACTATGTGCTTTGATTCCTTATGCAGACCCCTATATCAATGCTCTGGGGGGGACTTACTAAAACTGGTGCTTTCAGAATCTGGTACATCTGGGCATGGTAGCCAATCAGCTTCTAACTTCAGGTTGTTCAATTAAGCTTTAACCATAAAACCTGGAAGCTGATTGATTTCTATGCAGAGTTGCACCAGATTTTGCACTCTCCAGTTTTAGTAAATAACCCCAAGTGTTCTCTAGAGACTTAGTGCAGGCAGAAGAAACCACAGAACGCCTCAGGGGACAAGGCTTCAGACACACCCAGAAGTGTATTGGACATGAAGTGACCATTGCTGTGCAAAAGAGTGACATTTGGAGGGATGGGCATTGGGACAAGTAAAAGTAAAGTCTAATTTGCAGGTGGTTCTTTGTTACATATGTCATTTAACAAATATTTTAATCAAGAGATTTGCTTTAACACTTAATATACATATAAGCAACACAGACTTTATGCTCTAGGTATCTGCTTTTTAAAAATTTAGCAGTCAGACAGGTACAGGAACCTGACTGTTAAGAAAAGGAATGAGAGTCAGGGAAGGACAGGTCACTGGCCAAACACCTTTAGCCCTGACATCTTAAATTAGACCATGAAACATCTGAGCTCAGGAAGCATCCTTCACTTGGAGAGTAGTCACACCTCAGGAAATTAGGATGCCTTGAGAAACCCCTGTATGTAAACTCTGCAATGTTCCTCTGCATTGTGTTTGCACCCTTTTGAAAAAGGAGAAGAATATTGTGTTGTTGAAGCTTCTGACTACTCTTATAAAAACTGCGTGAAAAAAAGTTGTGTTACCTCTTCCCCTGCAACCTCTGGTACACGATAGCACCTTCTGTATATTGATACAATCCGCGCGGCAAAACCCTACCAATATCAAAGTGAATATTATGAAATAAATATAAAAAACAATAACAATCCAAATCAACCAATGTCCTGTGTTGCAAGCTGTGACATTTTCAGGTATATTAACCTCACCCCAAATATTTAATAACTGTTTTATATAGTGCAGCACAACACTCCCAAAAAATTAATTACATAGTCTATACAAACATAAACATATGTGTCAAACAGTCCAGCACCCAGTGCTTCTATTGTAAACAAATGATCAAACGTAATGTTGGAATATTGTATCAAACTTGTGACAAGTGATCCACCAACAGCTGAAATGCCTGCTTACCTCCAGAAATTAACAAGGATTGGACAGGTTTACCATAAATGATGATGTCTTATCAGATGAAAAGTGTTGGGTCGAATCTACTGCTGCTACTGCGTTAACACCCCCATTTTATACAAGCGCTTGTTATATCTACTCTAATGTGAGTGTGTTTTTTACCTTTTCCTAAATAAATCTTCCTGTTAAGTGGATTTACACTATGCGGATTTTTTTTCTCTTTTTATGGTAAACCTGTTCAATCCTTGTTACAGATCCCATCTCTGAGGCGTGGTCTTGTGTTATATGTCCCTGAGAGGAAATTGTGACTGCTAACTTCCGATGTTCGATATTTCCAACCCTGACGTCTTTTGTCTTCAGTGTAGTGTCACCATACAGCTTTCAAGACTCATTTGGCTTATGCCCTGTTGAGTTCATTCATTTTGGTAAGCCTCAGTCTTATCGGTGGTGGTTTCTTCCATTTTCCTATCTTCACTGTGTGTATAATTGAAGATTGACACTCAGCTGTTTGGACTACTACTTCAACAATGTTATCATCAGTATAATAGTTGGACTACATCACTATCCAAAGCATTTTTTCACATATATTACATTTTTCACTTCTCACAGAGCGGACTATAAATACATGTTTAATTCTTTATTTTATATTTTTTCTAAATTCAATTTATATGTGTTTTATACTTTAGGGGTTCAAACACTGGTTATTATATTGTCCAACCCAGGACTATTTTCAATGTAAGCGCTGCACTTTCTCGTATTGTTTTGTTTTTTTGCTATTTGTCATAGGTTGTGATAGCTGCTGTTTCTCGTTTGTGGACAGTGCAGTGTTCACAAATTTTTACAGGAAGTTACAAGTTTACGTGATTAGTGCACAAGAAATTACAAGCTAACGTGATTAGTGCACAGGAAGTTACAACCTCACATGATTAGTGCACAGGAAGTTAAAAGGTCACTAGATTTCTTGAAAAATCAACAGGTACTTGTTTGCTTATTAATATAACAAAACACTTTTAATAGTATAATAGAATAAAAGGGGGCAAATAATAGAAGTTTATTGTTAGGGTGTACATACATGTAAACAGTCACTCTCTTCAGAAGTGTAAAAACAAAATAATAAGAAATGTCCACCTATATGTGTAGGTTGTGACAAATGTATAGGCGTGTATGTGACCACCAGTGTTACAATCTCTCATCATGCAAATGTCCTTTAAACTGTGAAAAGAAATGCAAACTGTGTTCCCGTAGTCCTAATTTCTATGTTTACATCCAAAATAGACAATAATGTCTAAATGTAATAACCTCAAATCCTTTAGTGTCTTCCACAAGTGATGAAATTAGGTTATATTTTTGTGTCAATTGAATACCGCCACCACTCATATGGACATTTTCTCACCAGAAAGAAATTACCTTTCAACAACAAGGTCTTGTGTACATATCCCCTTTAAAGCCAGGACCAAAGCTATCACATAGTTACATAGTAGGTGAAGTTGAAAAAAGTCTAAATTTCCAATGATGGTAAAAAAAACAGGGTTTCCATGGTCAGGTCACAGGTATAAACCAAGCTTGATACGTTTGATGAGAGTTAGGGATTAAATGCCTTCCTTGCAAAACTTGCTTA
Organism: Rana muscosa; assembly: GCA_029206835.1. Lineage (NCBI taxonomy): Eukaryota > Metazoa > Chordata > Amphibia > Anura > Ranidae > Rana > Rana muscosa. Next base: position 1,176,686,433 of record CM055122.1, read on the forward strand.
GGGAGATGTGGAGTTCTAAGCTTCATTGCTCTACATTCAGTAATTTTTGCAAGTACCGTACTTAAAGTGTAAGTAAACCCACCTATCGTTTTCAGCCAAGGAAGCTGACATTGTTGCCTCTGTTTAATCTAAAACTGCCATGATGCTGCACACGTGATCAGTTACGACACCAGCCATTGGATGGTTTGACAGTTTGGTTGAGAGCACATCCAATGGGAGAGTTACATTTCCAGCACATGCCGGAAATGAAACTGTTTTACGGATGGGTTAACTTCCGCTTTAAGGAAGAACTTCATTAAAACCAGCAACCTCCTTGCAACAGAGCCCAATCGATTCAGTTCTCAGTGCAGCCCACAGCTACAGATGAAAGCAGGCAGAGGCACTGACAGCAGGTCTGAAGGAGGAGGGCAGTAGCCAAGCAGAGTGACAGGAGGGCAAAGGGAAGGTAAGTGAGCACTGCTGCAAAGGGCAGCCCTAATGTGGACTTGTTGCTTTGCCATCCATAGGCAAAACACAGGTTCACTTGAACAGGGCCGCCATCAGGGGGGTACAGGCAGTACACCTGTACAGGGCCCAACGGTCCCCAGGGGCCTGCCCAGGAAGAGGAAGAGAGAGGTCAGAAGTTATTGCACTGGCTGAGGAGGAAGAGCCATGAAGATGAGGAGAATGAAGAGGTAAGAAGCCTCCCCCGCTTATCAACGTGAATGGCAGCGATCGGCGTCACCACAGCCCCCCTTATCAACTTGCTTGAATTGCGATTGGCGGTAGCACCCCCCCGCTTATCAACTTGAATGGCCGATGTAAGCACCCCCCCTCCCCTTCTCTGCTCCAGGGGCCCCCTTATTGAAGCTGTAAGGGGCCCCAAAATTCCTGATGGTGGCCCTGCACTTGAATGTCTGTTAAGCCCTGTACACACGATCGGTTTTACCGATGAAAACCATCCGATGGATTTTTTTCATCGGACAAACCGATCGTGTATGGGACCCATCGGTCTTTTTTCCATCGGTTTTAAAAAATAGAACATGTTTTAAATTTTTCCGATGGATCCAAAACCGATAGCAAATTCCGATCATCTATGGGCAAGTCCATCGGATAAAAAAACCCACGCATGCTCAGAATCAAGTCGACGCATGCTCAGAAGCATTAAACTTAATTTTTCTCGGCTCATCGGAGTGTTTTACGTCACCGCGTTTGGAACGGTCGGTTTTTTGACTGATGGTGTGTGGGCAAGACTGATGAAAAACAGTTTCATCGGATTTCCGATGGTCAAATCCATCGGACGAAAATCCATAGGTTATCCGATCGTGTGTACAGGGCTTAAGAGTTTGTTCTCTATCTTGCGTGTGCAATTTAATCTATGTTCTGAAGACTTTAGAAAAATGTTTTAAAGCTACAGTATAGCTGCATTATTTTCTCATGCCCTAACTGGCTGAAATACCTGTCTACAAACAGTTTTTAATGCATAAATGTTAAATGTTTCAGACAGTTTAGGGGACACAACTTTAGTTACATGCTACTGTTTTTATAGCATTCTGTTAAGAAAATTACAGTTTTAAAGACCTTTTTATATTTAAATATCACTGTGTCTGAGACAGAAGCCCTGAACTTCAGAAAGTATAATTTATGAATAGTTTTTCTCATCTCTATTGAATGTAGTGCCTGGCTGTGATGTTGTCAATTATTCTGTGACAGTTATGTGTGTTGTGTGGGTGTTTACAGCACAAGGTCTTTTATATTCCTATGAAAATGCAAAGTTGGCTTAATGGGTTTCACCTTTATATTTTGATGTTGATCCCTGTATTGTTTGAAACATGAACAGAATCCTAAAGGAACAGTGTTTAAAGCCTAAGTTTAGGTAACATTACAAAACAAAATCAGCACAAGAGACAGTCCTTACATTTAAGAGAAGTGTGGCTTGTGCTGGCCAACCTAGTTAAAATCTGAAGCCCCCCACATACCCCTGCAGCCAAAATCTTCTTATGCTGTGGAGTCAATACAAGCACTGGACCTGTCACAGGCACTTGTCAAGAATGCTGACTTTGCCCCCCGCCCCCTTTTTGCCCCTTCCTTTATTCATAAAAGTTGTACTAAAGCCTCCATGAGTAAAAAGCGCTGAATGAGTGGAGGAAGGGGACCTTTCATTCATCTACCTGTTTTACAGTCATAGATTACATTTCAGTAATGAAAGCTATAAAATGCAGCTTCTATGAATGGAGGAGGGGAGTGGAAAGGAGGGTCATAGTCTTGACAAATACCTGTGATAGTACCAGCACTCGTATTAACCCCCGCGGAGCCAGATGATTATCTAAATCCAACAAAGTGATAACAATAAGAGTTGCCCATTCATGTCTCCTGTATGCTTTAGTTAGTAAATAACACGTGAGTTCTAAGTTAGTTACAGAAATTATATGAAACGCTTCAAGTTGCCTTCCCTACTAGATCTGTCAGACCTTTGGTACATGCGACTGAAAAGGGTTGTTTAAACTGATACAAGTTTGCCTGACATATGGGAATTTATATTTGGAACCCACTCCTTCATATGTAGAGATATCAGAAGTTTCCCCATCTAATTCTGTTCTGTGAGGCCAACACATTTTGGAAGTGATCAACCAATCAACCAGAAGTTTCCATTTCCTAAAATCTCTTGGCATGGAACTTTCAACTTGTGGTCAATATTTTTTATTTACACCTATGCTTCCATGCCAGGATCCTATGAAGACATGAAGACTTCAGCCCCGGAGGATTTGGCTGCCCAATGACCGGGCCACTTTTTGTGATTCGGCACTGCGTCGTTTTAACTGACAATTGCGCGGTCATGCCACGTGGCTCCCAAACAAAATTGATGTCCTTTTTTTTCCCACAAATAGAGCTTTATTTTGGTGGTATTTGATCACCTCTGTGGTTTTTATTTTTTGCGCTATAAACAAAAAAAGAGCGGCAATTTTAGGAAAAAAAGCAATATTTTTTACTTTTTGCTATAATAAATATCCCCAAAAAATATATAAATATTTTTTTTTCCTCAGTTTAGGCCGATATGTATTCTTCTACATATTTTTGGTAAAAAAAATCGCAATAAGCGTTTATTGATTGGCTTGCGCACAAGTTATCACATCTACAAAATAGGGGATAGTTTTATGGCATTTTTATTGTTAATTTTTTTTATTAGTAATGGCGGCGATCAGCGATTTTTATCGTGACTGCGACATTATGGTGGACACAACAGACACTTTTGATGCTATTTTGGGACCATTGTCATTTATATAGCGATCAGTGCTATAAAAATGCACTGATTACTGTGTACATGACACTGGCAGGGAAGGGGTTAACCACTAGGGGGCGATGAAGGGGTTAAGTGTGTCTTAGGGAGTGACTCTAACTGTGTGGGGGCTGGGCTACCAGTGACACGACATTTATCACTGCTCCCGATCACAGGGAGCAGTAGTTCAGTGTCATGTAACTAGGCAGAACAGGGAGATGCCTTGTTTACACAGGCATCACCCCGTTCTGCCGCTCTGTGACACGATCGCGGGACACCGGCGGACGCCGGCGGGCACAGTCACGAAGCTCGCGGCAGGGGCGTGCCGCTGGCATTGCTTGCGCGCCTGCAAGGCTGCCAATGTAAATGTTGGTGCGGCGGTCAGCAAGTGGTTAATATAGCATTTTTCCTATATTTCTTCCATACCACGAGTATTGCCCATTGATATTACATTACAAGGCCCACTCTCTAGTTTTTGTGCCATCTTTGCCTGATGCTGGCTTTGCATTTTCACTATTCCTTTCTGTCACTTGAATTTAAGGATACATACTCTACCAAAAGAGACAGAATGTCTCTTGGACACAATGAAAATGAAAGTCCATTTAATCAGTTAAATAGATAGTTTAAAGAACTAGTTCCCCCCAAGTGTGGGGACCTTTGACATTTTAAGATATCTATATCTTAAAATATACGGGGTCCCATATCTACTTGACCCCAGCGACAGTTAGGATTTGAGCATTTTGAATATGGCCCAGTGCTCAGACCAGAGTGCTTTCAGCTTTAGACACTGCAGAAGTGATTTGGGAATGCAAGTTCTCTAACTTCTCTCCATCCTAAAATAATTTGTGGACATCTCAGCCTCCCAGAGGTTTCACGAGGGAGGAAGTGGTGAAACCATTCCACATAGAAGTGGCCACTTCCATTAGCTGGGAGCACTTAAAAAAAATGTAAACAAACCTATGGCTGCTGCTTTTTGTTTAAGCGATTCTGTCAGGGAAACACCTTCCAACAACAACATGGTGGTAAAAGAAGAGGTTTTAACTCTTACCTCTCTAGTAGGTGATGTGTTGAATTTTCATTCTCTTGAAGAGCTCAGAGCAACGCTACTATTCAACCCTTTCTGGTGTGTCAGATCGTATGTCCTCTGCTGACTGCTGCAGTTGACCCCAATTCAGGGCTGGAAGACCTCAGTTACGAGGAACGACTACAAAAATTTAACTTATTCTCCTTGGAGAAGAGACACTTGAGAGGAGATATGATAGAGATATACAAATACTTCAATGGTGAGTCTAGCATAACTATTCAGTCTCAGGGAGTGGCCTCGATCCACGTCTTCTGGGGTCCCTCTGCGGCTGTCTTGGCTCCTCCCCGCAATCACTCACCACCTATATGCGAGCGAGACGAGCATGGTTGTGAGTGATTGCGGGCACACTCCAGTGATACAGCCAGCGGCTATTGCCGCTCACTGTATTACTCGCCCTGCCCCCCGGCAAGCCGCGTCATTGGATGTGATTGACAGCAGCGCCAGCCAATGGCTGCGCTGCTTTCAATCTATCCACTGTAGCCAATCAACGGCCAGGCTGAACGGCGAGGAGGATGACGGGGGCGAGCGCGGGACTTTCGAGGGGTCAGGTAAGTAAAACGGGGGCTGGTATTGTCGGATGTTTTTTCACCAAAATGCATAGGATGCATTAAGGTGAAAAAATATTTACCTTTACAACCCCTTTAAGAAGACAGGCTGCCACTCAATAAAACTTAAGGAGAAGATGTTCACCCTTAAACTGTGTAGGGCAGTGGTCATTAACCCTGTTCTCAGGACCCACTAACAGGCCAGATTTTATGTATTACCTTGGGGAGATGCAGACTAGAATACTGCAATCACTGAGCAGCAAATGATATCACCTGCAATGTATTTCAGTTATCTTACAAACCTGGCCTGTTAGTGGGCCCTGAGGACAGGGTTGATGACCACTGGCGTAGGGGGTTCTTTACTGCTAGAGTGGTAAGGATGTGGAACTCCCTTCCATAATCAGTGGTGTTAGCCGGACCTATGAATAGTTTCAAAAAATCCTAGATGGGCATCTTAGCAAATGCAATGTACAGGGATATTATTTTGACATAAACACACAAACACACACACATACACACACCTATACAGGTTGAACTAGATGGACAAGTATCTTTATTCAACCTTACCAACTATTTTCCTTTACATAAGATGTATTAATTTTGATTGTGTAGTAGATCTCAGTTGCAGGAGGAATAATATCCCTGCCAAATACTGTTTTTGCAGGTGTAGTGTTTTTCAGCAAGAAGCAGAATGATGAACTACTGTATGCCGTGCCAATATAAATAATTTATATTTTACAATGCAAACTTTAACTGAATTTGATATTATTTTAACTCAAATCACAATTTTTATTCAGTAACGATAGTGATAATAAGACAGCACAGGACTCGGAATAGGGCTGGTTCTCCAATCTGTTGTTTAAATTACCTTTATAGGTCTCTGGCAATTCCTTTTAGCCTTTGACTGATTTTACAAGATACCTTGTTGTCATAACATCATAATTCCATCAAGGTAGAACATCTTGTAGGATGTTACTTCCTCCACAGGTCTCTGAAAAACACAAGAAGGAGCACAGCACACCTTTCATATGTCTCTGCTAATTGCATTGGGCATTGGGAAATCTTTTGCATTACTACATGTTGTGATGCTGTCTATTTCAATCAATGAAATGAGAAATTAATTTACTTCACTTACTATATAAAATGACTGCTGCTTTGTGAGTATTAATGCTTTTAATCTAAGCCTGTAGTGTCAGTGGTCCCATAACACATAATCTTGGTAAAACCCATAGTTTATTACAGCCTTGCTGACAGGGGATATCTGTCATTACTAGGGTCTTAGAGGCCGTTTCAGAATCACTGGGGAGTCGCAGTGCAATAAAACATTTTGGGAGATGTTCTTTCAATAAGCTCAGTTTGCTTTATTGTTTAATAAGGGTCAATGTGCAACATTTGGTAACCTAGAGCAACCAATCTGCATTTACTGTATGCACTATGAACTTCTAAAAGATAAAGACTGATTGGTTGTTATGGGTTACTGAAGTTTTCAGAACATTATTGTTTTTTGTAGTACCCAAAGCAAGAATCCAGTTTGCAAAAATCTATATTTTCATACTTCCCCATGCTTTGCAGCTTATTATCCTTTTTTTAAATATATATATGAGTTTTTTATACCTAAGACCACTTTCACACTGAGTCGCTTTTCAGGCGCTTTCACGCTAAAAACAGCACCTAAAAAGCTCACAAAAACGTATTTCCATTAAAATCAATGAATACTTTCACACTGGGGCAGTGTGCTGGCAGGGCTGTGAAAAACTCCGCTCTCCATTGAGATTAATGGAAAGCTCTTCAAAAGCGCCTGAAAAGCGCTTCAAAAGCGCTCAGTATTTTTACTGGCAGTTTAGAAGCGCCTCAGTGTGAAAGTGTCCTTAATCACTTGGCGCCCAGAGGACGTCATTTGACATCCTGGGCTTTGTGGTACTTTGTGGGGCTATATCTGAATGATGCCTGCAGCTACAGGCATCATTCAGATACCGGCATTTTCAGCCGGCGATTCCCTACACCATAGGAATGATCATAGCGGCTGTTCCACCACTTGATCATTCCTACGGGCGGCGAAAGGGGACGTCCCCCCCTCCCGCCGCCCTCCGGTGCTTCTACCGACTCACCTGTGCGATCGGTGAGTCAGTGACAGGATCCGCCGGCCCCGCATGTTGATCATAGAGATTTACGGCAGAACATATGGTCGCGGGAGTCTCTATGATCGTCGGAGGCCGAGCGCAATGTTATGTAGTCACACCCGGCCTCTGCATTCAAAAAAACGGCGCCGCTTCGGCTGTGAAGCGGTGATCTTTTTCTTTTTTTTTTTTAGGCTTCCCAGCCTAGAGGTGAGATGTGGGGTCTTATTGACCTCAAATCTCACAGTAAAGAGGTCCTGTCATGCCATATTCCTATTACAAGGGATGTTTACATTCCTTGTAATAGGAATAAAAGTGATCAAATTTTTTAATTTTTTTTAAAGTGTCAAGATAAAAAAAAATTAAGTGAAATTAACAATAATTAAAAAAAATAAAAATGTAAGTGCCCCTGTCCCCTTGTGCTCACACGCAGAAGCGAACGCATATGTCAGACCCGCCCACATATGAAAACGGTGTTCAAACCACACATGTGAGGTGTCATCACGAACGTTAGAGCAAGAGAAATAATTCTATCCCTAGACCTCCTCTGTAACTCAAAACATGTAATCAGTAAAAAAAATTAAAGCCTTGCCTATGGGGATTTTTAGGTACCGAAGTTTGGCGTCATTCCACGAGCGTGTTCAATTTATAAGTGTGACATGTTAGGTATCTATTTACTCAGCGTAACTTCATCTTTCACATTATGCAAAAAAATTTGGCTAACTTTACTGTTTTTTTTTTTTAAAGCATGAAACAGGTTTTTCCCAAAAAAACGCGTTTGAAAAATTGCTGCGCAAATACCGTGCAAGATAAAAAGTTGCAATGACCGCCATTGTATTTTCTAGGGTCTCTGCTAAAAAAACATATATAATGTTTGGGGTTCTATGTAATTTTCTAGCAAAAAATAGCAAAAAAATTATGATTTTTCCATGTAGAAACAAAGTGGCAGAATTGGCCCAGGCCTGAAGTGGTTAAAGTGGACGTAAACCCTCACATATACCCAGTGAAGTGAACAGCCTCAGATGATACACAGAGATTAAACAAATCTCCCTACATAATTATTTTTTTTTGTGTAGCGGAGCCTCACTCCCCCTCTCGCCTATTGTGAATGGCTTGTGTCTAGGGGTACCTGAGAGAGGAGAGTGCAGGAACACAAGCTCTCCCCTCGTATGTGTATGAGGGTTGAGCAGAGTTACTTGAATTACCTCTGGGTCTGTTCACTGCATACGAAGCCTTATGCCACGTACACACGATCATTATTCACGGCGGTTAAAAAACCGCCGTGAATAATGACATTAAAAACGAGGGAACGGCATGTTCCCCACACACGGTCGTTTTTCATGTCATTTTTTCTCTTGTCGAGAAAAACAGCCGTCTGTGGGCTCCGCGGCAGTGTTTCCCTATGGGAAAACTGCCGCGGAATAAATGTCGGAAAAAACGACGAGAAAAATTAGAACTAATTTTTCTCGTCGTTTTTAATGCTGTTTTTCTCGTCGAGAAAAACGACAAAATGCCCACAGACGATCGTTTTTCTCGTCAAATGGAAAAAATTTTGTTTTTCTCGACGAGAAAAACGGTCGTGTGTACACGGCATTAGTTGTTCTGTGGAGATGTGTCTGCCAATAACATAGAGCCCCACACCAATCGAAAATTCCAACACTCCTTTATTTCTCTGTTTTCAGGGTGAACACAATCAGTTGAACTTTCAGCAATGAACAAACAGGGGTGTGGATACGAGTAGGCCCAGGCACAACTGAACTCTCCTATTCCCTTGCTAGCGAATAGGCCGGGCGCACGGTCTCTGCCACCGACCGTGAGTTTTGGTTGCTGCCACCGACCGGATGAACCGTTGAGGCCCCTGCCACAGGCCTAATAGCAGGTCTCTGCCACTGATCTGAGTTGAATAGCTTGACCGCTGCCACCGGTCATAGAAAATGAACCACCTTCCTCTCTGAACTTGGCCCCTGTTTGGGGAGATATCCCTCCGGGCGGTCTCCAGAGGTTCACCCGGCACTGGCAATCTGCTGCACCAGGTATTCGGATGAGTCCCTCCTCTGGTCCCTTACGCCGCTGGATTCGGGTGCCCCAATCCCGGGGCCCCCTAGGACAATCCCTCCCTCGCGGGACCCAGCGGAAGGTACTGGGCCCCAGGCCTCCGGCTGAGTACCTCACCCCAGACTGAAGGTGTCTGGGATGGAACACGAACTCCAGGTGTCCAGGCCTAGGCCGCCTGGACCCCGACCGCGAACAGCAGCAGCCCTCAGGCTGAAGGTGCCTGGGACTCGAACCTCGTGGCGAAGATGTCCTTTATACCCTCTCCCAGGATGCACGGCGGGTTCCCCGTCCCGCCGTACAACCGCTGCGAGAGGCCACAAAGGGTACGGCACTGCAGCAATGGTTCAACCCCGGCCCAAAATGACAGCGCCACCTGCTGGGCCGCAGGGAACTATACATCACTGGTGTCCTCACCAGAATTTAAAAGTATATACCCGCTACATTTGTATATCTGCTGTCTTCAGCTTTCTACTCTGTTTAGAAAGTGAACATTGTGTTCAAAATTTTTCTTCCTCTTCCAGCAGTGGGAGGGAAGTCTGGGCATACATTGTGTGAGAGCTGATTGGAGGAAAGGCACCCATTTTTTCCCCCCACAAATAGAGCTCTCTTTTGGTGGTATTTGATCACCACTGGGGTTTTTTTTTTTTGCTCTACAAATAAAAAAAGACAGAGAATTTTGAAAGAAAATTGTTTTTCTTAGTTTCTGTTACAAAACTTTGTAAATAAGTATGTATCCTCCTCCACTGATGGGCACTGATGAGGTGGCACTGATGAGGCAGTACTGTACTGTTTGGCACTGATGAGGTGGCACTAATGATGATGCACTTAAATGCAGCACTGATAGGCACTGTTGGGCACTGATAGGTGTCGCTGATATACAGCACTGATGGGCACTGATAGGTGGCACTTATGGGCACTCATAGGCAGCAATGATGGGCACCGATAGGTGGCACTGTTGGCCACTCATAGGTGGCACTGATGGGTACTCATAGGGTGCACTGATAGGTGGCACTGGAGGGTACTTATAAGCGGCACTGATGGGCGGCACTGATAGGCAGCACTGATCGGGAGGAACTGGCAGGTATCACTGATGAACACAGGGTGCCATCCCAATGGGCAATGCAATGATTGACATCCCTGATGGGCTCTAATGGGTTTACCTGGTGGTCCTGGGTGGCCATCCCTGGTGGTCATGGGTGGGTATCCCTGGTGGCCATGGGTGGGCATTCCTGGTGGTCCTGGGTGGGCATCCTGGGGGGCCGCACTGATAATCAATCAGCCCAGACCCCCCCCCCCCCACCAGGAGAGCAGACGATTGGCTCTCCTCTTCTCACGTCTGTCAGTCCGAGTAGAAAAAAACCTGATACACGGCTTTTCCTGTTTACTCTGTGATCAGCTGTTATTGGACACAGCTGATCACGTGGTAAAGAGCCTACGCCAGAGGTTCTTTACCTCAATCAGACAGACACACCACACCACCGATCACCGCGCAGCACGTCCCCTCGGGAGCGAGATTGCGGCTTATCCTGCTGGACGTCATATGACGCCCAGTCAGGATAATGAAACCACTTCCTAGCCATCATTTTGCTGTATGGTGGGCGGAAAGTGGTTAAAGGGTAAGGCTACATTCACACCAGTAATTATTGCCAGTGAGAATTGTAGCAGCAGTTCCTTCTGAGGCTCTCACAGGGTAGGTGCGGATGCCAGCCCTATTCCCTATAATGACAGGTCTCTGCCAGCTGCAGCTAGTCAGCATGAGCATCCAGTAGAAATCACCGCAGGTAGTTGTGGACTGTGCAGGGAGTGGCAAATAGCTTCAGCCATTGGTGACCTGTCATTATAGTGTATGGGGCCAGTGGTGTAGCGTGGGTTGTCAGCGCCCGGGGCAAGGCAAGTAATTTGCGCCCCCTAACCTGCGGACTTTTCGCACTCCCTGAGTCCCTTCCCCTCCTACAATAGACCTGACCTACCCGATTCCTACACTGACCACTACACTAACCTCTACACTGACCTACATGATTCCTATACTGACAACTACACAGACCTACCTGATTCCTACACCGACCACTACACTACACACTAACCTACCTGATTCCTATACTGACCACTACACAATACACTACACTAACCACTTACACTATCCTACCTGATTCTTATATCGACCACTACACTACACACTGATCACTACACCACACCGACCTACCTGATTCCTATACTGACCACAACACTACCCACTAACCTACCTGAGTCCTATACTGACCACTACACTTTACTACTACATAATACACTACACTACCCACTACACTACACCCTGACCTACCTGATTCCTATACTGACCACTACACTCTACTAATACACAATACACTATCCACTGACTACTACACTACATACCACGCTAACTTACCTGATCCCTTTACTGACCACTACACAATACACTGACCTATCTCATTCCTATACTGACCCTTACACTAACCTACCTGATTCCTACAATCGACCACTACACTACACACTGACCACTACACCACACTAACCTACCAGATTCCTATACTGACCACTACACTACACACTGACCTACCTGATTCCTATACAATACACTATCCACTGACCACTACACTACACACCACCTGATTCCTATACTGACCACTACACTACTACCCAATACACTACCCACAGACCGCTACACAATACACACTGACCACTACACAATACACACACTGACTGCTACACAATGCAAACACTGACTACTACACAATACACACTGACCGCTACACAATACACACACTGACCGCTACACAATACACACACTAACCGCTACACAATACACACACTAACTGCTACACAATACACACACTGACCGCTACACAATACACACACTGACTTATACACAATACACACACTGACCGCTACACAATGCACACACTGACCGCTACACAATGCACACACTGACCGCTACACAATACACACACTGACCGCTACACAATACACACACTGACTTATACACGATGCACACACTGACCGCTACACAATGCACACACTGACTTATATACACAATACACACACTGACTTATACACAATACACACACTGACCGCTACACAATACACACTGACCGCTACACAATACACACACTGACCGCTACACAATACACACACTGACTTATACACAATACACACACTGACCGCTACACAATACACACACTGACTGCTACACAATACACACTCTGACTTATATACACAATGCACACACTGACTGCTACACAATACACACACTGACTTATACACAATACACACACTGACTTATATACAATACACACACTGACCGCTACACAATACACACTGACCGCTACACAATACACACACTGACCGCTACACAATACACACACTGACCGCTACACAATACACACACTGACTTATAGACAATGCACACGCTGACTGCTACACAATGCACACTGACCGCTACGCAATGCACACACTGACTTATATACACACTGCACACACTGACCGCTACACAATACACACACTGACTTATACACAATACACACACTGACTTATACACAATACACACACTGACTTATACACAATGCACACACTGACCGCTACACAATGCACACTGACCGCTACACAATGCACACACTGACTTATATACACAATGCACACACTGACCGCTACACAATACACACACTGACTTATACACAATACACACACTGACCGCTATACAATACACACACTGACTTATACACAATATACACACTGACCGCTATACACAATACACACACTGACCTATACACAATACACACACTGACCGCTACACAATACACACACTGACCGCTACACAATACACACACTGACTTATACACGATGCACACACTGACCGCTACACAATGCACACACTGACTTATATACACAATACACACACTGACTTATACACAATACACACACTGACCGCTACACAATACACACTGACCGCTACACAATACACACACTGACCGCTACACAATACACACACTGACTTATACACAATACACACACTGACCGCTACACAATACACACACTGACTGCTACACAATACACACTCTGACTTATATACACAATGCACACACTGACTGCTACACAATACACACACTGACTTATACACAATACACACACTGACTTATATACAATACACACACTGACCGCTACACAATACACACTGACCGCTACACAATACACACACTGACCGCTACACAATACACACACTGACCGCTACACAATACACACACTGACTTATAGACAATGCACACACTGACTGCTACACAATGCACACTGACCGCTACGCAATGCACACACTGACTTATATACACACTGCACACACTGACCGCTACACAATACACACACTGACTTATACACAATACACACACGGACCGCTATACAATACACACACTGACTTATACACAATACACACACTGACTTATACACAATGCACACACTGACCGCTACACAATGCACACTGACCGCTACACAATGCACACACTGACTTATATACACAATGCACACACTGACCGCTACACAATACACACACTGACTTATACACAATACACACACTGACCGCTATACAATACACACACTGACTTATACACAATATACACACTGACCGCTATACACAATACACACACTGACCTATACACAATACACACACTGACCGCTATACAATACACACACACTGACTTATACACAATACACACACTGACTGCTACACAATACACACTGACCGCTGCACAATATACACTGACCGCTACACAATACACACACTGACTGCTACACAATAAACACACTGACTTATACACAATGCACACACTGACCACTACACAATGCACAATGACAGCTACACAATACACACACTGACTTATACACAATACACACACTGACCGCTATACAATACACACACTGACTTATACACAATACACACACTGACCGCTATACAATACACACACTGACTTATACACAATACACACACTGACTTATGCACAATACACACACTGAAGGCTACACAATACACACACTGACCAATACACTATACGTTACAGTACACTGGTTTTCTGGCTGCTCCCTCTCCCCAGACAAATACCTACTCCCCCCGGGCCAGCAGCAAAACTCACGAGGGAGTCTCTCACCTTTTTTCTTCCTGCTCTGCCTCTGCGCCGCCGGCTGTCACACTGATCCATTCCAGACTCGGAGAGGAGGAGGAGGAGAAGACAGCGAGCGTCCACAGCTCGCAGCGAAGGCCAGCCCCGCTCCTCCGCGATTAAAAATAGGCCAGGCCAGGCCCTCTCCGCTCCCCCGCAATTAAGAATAGGCCAGGCCAGGCCAGCCCCGCTCCGCTCCCCCACGGTTGAGAATAGGCCAGGCCAGGCCAGCCCCGCTCTGCTCCCCCGCGATTGAGAATAGCCCAGGCCAGGCCAGCCCCACTCTGCTCCACCGCAATTGAGAATAGGCCAGGCCAGCCCCACCCGCCGCACATGACCACTTCACCCAGTCACAGGGCGCCAGGGGCCGGCCTGAAACTAAACATGGCGGCCATCACGGAAATGTAAATTAAAATTATGGAGCGTGGGTGACACATACTGGCGCGGGATTGCGCCCCCCCAAATGTTGCGCCTGGGGCCTAGGCCCCCCTCACACCCCCCACGCTACTCCACTGTATGGGGCTGGCAACTGCATCTACCCTCTAAGAGATGCTCAGAGCCGCAGAAGAAACTGCCACTACAATTTGTACCAGTCCTAATCTCCGGTGTTAATATAGCCTTACTCCACTTTTGTTGCAAAAAAAGAAAAATCAATGTACACTGAGAGGGACTCAACATCATAATCCGCTCATGCACTCTTATAGGGGACTTCAAAACTGCCCAAAATGCACTTTTCTGGTCTTAGTTCCCTTAAAAACTACCTGCACCTAATTCACACAAACATTTAAGCCACTGATGGTAACATTACCAATACATTTGTCAATCATACAATCTGTCACTATTGATTAGTAGGGATGAGCCGAACACCCCCGGGTTCGGTTCGCACCAGAACCCGCGAACGGACCAAAGGTTCGCACGAACGTTAGAACCCTATTAAATACAATGGATGCGAACGTTCGAAATCTAAAGTGCTAATTATAATGACTAATATGCATGTTATTGTCCTAAAAAGGGTTTGGGAACCCGGGTTCTGCACCAGGGGACATGTATCAATGCAAAAAGAAGTTTTAAAAACGGCCGTTTTTCTGGAGCAGTCATTTTAATGATGCATAAAGTGAAAAAAAAAAGTCAAATATTCCTTTAAATATCGTACCTGGGGGGTGTCTAAAGTATGCCTGTGAAGTGCCACGTGTTTCCCGTGTTTAGAACTGTCCCTGCACAAAATGACATTTCTAAAGGAAAAAAAAGCCATTTAAAACTGCTTGCGGCTTTAATGTAATGTCTGGTTCCGGTAATATGGATGAAAATCTTTGAAAAAAATGGCATAGCTACCCCATCACCCCCCCCCCCCTACCCCAGCCCATTACCAGCCCCTTTGGGTCTTGTATGGATATTAAGGGGAACCCCGCACACAAAATAAAAAAGGCCCTATATACTCTGAACAGCCGTATACAGGCGGTGCATACAAGACATGGACTGTAGGTTTGTTCTTATGTAGAATCTGTTTGTAATTTTGAACAGGTACATTGTTTAAGTGTAGCTCCAGCCAAAAAATCTATTTTTAAGCTTTTTGGAAAACATAGGGAAGGGTTATCACCCCTGTAACATTTGTTTTGCTGTCTGTGCCCCTGTTCAGAACATTTCACCTCACTTTCCGTCCCAATGACAAATGTTTTTGAAAATTTGGGGTTTTTATTGAAACAAGGATTCGTGATAAAGCATCAGTAGAGAGGAGACACCTTTTTCCCATATTAACTCTTACAGGAGAGAATTTCCCTTCCTAGGGGTAGATTTCCTCTCACTTCCTGTTGTCTCCTTTCATTTGCAAGTAGGAGTCATTTGTAAGTTGGATGTTTGAAAGTAGGGGCCTGCCGTATATACTCTGCTGAAATTTGCCCCTTACATGTTGGTGTTGCCACAACACTGTAAGCCCTCACAGTTACTCTTAGTGGGCGCACGAATGGGCCCTGCTGTGAATTATTAGATCAAGAATTGTAATTGCATGCCCCTGTTGAACAGGGGCTGAAAAATTGGGCCTTTGGTGGTGGTGGTGGTGGTGTTGACACAACACTGTAAGGCCTCACAGTTACTCTTGGTGGGCGCAGGAATGGGCCCTGCTGTGAATTATTAGATCAAGAATTGTAATTACATGCCCCTGTTAAACAGGGGCAGAAAAATTGGGCCTTAGGCACTGGTGCCACAACACTGCAACCCCTCACAGATACTGTACTTGGAGCACAGCAATGAGCCCTGTTGCAAAGTATTGCATCAAAAATTGTAATTACACGCCCCTGTTAAACAGGGGCTGAAAAATTGGGCCTTAGGCACTGGTGCTGGTGCCACGACACTGCAACTTCTCCCAGATACTCTAGTTGGAGTGCAGGAATGAGCCCTGCTGCAAAGCATTGCATAATTTTTTTTAATTACATGCCCCTGTTAAACAGGGGCTGAAAAATTGGGCCTTAGGCACTGGTGCTGGTGCCACAACACTGCAACCTCTCCCAGATACTCTAGTTGGAGTGCAGGAATGAGCCCTGCTGCAAAGCATTGCATAAAAAATTGTAATTACATGCCCCTGTTAAACAGGGGCTGAAAAATTGGGCCTTAGCCACTGGTGGCGGCACCCAGAAACAAAAATGTTCTTCCAAGCTATCATCATCAATCGGATCATTGAGGAGGAGGAGGATAGTCAGTCAATATAACAGGACAGTCACTCAGCATCAGCATCAGTCTTGAAGGGATGTGACATTTGAAAATAAATGAGTCTGTTATATCAGCTTCAGGTGTTTGGTAGCTGGTGGTGATCCAAGACTGGTTCATCTTTATGAAGGTCAGTCGATCAACCAAGTCAGTGGACAGGCGCACCCTGTGATCCGTGACAAATCCTCCGGCAGCACTTAATGTGCGTTCTGAAAGAACGCTGGATGCAGGACAGGCCAGTAGCTCAATTGCATACTGTGCAAGCTCTGGCCAGTGATCCATCCTCAAGACCTAGTAAGCCAGAGGATTTTCGGTGGGTAAGGTGTCCAAGTCTGACCTTGCCCCTAGGTATTCCTGCACCATGTATATCAGACGCTGGCGATGGTTGCTGGAACCGATCATACCTTGGGGCTGCGGACTAAAGAATTGTCTGAACGCATCGGTCAGACGGCCACCTTCCCCACCGCTCCTTCTTTGACTGACCGAAGCCTCAGCAACTCGTTGTCCAGGACCAGGAGTTTGTAACCTCCCAGTCTCTGGGAATGCGTTGCACAGACCTTTCTGCAAGGCCTCCCGGAGTTGTCTCATCCTCTGCTCCCTCTGCGACGGTAAGATAAGGTCTGCAACCTTACCCTTGTACCGTGGATCAAGGAGAGTGGCCAGCCAGTAATGGTCCCTCTCCTTGATCCGAAGAATACCAGGATCCTTCCGCAGACTTTTCAGGATCAGGGAGGCCATGCAGCATAGGTTAGCTGAGGCATTCGGTCCAGAGTCCTCTGGGTCACTAAGGACGACATGATCCGCAGCCACCTCCTCCCAGCCACGTACAAGTCCATGGGTTTATTGGGACTGTAAATCATCCCTAAAAGACTGCTGCTGATGATGCTGAGTGCCAGGCTCCACCTCCATGCTGACACAATCCTCCTCCTCCTCCTCCTCCTCCTCTTCCTGTGCGATGGGTGGGACAGAAGGAACACTGTCTGGGTAAAGGGGGCCTTGAGAGGCAAGGAAGTCCTCCTCTTCCTGCCTCTGTTCTGCCTCAAGTGCCCTGTCCATTATTCCATGCAGCGTATGTTCCAACAGGTGGACAAGAGGTACAGTGTCACTGATGCATGCACTGTCACTGCTCACCATCCTCGTGGCCTCCTCAAATGGTGCCAGGACAGTGCATGCATCCCTGATCATGCCCCACTGGCGTGGTGAAAAAAAAACGAGCTCCCCTGACCCTGTCCTGGTGCCGTAGTCGCACAGGTACTCATTGATGGCCCTCTGCTGCGTGTGCAGCCGCTGAAGCATGGCCAACGTTGAGTTCCACCTGGTGGGCATGTCACATATAAGGCGGTTCTTGGGCAGGTTCAACTCCTTTTGCAGCTCAGCCAGACGAGCACTGGCATTATAAGATCTGCGGAAATGCACACAGACTTTCCTGGCCTGCCTCAGGACATCCTGTAAGCCCGGGTACCTGCCCAAGAACCGCTGCACCACCAGGTTAAGGACGTGAGCCACACAGGGCACATGGGTCAGTTGTCCCTGTCGGAGGGCGGAGAGGAGGTTGGTGCCATTGTCGCAAACCACCATTCCTGGCTTAAGCTGGCGTGGCGTCAACCACCTCTCGGCCTGCCCCTGCAGAGCTGACAGAACCTCTGCCCCAGTGTGGCTCCTGTCCCCCAAACACACCAGCGCAAGCACGGCATGGCATCTTTTTGCCTGCGTTCTTGCGTAGCCCCTTGAACGCCTACGGAGCACCGCTGGTTCCGAGGACAAAGCACAGGAAGAGGCCATGGAGGAAGAAGAAGAGGAGGGGGTGGAGGAGAGAGGTGTGTCACAACAACCAGTAGTAGCATTTTGGAGGCGTGGCGGCGGAACAACCTCCAACACTACTGCACCTTGTCCTGCATCGTTCCCAGCTGCCAAAAGAGTGACCCAATGGGCCGTGAAAGAAAGGTAACGTCCCTGTCCATGCCTGCTGGACCATGAGTCAGCGGTAATATGCACCTTACCGCTGACCGCCCTGTCCAGCGAGGCCAAGACATTGCCTTCCACATGCCGGTAGAGAGCCGGAATCGCCTTCCGTGAGAAAAAGTGGCATTTGGGAACCTGTCACTGAGGAACCGCACATTACACAAACTCACGGAAGGGGGCCGAGTCTACCAACTGAAAAGGCAGCAGTTGAAGCGCTAGCAATTTAGCCAAGCTAGCATTCAACAGCTGGGCATGTGGATGGCTGGGAGTGAACTTCTTTCGACGGTACAGCAGCTGGGCAGGGAAATTTGCCTGCTAGAATCGGACGTCGGTGTACTGCTAGCAGAGTGCCCACAAGTACTTGGCTGTGACACACCTAATTCTACACCTTCATTCCTCTCAGTGCAGGTTTCAGAGAGGACTGAAGGTATAGTGGGGTTGGGGATCCCAGCTGATGCGGTGCAAGGAGAGGTCCGCTTTGTTCTTTGGTGTGGGTCTTTAAGGTAGGCTTGCCAACGAGCTGCATGGCAGGTCAACATATGTCTGGTCAAGCATGTGGTGCCCAAGCGGCTGATGTGTTGGCCACGCGATATACGCTTGAGACATATGTTGCAAACAGCAGCTGTGCGATCTGATGCACTCGACTCAAAAAAGGCCCACACCAAAGAACTTTTTGAATAACGGGCAGAGGCAGCGCCCTGCACAGGCGGAGCTCTGCGGTGTGATTCAGTCGGTGTGCTGCCCTTACGCTGGCCCCCCGAGGGAATCCTGCCTCGTTGGAGATGTGCCTCCTCCTCATGCTCCTCCTCCTCCTCTCTCCTATTAGGCACCCACGTGGAGTCAGTGACTTCATCATCCCCTCCCTCCTCATCACTGGAGCCAATCTGGCAGTATGCTGCAGCTGCTGGAACATGACTGCCAGATTGGTGTCCTTCTTGAGCATCCCCTCTCTCTGCTCTCACGCTACTGGACAGTCTTGTTGGTTGGAGGGTAGACAGTGGAGGAGACCTTGCGTGGAGAGTGAAGAAGTTTCTGCTTTTGACTGCTGGGTTGCATTTTTGGATATTTTTGGCTCTTTTTCCTTGCAGCTTTTTTACACCTTTTTCTGGCACATTTTAAACAGCCTTTTTTTCTCTTTTTTTCCTTCAGCCTACTAGTTAAGGGGAGTGGTTAATTGGTCACAAGTGCTTGAGGCCTATATAAATTTCTGTAGAGCACATGTGAAATTGCCAGTCTTGTTGGTTGGAGGCTAGACAGTGGAGGAGACCTTGCGTGGAGAGTGAAGAAGTTTCTGCTTTTGACTGCTGGGTTGCATTTTTGGATATTTTTGGCTCTTTTTCCTTGCAGCTTTTTTACACCTTTTTCTGGCACATTTTAAACAGCCTTTTTTTCTCTTTTTTTCCTTCAGCCTACTAATTAAGGGGAGTGGTTAATTGGTCACAAGTGCTTGAGGCCTATATAAATTTCTGTAGAGCACATGTGAAATTGCCAGTCTTGTTGGTTGGAGGGTAGACAGTGGAGGAGACCTTGCGTGGAGAGTGAAGAAGTTTCTGCTTTTGACTGCTGGGTTGCATTTTTGGATATTTTTGGCTCTTTTTCCTTGCAGTTTTTTAACACCTTTTTCTGGCACATTTTAAACAGCCTTTTTTTTCTCTTTTTTTCCTTCAGCCTACTAATTAAGGGGAGTGGTTAATTGGTCACAGGTGCTTGAGGCCTATATAAACTTCTGTAGAGCTCATTTAGAGCCTGCTCATTTTGAGTTGCTGGAACTCTGTCCAAGTGGAACTGGACTAAGTGGTGAGTTAAAATCAAGAGTTTAAAACAGGGGTCATAGTAGATGTGTAGTGTGAGTACCTGGGTGTTGTCTGAGTAGTGTGTGTGGATCGTTAGTACTTGTGTATTGTAGGTGCACGCTGGTCTGCGAGTGCATGCGGGTCCGTTGGTCTGCGAGTGCACGCTGGTCTGCGAGTGCACGCGGGTCCGTTGGTCTGCGAGTGCACGCTGGTCTGCGAGTGCACGCGGGTCTGCTGGTCTGCGAGTGCACGCTGGTCTGCGAGTGCACGCGGGTCCGTTGGTCTGCGGGTGCACGTAGGTCTGCGTGGTACCTGTGTATTGTCTTGTTGAGTACCTGTGTATTGTCTTGTTGAGTACCTGTGTATTGTCTTGTTGAGTACCTGTGTATTGTCTTGTTGAATAGTTGGGTCAGGAAGCTAGTGTTAGGTAATTTGGACAGGGTATAATCTCGAATCCTCATTAAATTAATAGGTACGATGCCCAGCGGGTGTGGCGAGGCGACTCGTTGTACATCTTGCAGCATGTATGCGTTCCTTGATCATCTGATCGAGGGCGATTACTGCTGTGCAAAATGTAAGCACATTGTTTCCCTGGAAGCCCAGGTTCTGAATCTAGGGAAGCAACTGTCAGCACTGGGAAGTCCCTCCACACTAAAGGAGAGCTGGATACGTACCCGGCAGGTGATGGCAGGGGCCAGCACAGAGGTGGGTGGAGACAAAGAGGTGCAGGCACTAGAAAATAGTAGATGGGGTGACAGTCAGGAAGGGTAGAGGGCGAAGTGCCAGGGAGGCCGATCCAGGGCTGGAGCATCCCAATAAGTATGCTCCATTGAGTGACATTGGTGAAACCAGTCCGGGACCAGCACTGCTGGAGCTGAGGGACTCTCCTAGCTGCCAGGGGAAGAACTCCTCCAGTGAGAGTGGGGGGGAAGCGAAGGGAAAGGAAAGACAGATTCTGGTGGTAGGGGACTCAATTCTTAGAAGGACAGAGAGGGCAATCTGTAACAAAGACCTGAAGCGCCGAACTATATGTTGTCTACCGGGCGCTCGGGTTCGGCACATCACGGATCTGGTGGACAGATTACTGGGAGGGGCTGGGGAAGACCCAGCTGTCATGGTGCACGTTGGCACCAATGACAAAGTCAGAGGCAGATGGAGTGTCCTAAAGAACGATTTTAGGGACTTGGGAGCTAAATTGAGGAAAAGGACCTTCAAGGTAGTATTCTCGGGAATACTACCGGTACATCGAGCCACACCAGAAAGGCAGAGGGAGATTAGGGAAGTGAACAAGTGGCTGAAGAGCTGGTGTAGTAAGGAGGTGTTTGGGTTCCTGGAGGACTGGGCCGACTTCTCAGTCGATAACCAGTACTATAGAAGGGACGAACTGCACATAAATGAGGAGGGTGCAGATCAGCTGGGAATAAGGATGGCCAAAAAGTTAGAGGGGTTTTTAAACTAGGTGACGGGGGAGGGTCCAGAGATAGTGAGAGTCAGCGGGGAACATATTCTAAAGGGTAGTATTAGGGGCATTAGTGGTAGGGTAACCAAAGCACATAAACCCAAGGTAAGTATAGTAGCAAGTCCTAGTTGCAATCTGGGAACACCCAAGAGGATAGTATGTGACCGGTCAAAATATATTAATGCATTAAAGTGTCCGTTCACCAACGCCAGAAGTCTGCCAAGCAAAATAGGTGAGTTGGAAGCTCTGGTGCATGAGGAGAGCTATGATGTAGTCGGTATTGCTGAAACTTGGCTTCATTCCTCACATGACTGGGCTATTAATATTCCTGGCTATGCACTCTTTCGGAAAGACAGGGTAAAAAGGAAGGGTGGAGGGGTCTGTCTCTATGTGAGAAGTGATCTCAAAGCGAGTGTGAAAGAGGACCTGGTGGATAGAGAGTGTGATGAGTCTGAAGCATTATGGGTGGAACTGCATACAGATGTGCGTAGTTCAAAGCTAATCATTGGAGTTTGTTATAGACCACCCAATGTTAATGAGGAGTTAGAGACTCAGCTCCTTGCACAGATGGAAAGGGCTGCAAGGGCTGGGACGGTGATAATAATGGGGGATTTTAACTACCCAGAAATTGACTGGAGTAATGGAACTGCTGGGACAGTTAAAGGGCAACAATTTATAAACCTATTGCAGGACAATTTTATGGTCCAGTTTATTGAGGCCCCAACTAGGAATGATGCTCTGTTGGACCTGGTAATCTCAAACCTTGCTGGAAAAAAAACTATTTAAGCAACAGACAGCATGGATTCATGAAAGACAGAAGTTGTCAAACAAACCTGATTTCTTTAGATGAAGAGGTAAGTAAGACCTTGGACAAAGGGGTGGCTGTGGACGTGGTATACTTGGATTTTGCAAAAGCGTTCGATACAGTTCCCCACACACGGCTCATGTGTAAGGTAAAGTCTACAGGATTGGAAATATCAGTTTGTAAATGGATAGAAAACTGGCTAAAAGACAGAATTCAGAGAGTAGTGGTTAATGATTCTTACTCTGAATGGTCCAAGGTTATCAGTGGTGTACCCCAAGGTTCAGTGCTGGGACCCTTACTTTTTAATATGTTTATAAATGATATTGGGTCTGAGATCAAAAGTAACATTTCTGTCTTTGCAGATGACACCAAGCTATGCAGTGGAATAACGTCCTTACAGGATGTCGCCAATTTACAAGCCGACCTCAATGCTCTGTCTAATTGGGCGACTATGTGGCAGATGAGGTTTAATGTTGATAAATGTAAAGTTATGCACTTGGGGGCTAATAATATGAATGCATTATACATACTAGGGGGAGTACAACTGGGGGGATCCGTAGTGGAGAAGGATCTGGGGGTTTTGGTAGATCATAAACTCAATAATGGCATGCAATGCCAAGCTGCGGTTTCCAAAGCGAGCAAAGTCCTTTCTTGTATTAAGAGAAGTATGGTCTCCAGAGAGAGAGATATCATTTTGCCCCTGTTCAAATCATTAGTAAGACCTCATCTGGAATATGCAGTTCAGTTTTGGGCCCCAGTTCTCAAAAAGGATATTGGGGAACTGGAGAAAGTGCAGAGAAGGGCAACCAAACTGATAAGAGGCATGGAGGAGCTCAGCTATGAGGAGAGATTAGAGGAACTGAATTTATTCTCTCTTGAGAAGAGGAGATTAAGGGGGGATATGATCAACATGTACAAATATATAAGAGGTCCATATAGTGAACTTGGTGTTCAGTTATTCACTTTACGGTCAACACAAAGGACAAGGGGGCACTCTTTGCGTCTAGAGGAAAAGAGATTTCACCTCCAAATACGGAAAGGTTTTTTCACAGTAAGAGCTGTGAAAATGTGGAATAGACTCCCTGCAGAGGTGATTCTGGCCAGCTCAGTAGATTGCTTGAGGAAGGGATTGGATTCTTTCTTAAATGTACATAATATAACTGGGTACTGACATTTATAGGTAAAGTTGATCCGGGGAATATCCGATTGCCTCTCGGGGGATCAGGAAGGAATTTTTTCCCCTGCTGTAGCAAATTGGATCATGCTCTTCTGGTTTTTTTTTTTGCCTTCCTCTGGATCAACTGTGGGTATAGAATTGGGTATATGGGATTGTACGATATATTTTTATTTT
Organism: Rana muscosa; assembly: GCA_029206835.1. Classification (NCBI taxonomy): domain Eukaryota; kingdom Metazoa; phylum Chordata; class Amphibia; order Anura; family Ranidae; genus Rana; species Rana muscosa. Next base: position 1,176,710,719 of record CM055122.1, read on the forward strand.
ATTTTTATTTATTTTTTATGGTTGAACTGGATGGACTTGTGTCTTTTTTCAACCTGACTAACTATGTAACTATGTAACTGCCTTCCTCTAGCTGGGTATCATCATCAGACCCTTCGAAACGCTGGGCATCCTCCTGGAGCATGTACCCAACACTGTGCTCAAACAGTTCGGGGGACTCCTCAGGAGGACATGGTGGGTCTAGGGAAGGATTGACTGATGATGACATTGATACCAGGGAAGAGGACGCTTTGGCAGCTGCTTTGCCAGTACCCAGAGCCTGGGTGAGAGAGGATGAGGAGGATGAGGAGGGCTTGGTCATCCACTCTACCAAGTCTTTGGCATGATGCGGCTCAACACGTCCAGCTGCCGAAAATAAGGACAAGCGTGTCCCATGGCCACGTGCTGTTGACGATGCACCGCGTCCACGACCAGCACTGTTGTCTCTAGACATAGAGCCTGCTTGCCTTCTTTTATTGGCTCCTGACTGTCTGCCTCTCCTTGTTTGCCTTCCAGACATTCTAATGGCCTGCAGGGAGATGGGAAAACCAGCAATAAGGGGTAGCTTCAGGTGTATATTTTGCAGGAAGCACACTACGCCCGCTGTAAGTGCTGCAGATGACTGCCTGTGTTACACAACAGGAAAAAACAGCAATAAGGGCTAGCTTCAGGTGTTTATTTTGCAGGAAGCACACTCCGCCCTCTGTAAGTGCTGCAAATGCCTGTTAGTGTAACACAAAAGAAAAAAAGCTCCAGCAATAAGGGCTAGCTTCAGGTGTATAATGTGCAGGAGGCACACTCCGCCCGCTGTAAGTGCTGCAAATGCCTGTTAGTGTAACACACCAGGAAAACACAGCAATACGGGCTAGCTTCAGGTGTATATTTAGCAGGAAGCACACTCCGCCCGCTGTAAGTGCTGCAAATGCCTGTTAGTGTAACACACCAGGAAAACACAGCAATACGGGCTAGCTTCAGGTGTATATTTAGCAGGAAGCACACTACGCCCGCTGTAAGTGCTGCAAATGCCTGTTAGTGTAACACACCAGGAAAACACAGCAATACGGGCTAGCTTCAGGTGTATACTGTGCAGGAGGCTTGGCAACAATGACACTGACACTGTCCCCTGCCTATCCTTCTCTCTCCCTGCACACAAGGTTTATCAAAGAATATGACACTGACACTCTCCCTGCCTATCCTTCTCTCTCCCTGCACACAAGGTTTAGCAAAGAATATGACACTGACATTGTCCCCTGCCTATCCTTCTCTCTCCCTGCACACAAGGTTTAGCAAAGAATATGACACTGACACTCTCCCTGCCTATCCTTCTCTCTCCCTGCACAAAGAATAGCACAATGACACTGTCCCTGCCTATCCTTCTCTTTCCCTGCGCCAGAACACACTACACAAGGCCGCCGCGCTGGCGGCCTTTTATAGTGTGGGGCGTGTGCTAAACCCCCTGAGCTATAATTGGCCACAGGCAACCTACCTGTGGCCAATTATGGCTCTCCTAGCTGCCGGCGCTGTGATTGGCCAAGCATGCGGGGTCACAGTGCATACTTGGCCAATCACAGCGCCGGGATTGCACTGCGATGGCGCAGTGTATTGTGGGCCGTTCGCGTCACTCGAATTTGGCGCGAACAGCCCAAATAGTTCGATCTTTGTCGAACGATCGAACAGCCGATGTTCGAGTCGAACGTATGTTCGACTCGAACACCGAGCTCATCCCTATTGATTAGGAAACTGGCAATAATTATAAAAAAATCTGAGATGCCATACAGATGTACAGTATACTTGTATTAGGGGGGCAGTGTCTTTGCTGGGAAGCTGTCATGAATGTGGTCTATCCCGGACCTTATTTAGCTGTCATAGTCATACGGGAGATTCCCATACTGAAAGCTAAATATAAATCAGTGAGCCAATAAATCAGTGAGCCAATCACACAAGCAGGCAGTGTTAATTTTTGGGACTAAATGAACACTATTAGTTGACTAAAACAATTAAGATGACTAAAATACGACTAAAACTAAAATGGAATTTTAGTCAAAAGACTATGACAAAAACAAATTTGAAATTTCACGTCAAAATTTACACTGCACTACCACATGAAAACAAGTAGGGGGCATCTACTAAGCTGCTGTGCTGATTTTTTTTTTTTATTTTTTTTAAAAGGCCTTTTTTTTTTTTTTCTATTAATATTTAATGTTGGTAAAATATTCAGGTAATATGTGCAATGGCATTAAAGCAAATAGAGTTTACAGTTTTCATTTTTTTTATATTTTCTGTTTGTTAAAAAGCAATATTTTTGTTTGTTTATGAAACTTTTCTTTATTTATAAAGATGTTATATATCACAACGTCTAAATTTGTGCCTGTAGTGCATGTCCAAACCTAATACCATATATAATAGCATGTTATTAGATTTTTACTCCAGAAGTATAAAGTGGCGGCTAGTGGTTTTCTCTTTTGGCGGGCCGGCAAACAGCCACCCCCCCGGTCAGCCGGCCGTGGCAAACCCCCAACCCCCCCTACGGACCCAGAGGACAGTCAGCCCGCACTTACCCCATCTAGGAAGCGGGCAGAAGGGCACTGTGCCGGCAGCTTTCTTCCTCCCCCTGTGGTGTGGATCACGGTAGCTTCCGCCGTGCATCCTCCTTCTCCTCCTCCTCCTGGGTGTCCAATAGGATCACCTGACCTTTTAGCCAATCGGAAATGGGTATCAGACCCACGCTTTCTGATTGGCGGAGAGGCAATTCAGTGTTAGAAAAGCGAATATTCATTTGCTTTTCTAACACACTTGGGTGGGCTCCGAGCGCAGTGCTCTGCGCCACGTGTCCACCCTATTTTGAAGCCTATTAGAGTCCTAATCAGGTGCTTAAAAAAAACATCCCAGCTGCTGTAATTAATGCGCTCGGGGTCCTAAAATAGGCTGCTATGCATAAATCTATTTATTAATTATATAGGGGGTTGCGTGGATAGAGGGGGCAGCACCCACGTGTCCTTAATGGATGGGCCGCCCCTGGGAGTATATAATACATTTGGCAATTCTAGAGAAGCATTACAATTTAACTAAACCCATTCGATTTTAGTCAACTAAAATGTACTGGAGATTTTAGTTGACTAAAATACAACTAAAACTAAAACAATTCGGGTGACTAAAATACAACTAAAACTAAATTAGTATTTTAGTCAACAGACTAAAATACGACTAAAACTAAAATGGCATTTTAGTGAAAAGGCTATGACTAAAACTAAATCGAACGCCCTCAGGTTACCACATTGCATTGAATTTACAAACAATTACAGCAGCTGCAGATTGAAAAAGATGTTTAACAACATGTTTAATAGCAATAAATTACGATATGACTTGTATATTTAAATGTAATTGTATACTATGCTTTTTTATATTTGCTATATATTTTTTTCACAAAAGTGGTGTTAGATTTTAAAGACATTCCTTGGTCAAAAAATTAAATTAAACTATTTAATGAGGCGCTGCATTTCAGTTATTTGTAGCCCAGATGTTTAGGTAGAGTACTCATCAATTTGCAAAATAAACCTTTCATTTTTCCAATCCAGAGGTTCCAACCTCCCTGATAACAGTGACACATAATCCCCATGTCCTGTCAACATGGAGAGTCACATCACCCACTACAGAGTTTTTTCCCTTAAACTACAAGTTATGTTCTGATCTAGTTGTGGCAAGATAGCTGCAACTTAAATCTTAGCAGAAATAACAGACAATGACTCAATCCAACCGACATTTTGCAGATTGTGGAAAGCTTTAACCACTTACCGACTGCGCCATAGCCAAATGACGGCTACAGCGCGGCTCAATAACTCTGGGAGGGCGTACATTGATGTCCTCCCAGAATCGCGCTCCCGTGTGCCCCCTGGGGCGTGCACACGGGAGTATCTGTGACCGCCAGGTCCAGAGGACCCAGCGCATCATGGATCACGGTAAATGGCCGCTGACAAATAATGGAGCGATCACTTGTAAACAAACCAGCGTCATGTCCGGTTCCTCTCTCCCCTCTGGGAGTGGGGAGAGAACAGTTGCAGCAGCGCTCAGTGACAATTGCAGCCAGAGATCTGCCACCATGCTCTGCCCTGCCACCATGCTCTGCCCTGCCACCATGCCATGCCCTGCCCTGCCACCATGCCCTGCCCTGCAACCATGCTTTGCCCTGCTACAATGCCCTGCCCTGCCACCATGCTCTGCCCTGCCACCATGCCCTTGCCTGCCACCATACCCTGCCCTGCCACTATGCTTTGCCCTGCCACTATACCCTGCCTCCATACTTTGCCATCCCACCATACTCTGCCATCCCTCCATACTCTGCCATCCCTCCATACTCTGCCATCCCTCCATACTCTGCCATCCCTCCATACTCTGCCATCCCACCATACTCTGCCATCCCACCATGCTCAGCCATTCCTCCATGCTCAGCCATCCTTCTATGCTCAGCCATCCATCCCATCCACCCCCAGCCATACTCAGCCATACCGAGCCATACCCAGCCATACTCCGCCATACTTTGCCATCCCTCCATACTCTGCCATCCCTCCATACTCTGCCAATTCTCCATACTCTGCCATCCCTCCATACTCTGCCATCCCTCCATACTCTGCCATCCCTCCATACTCTGCCATCCCACCATACTCAGCCATTCCTCCATGCTCAGCCATCCTTCCATGCTCAGCCATCCATCCCATCCACCCCCAGCCATACTTAGCCATACTCAGCCATACTCGGTGATACCCAGCAATACTCAGCCGTACCCAGCCATACCCAGCTATTCTCAGCCGTATCCAGCCATACTCAGCCGTACCAAGCCGTACTCAGCCGTACCAAGCCGTACTCAGCCGTACCCAGCTATATTCAGCCGTACCCAGCCATACACAGCTGTAACAAGCCATACCCAGCCGTACTCAATGATACCCAGCTATACTCAGCCGTACCCAGCCATACTCAGCCGTACCAAGCCTATGTATGTGGCCAGGCTGTGGAAGTCTCCCACATGTGGTATCACCATACTCAGGAGGAGTAGGAGAATCTATTTTGGGGTGTCATTTTTGGTATGTACATGCTATGTGTTAGAAAGATTGTATGAATGAACAACTTTGTGTAAAAAAAATGCGTTTTTATTTTATTTCCACATTTTCCAAAAACTTTCAGAAAAAAATGACATGTTCAAAAGACTCATTATGCCTCATAGATTATACTTTGGGGTGTTTTCTTTACAAAATGGGGACATTTTTAGGGCGTTTCCATTGTCCTGGTGCTCCAGGGCCTTCAAAAGTGTAAAGCCCTGTACACACGATCGGATTTCCGATGGAATAAAATCTGATGGATTTTTCCATCGGATTTCCGATGAAGCTGACTTCCATCAGTCTTGCCTACACATCATCAGTCGAAAATCCGACCGTCCCAAACGCCGTGACGTAAAACACTCCGACGAGCCGAGAAAAATTAAGTTCAATGCTTCTGAGCATGCTTCGACTTGATTCTGAGCATGCGTGGGTTTTTTCTCCGATGGAGTTCCACACAGACGATCGGAATTTGCTATCGTTTTTTTTTCCATCGGATAAATTTAAAACATGTTCTATTTTTAATCACCGATGGAAAAAAGACTGATGGGGCCCATACCATCTCGGTTTGTCCGATGAAAAAAGTCCATCGGACTGTTTTCATCGGTAAAACGGATCGTGTGTACAGGGCTTAAGAGGTAGTCAGGAAATTAGAAGTGTAATTTATGCTCCAGAACGCCTCAAGGTCCTCCCTGCATGTTGGGCCTCTGTATGTGGCCTGGATGTGTAAAAGTCTCACACATGTGGTATCGCCATACTCAGGAGTAATAGCAGAATGTGTTTTGGGGTGTAATTTGTGGTATGCATATGCTGTGTGTGAGAAATAACCTGCTAATATGACAATTTTGTGAAAAAAAAAATCTTGATTTTGCAAAGAATTGTGGGAAAAAATTACAACTTCAAAAAACTCACCATGCCTCCTACTAAATACCTTGGAATGTCTACTTTCCAAAAAGGGGTAATTTGGGGGGTATTTGTGTTGTTCTGGCTTGTTAGGGCCTAGGTCGTCAGTACTTCAGGTGTGATCAATTTTCAGAGATTGGCATCATGGACTCTATAACTTTCACAAAGACCAAATAATATACACCAATTTGGGTTATTTTTACCAAAGATATGTAGCAGTATAAATTTTGGCCAAAACTTATGAAGAAAAATGACAAATTTGCAAAATTTTATAACAAACGAAGACAAATTATTTTTTTTACAGAATTTTCAGCCTTTTTTTCTTTTATAGAGCGAAAAAAATAAAAAACTGCGGTGGGGGGTCTGAACAGGACATTCTGAGACAGAGCTCCTGTCATCCTTGTGCAGAATAACAAGCATCCACCCTCCGGCGGGTTGATCCTGCTCCCCACACAGCACCCAACGTTAGCCAGACCACCAGACCGCCGCCTGAAGGTAATATTTTCAGTGTCTGGGGCCGTCTGGGGGACAGGCCGTGGCTCCGGCCTAACTCCCGGAGCGGAGGCCATCTTGCTACACCCGGCCGCGGCTCCGGCCCTCAATCCTGGCATCTCGGACCCCCCTGGAGCCAGCTCTTCCTCCTCACGACAACCGGAGACCACCCTCCATCTGGGGCTCCCATCTACACCCCTGCACGGCGGCCTGCAGGCGAAAAAAACGGCTCCGGCCCTGTGACCGGCGGCCATCTTGCTATACCCGGCTGCGGATCCAGCGCTTAATTCCGGCCTACCAGACCCCCCGTGGCTCGGCTTTTCCCCCACACGGCAACCGGAGCCCACCCTTCACCAGGGGCTCCCATCTACCCCCCCACAGCGGCCGGCAGGAGGAAACACGGCTCCGGCCCTGTGAACGGCGGCCATCTTGCTTCACCCGGCGGCCACCTTGCTCACCATTCTGCCCCCCCCCTGAGACTGGTAAACCGCCCCTGGAAGCTGGAGCACTCTGGCCGGCCGGGTTGGGAACCCCAGGGATGGATAGCTTGACTTTACTCCCTGACTGATGATAAAATCACAACCCGGGAGGCGTGGCTTAGCAATGGCCGAGTAAAGACGGGCACCGACAGAGTCCCCGGCCTAACCTGATACACTATGGCCATTACCTGCCATTTAACTCATGTGGGCATGGCATGAGCACCCCAAATCAATACAGGACACGCTCGACCTCAAGGGGGACCAGATCCCAGAACTCGCAGACCAGTATCCATAACTTTTTCGGAGGTACACCGAGGCAAGCAACAGGCGCCATAGAAGCCGCTCCACGGGGGCCGCACATGGAATGGAGCCCGGGCCTGCCCCAAAGCAATCCGCCAACACCACCGGAGGACCCGGACTACCTTGCAGAGATACCGGCAGCATTCCGTACAGAGATGTCGGACACATCGCAAGGCCGATTAGACGACGACCTCCGCGCCATGCTGCGAGCCCTCCCCACCAGAGCCGACATTGAGGCCTTACCGACAAGGGCCGACATAGAAACACTGATCCTAAGGATAGAGGAGGCGCACAGCAGGGACATCCAGGAGGTGAAAGCAGAGCTGCATGCAGTGTCGGACCGTGTGACATCTGGAGAGTCACGGGTGTCGGCGCTGGAGACACGCATGCAGGCCCTGGAGCAGGCACAGGTATCACACACGATAGACTCCCAAGATATGCAATTACACCTGGAGGAAATGGAGGACCGCAGCCGCCGCAACAACCTGCGGCTGCGGCTGCGGGATACCTGAAGCCACGGGCCCGGAAGACCTGGCAGAGACAGTGACCACAATATTCTACAGACTGCTGGAGACTCCCCCGCCGACGCTTGAAATCGACAGGGTGCACCGCACACTGGGTCCCAGATCCACCGACCCAGCCAGGCCACGCGATGTACTGTGCCGCCTCCACCGCTTTACAATTAAAGAAAACATACTACGAAAGGCCTGGGAGGCAGGCGATATCGACTTTGATGGGGCCAATATCCAGATCTTACCGGACTTATCCAGGGCAACCCTACAGCGCCGGGCCATGTTAAAGCCAGTATTGGAAACGGCGAGAAGACGAGGATACACCTACCGCTGGGGATACCCCCTGGCGGTAATCTTCCGAACGGCGCAGACCTCCTTCACCCTGAGAACGCCTGCAGACCTGCCGGGATTCTTCTCCTTTATAGGCACAGAACCAGTCCAGGTCCCCAATTGGCTAATGAAGCTACCGAAGGCACCAGGTCGCTCGGGTCCAGCAACGGGCAGATACAACCAGCCACCGCGCTCGCAGAGGAACCGAGGCCGATTCCGCTCCAGTGCCGCTGCCGCCGTGGTCGATGGTACACGTGAGTCCTGATTACTGCAGAGCTGCCTATACCTGTACCCATTGTTTGTAATGCATAGGCCATCAAACTTACCTTTACGCTGCCCCTCGTTTTCTGCCCCCTCCCCCCTCGCTTGCTGCGGAAGACCCGCTGGGGGTCCAGTTTTATGCCCAGGCCGCCCCCATGCCTCAGAGTTTGAATGGGGAGAATGGTCCGCCATGGTGCAATGATACACACCTACCCCCCTTCTCCCCAACACTTTGCATACTACAAACCGAGACTCCCACTAAGAGAGATGCCTTTCACACTGCAGACCCCCCCAGAACTGAACACAAGGGTTACTCCGGGGTTCACTATAACCCCCCAGAGTTTTTGCCCTTTTTGCTTTTTTGTTGTCTGGAGGGGTGGTGTCACAAAGGGAGAGAAGGTCAATACGTCCCCCGCCCCCCCCCCCCCCCCCGGAGACACATGCAGGAGATCATATTCTTGCAGCACTATCCCAGGTGGACTACCGTACCCCAATCTACCTGATCACCAAACTGGAGCACGACCCCTACAGGCATCATCCTTTGCTCCACAAGCTGAGAACTACACATGTACTTACCTGGCTCCCCCGTCATGTCAGCTGGGTCACCTACCCAGAAAGGAGCTAACAGATGACAGGTGCCAAGATACCTTTTAGGTAACAAGACCAGATGTGGCTCGTGGGGGACCACGGGGGAGCAGAACATATACTGGGTGGTTGCTTGGGGAGGAATGGGGGTTTGAACCCCATCAGAGGACAAGACACATCCTTGGAGGGTATTTGGGGGTGGGAGAGGTGCGGTGCCAGACGGAAAGGGGAGACATAAATGGGGGGGGGAATAATGAAACCGCACCAAATTGCTCAGGACCATAAATTATTGTGGGGAATTTCACTGGCGCGGGTTGGGGGGGGGGTTGGATTATGTGGGGGAATAATTAGTCGACAGATGTAACCTATGCATTTAAGTTAATGTTGTTTCGTTGATACCGTCTTTCTGGTTAAAGTTTTCTTTTTGATAACTAGAAAATGAGTAAGTATTGAATTTACATGTCCTTGTGTTATTATATATTATAGCCTGAAATGTACAAACCACTCTACGATACACCATTGAGCACGTATGCCCACACACCCTTATACAAGCAGAGGCCGGGTGGTCGGGAAGGGACCGGGAGACTCCCGGGGACCCTTGCTGATCTCACCCCACATAGGACGACGCACGATACCCAGGACACCTGGAGAGCGTCTTTGCAAATATTTTGCGCGCACATTAGAGCACCAGCTAAATTGGTAGGCAACCGCTAGAGGCACTAGGCTACCGGCAGGCGCATTTCATACCCTTTTAGTACTGGTTGAATATACATATCTTTATCTACTACATTCTTATCTCTATTCTATACCTCTCTCTAACTCTTTACTGTACTTTCCTACCCCCCCCCTCCCCCACGAACATGGATGACATTACTATTGTCACTTTAAATGCGAAGGGACTCAACATCCCAGAGAAAAGGAGAATGTTACTTAATGATATGCGACACCTAAAGGCAGACATCGTTCTCTTGCAAGAGACACACTTCCGAGAAAACACACTCCCGATCCTCAGGAATAGATACTTCCTGACGGTGTATCACTCGACCTACAAAGAATCCAAATCACGAGGAGTTTCAATATTAATTTCAGCCAAAATCCCATGGTCCCTGACAGACATACTGACAGATCCGATGGGAAGATTTCTATTCCTCAAAGGCCAAATTGGTGGCATCAAAATAACACTCGCAAACCTTTACCCCCCAAACACCCAACAAGATACGTTCCTAACACGACACTTGATCAAACTACAAAACTTTACTGAAGGGCAACTGATAGTGGGAGGAGACCTTAATATCCCCCTAATACCCGAGGAGGATACCTCAACGGGGAGTTCATCAACCCCGAGAAACACACGCAAGACCATCCACATAGCACTTCAGAGATCACAGTTAATAGACACATGGCGCCTCTTTCACCCTGGCGAACGGGACTATACGTACTACTCGCGTCCCCACAACACATATTCGCGCATTGATTACCTATTGATACCACAAAACCAACTTCACGCTGTTAGAAACACCTCACTAGTATCAATCACTTGGTCCGATCACGCCCCAGCTATCCTGAGTTATGCCCTGACAGACTTCCAAAAAAATCAAAGGAAACCGTGGAGGCTTAATGAAAGCCTTCTGAAAGACCCAGACACACTAGCAGAGGTGACAAGGGAAATAACCAACTATTTTCAAACCAATAGCGACTCAGAAAGTGACGAAGGCCTAGTCTGGGATTCGCAGAATACTTATAAAACACGGCGCAAGACTAAAAAAACAAAGGACAGCCCAATTGACTTCTCTCCTCAGCAGACTTCACACCCTAGAAATCAGACACAAGCAAACCCCGACTGACCAGATAGGGAACGAACTGGACGCATTACGCACGCAAGTCACTGACCTGTTAAATTTTAAAGCAAAGACGGCACTACAAATATCACGTAAAAGGATTTACGAGTCAGGCAACAAATGCGGCAGACTACTAGCACAGTCATTACGGGACCAAAAGAACAGCGTCATACATACCCTCCGTACGCTCGCCATCGGGACAGAAGAGAACCCTACCACAACATATAACACAGGAATTTAAATCCTACTATGAATCACTCTACAACCTGTCCAACACGCCACCATCATTAGAACACATAACAGATTATATTACTACTTCCCGTATGCCCACCCTCTCCACTGACACCCGAGATCTGTTAGAAGCCCCTATCACATTATCGGAGGTACAACTTGCGCTGAAAAGCACTAAAATCGGAAAAGCCCCAGGGCCGGACAGACTCACGCCACACTACTACAAGACACTATTACCAGTATTAGGAGGACGCCTAGTTAATGTGCTTAACGGCCTCACTAAAGGAGGGAAACTACACGCCACCACATTACAAGCACAAATATCCGTCATCCCGAAAGAAGGCAAAGACCTGACCAACTGCGGAAGCTATAGGCCTATCTCCCTACTTAATTCGGACCTCAAACTATTCACCAAAATAATAGCGACCAGAATACAGACTCACCTGCCCCACCTAATACACTTAGACCAGGTGGGATTTGTCCCCACAAGAGAGGCAAGGGACAATACCACTAAGGTCTTGAATCCACTAAATACGGTCACCCGCACCCAAATGCCCAGTGTTTTTATAAGCACGGACGCTGAGAAAGCGTTTGACCGGGTTAGTTGGGCCTTCATGTTTGCCACGTTACGGCATGTGGGACTGGGAGACAACATGCTAAAATGGATAGCCGCAACCTATGAAAAACCATCTGCCAGAGTGAGGGCTAATGGAGTGCTCTCAGACCCTTTCCTGATTACAAACGGGACAAGGCAGGGGTGCCCGTTGTCCCCCCTTCTATTCACCCTCACTCTGGAACCATTCCTATGCCACGTGAGACAAAACCCCAATATCTCAGGAGTGAAAGTACAACAAATGCAACATAAGGTATCGGCGTACGCCGACGACCTCATGTTCACACTTACCACCCCCTCAATCTCCCTCCCCAACCTCTTACAAGAATTTAAGATATATGGAGCCCTCTCCAACCTAAAAATTTATTTTACTAAATCCGAGGCGATGGGAGTAGGAATACACCCAGCACAACTTGCACGTCTACAATCAAGTTTCCAGTTGAAATGGAGACAGCCCTAAAATATTTAGGTACTTGCATCCCTCGCACGCTCCCACGGTTATATGAGCTGAACTTCCCACCACTCTTGAAAACAATCAAAATACTACTTAAAAAATGGCACACCGGTCTACATTCATGGATAGGTCGCTGCAACATCCTCAAAATGATGATACTCCCAAAATTCCTTTATCTCATGCAGGCGATACCTATTCACATTCCCACACTCTACTTCAAACAGATACAAACCATGTTTACAGACTTTGTATGGGCTAAGAAAAGACCACGACTCTCTTATAAACTCTTAGTTCTACCTAAACAACATGGGGGACTCGCGTTACCAAACATTCGTACATACTACCAAGCAGTACACCCGGGCAGGCTTATAGACTGGTGCCGCAACCAGGAGACTAAGCTCTGGACACAACTGGAGCAACATCAAAGCGAGACTCCGCTTGGTAGGGCTCCCTGGTGCTACCCGTCCCTGCCAGCGGAAATCAAGCGACACCCGCTAATAGGAACCACAACACAGGTCTGCGCACGTCTCCTCTCGACGACCCCCATATCATCCCCCAATTCACCCCTCTTCCCCATTTTGGGAAACCCCGAATTTGCACCAGGATTACATGACGTGGAATTTAAAAGACTGAGAGACGAGGGCACACACCAGGCCTCCCACTTTAGTACCAATGGTCATTGGCCCACGATAACAGAACTTTCAGACACCACAGGACCATTTCGGCTGGACTTCTTGAGAGCCAGCCAACTGAGCCACTTCTTACACTCCCTGACAACCCCCCCCGACAACACCCCTTCCCCTCACAACACTAGAAGAACTCTGCAACACATCGGGCACCATAACGCACACACTCTCACAAACCTACAGCCTGCTAAACGTACCACAAACAGACTTTACCCCGCCAGGGCTGACTAAATGGGAAAAGGAACTGAATTGCCACTTCAGCACAACTAAGAAACAACGAATAATTAAATACACTCACAAATCCTCAATATGCTCCAAAATCCAGGAGACTAACTATAAGCTACTGTCAAGATGGTACAGAACTCCAGACCTGCTCCACAGATTCTTCCCGACAACGCCGGACCTTTGCTGGCGGTGTCGAGCAGAAAAGGGAACACTGCTGCACATATTCTGGTCCTGTCCTTCACTACACCACTTTTGGAAAGTGGTTCGAGAAGTTATCCAAAAATTTACAGACAACCCCATACCAGTAGACCCCGCTTTCTTCCTGCTCCACGCATCAGACACTCCGGAAAAAACATACAAAAAATCGGTAATCAGACACTTGCTAGATGCAGCCAAGGCCTGCATACCGATAAGGTGGAAATCCACAAGCCCACCTACCATAGCATCATGGATAGCGAGAGTGGAGGAAATAATATATATGCAGGACCTCGTCCTCACAGCCCAGCATAGACAAGAAACATTCTCCAACACCTGGCAGTTGTGGATTATCTTCATCTACTCGGCAGAGGGCCAGGCGCTGAAGGGAACCTCACCAGACTCACGGAGTTGCACTCCGCCACCGCCAATCCCATCTGACACGCATGTTTGAATTACTGATGACCCATGTTCGTGGGTCCCAGTACCCCCATACCACCCCCCTATCCACCACCCAACCCACCTTCCCACTACAGCTCCCCCTCCCCTTTTCTTTTTCTCTTTTCATACTTTTCTATACTCTAATATTCTACCTTTAACCAATCCCGCCCTAAACTGGGGGGATCTACTTTACTCTCTATTTTCCACCTTTTTTCTAACAAACAGGAAAAACCGGGGAACTGGGCCCATGTCCCCGGTACTGCACAACACGACAACCTCAAGCACAAACACCCTAATGGAGCAAAGGGAACCAACAGGCAGAACTAGATACCTAGGAAGGAACAAGTTGCTAAAACAAAATTAAAGACATCAGAGGTCACGAATAAAACTAACAATAGCTCAGACACACTAAGTGACACTACACCATGGAGCGTAATCTCCACCAATTTGTCCACACCCAGATATGTTTAAACCCTGTTTTTCTTTTCCTTCCTACATTAAGACTGTGTGATGTAATGTATTCTGACTGTTTTGAATAAGTTGTTTGTCTTGATACCCGTACTACTTTGTAATGTATCGACCCGACAGGGTCCCTTTCCTTGTTATAAATAAAAAAAATTAAAAAAAATTAAAAACTGCGGTGATTAAATACCACCAAAAGAAAGCTCTATTTGTGTGAAAAAAAGGACAAAAATTTCATATGGGTACAATGTTGCATGACTGAGTAGTTGTGATTCATATTGTGAGAGCTGAAAATTGGTTAGGAAGGGAGTTTAAGTGCCCAGTGGTCAAGTGGTTAATCCAAAATTTGTGCACATCATAACAGATGATCATCAGATAGGTCAAAAATAATAGCATGTCTAGTAGTATGCAGTACATGAGGTGAATGGAGGCTAAAGCACACTGAAAAGAGGGGGATTAGCTATATAGCGCATCTCCTAGCTACAGAGTAAGGAAGGGACAAAATTATTAAAAGGCTTCCCCCAGGAATGCCCTGTTCATTAGCCAGGAGGTACAGAAGGCTGAACAAAGAGAGAACACAAGAGTTCATGTGGTTCCAATAGTACAGTTGTCTGCAGGGGATGGCTGGGACTGGTGTCTCTCAGGAATGTAGTCAGTGGGATGTGCAGATGGGTCAGTTCAGGTGGCAGACAGAGACATGGTAAAAAAAAAGGAAAAGGATTGATCCAGACAGAAGGCAGAAATGTGGTCAATAAACAGGCCAGGGCCAGTACAGGCTGCAGGCAGATGCAACACGACACTGGTGTGGTGGTGATCGGGAATGCTGTTGATGGCCGCACTGGATCTGGTGACATTGTCACTGGTGTGGCAATAATCGGGAATGCTGCTGCTGGGTACACTGGTTTGGTAGCACTGTGACTAGTGTAGGGGTGGGGATCAGGGACACAGTGTCACTGGCTGGTCACACTGTCTGTGTTTGTACCTACAACCTCATGGATGTCAGATTGGGAGCAGTGCTGCGTCCCAATAGACATTGATGGGACTGCCTGCATGGAGATGCATACCTGTGCATCCCTGTGCAGGTAAACACGGTCCTTGCACCCCATGTGAATGAGGCCTTATGGTGACACTGGGATTGGTGTGGCAGTGATCAGGGACAAGGTAACTGAATGCACTAATAAGACTCATTTACACTAGGTGTATCAATGCATACCCTGTGTGAGGGCATTGTTTACCCACACATGGATTCACTGCTGTTTCATGCATCCCCATGCAAGCAGTCTTATCAATGTCTATTGGGATGCAGAAGCTGCAAGGACACAGCCACTGCTCCCAATATGACATCCATGGGGGTGAAGGCCCTGAACACACACAGTGGTGATGCATCGGCTGCTCCCAATCTGACATATGTGCGGGTGGATTTCTCCAAACTCATATTGTCTATGTTTAGGCCTTGCACTCGCAGATTCACTGTTCAAATTCACTGTGTGCTGCACTGTCCTTCCCAGCCATATTACTTCTGGGCTTCATTGTTCTTGCTGCAATAATCCAGCTTGGACCTACAGGTTTTCGGCACTCGTAGATACAGTAATAGTTGCATCATTTGACTCAGCACCTGGCACTGCCCACATCACTGGTACCTTCACCAGAAAAATCAGGCATCCTGCCTTAAGTTACTTACACTTGAGGCAAGCTGTGAGAACTAGGGAAACAGTCTGAAAAAGGTTGCAAGAATGAGCAGTGCTGGAAGAGAGTTGAAGGTTAAACAGTTTTGGAAGTGGGGTTGAAGAGGGTGATGACCTGATCAGTATTGGTGGAGGGCTGCTGGGGGTGCAGAAGTGAGCAGTGTTGGAAGAGGGTCGCAGGGAATAGGGAGTTAAGCAATGTTGGAAGGGGGTGCAGAGGTGAGCAGTGTATGGAAGTGGGAGGCAATGTATAGAGGGGTGAAAAGTGTGGGAAGGGTGTGGTACGGGATGCCAAGGTGAGCAGTGTTAGAAGAGGGTGGTAGGGGGTGCGGAGGTGAGCAGTGTTAAAAGAGGGGGCCAGGGGATGCAAAGGTGAGCAGTGTTGCAAGAGGGGGGCCAGGGATGCAGAGGGGATAAGTGTTGGAAGAGGGTGCCAGGGCATAGAAAGGTGAGAAGAGTTAGAAAAGGTTGGCAGGGGGTGCAGATATGAGCAGTGTTGGAAGATGATACAGGGGTTAACCTCACTACTGGGAGTGACCACTCATAGTCTCTTGAAAGCTGGGTTTTGGATGTAAAGCCAATGGTGTCAGGAGGCATCAGTGTATATCTTCACCTGTGGCAGATTACAGGAAGAAGAGTCTAGGGTTACTATCAGGGATGAGCCGAACACCCCCCTGTTCGGTTCGCACCAGAACCTGCGAACAGACAAAATATTCGTGTAAACTTTAGAACCCTATTAAATACAATGGACTCGAACGTTCGAAATCTAAAGTGTTAATTATAAAGGCTAATATGCAAGTTATTGTCCTAAAAAGTGTTTGGGGACCTGGGTCCTGCCCCAGGGGACATGTATCAATGCAAAAAGAAGTTTTAAAAACGGCAGTTTTTTCGGGAGCAGTGATTTTAATAATGCTTAAAATGAAAAAATAAAAGTGAAATATTCCTTTAAATTTCATACCTGGGGGGTGTGTATGATATGCATGTAAAGTGGCGCATGTTTCCCGTGCTTAGAACTGTCCCTGCAAAAAATGTCATTTTTGAAAGAAAAAAATGCATTTAAAACTGACTCGCGGCTATTAACCACTTAACGACCGCCCACCGCCGATTTACGTCGGCAGAATGGTACCGACAGGCAGAATCACGTAGATCTACGTGATCGCCTTTGTGCAGTTCGGGGGTCCATCCGGACCCCCCTTCACTGCAGTGAGCGGCCGTTAAGTGTTCGGGAGCGATCAGGCATGAGGGGGCGGCCGCTCGATTCCGCCCCCCCCCTCGCGATCGCTCCCGGCGAATGAAATTGCTTCCTCCTGCCTGAAATGTAAACACAGGCTGGAGGAAGTGATGTCATCTCCCTCGCCGCGGTCTTTTCGTTCCCGGCGCCGAGAAGAGAAGAAGCAGGTTAGTGCACCAACAGTCCACTGACACGTAGGTACACATAGGCACACAAATCACCCCCCAGTCACCCCCAGATCACCCCCCAGGTCACCCCAAAGCCCCCAATCACAGTGTCACTGATTGCAGTGATCATTTATTTTACTGATCACTGCATTTAGTGTCATCTGTGATTGTAAAAAGTTGCAGGGCAGTTAGGATTAGGCCCCTTTAGGTCCAGGGTAGCCCCCTAACCCCCCCTAATAAAGGTTTAACCCCTTGATCACCCCCCAGGTAACCCTTTCACCCCCTAACTTCAGCGTCACTAAGCGATTGTTTTTCCGATCGCTGTATTCGTGTCGCTGGTGTTTTAGATAGGCAGTTATTTTTTTTTAGGTTCGCCGCAGGTTTTTATTAGTGTCAGGTACCCCCATATATTATTTTAACCCCCTGATTGCCCCTAGAGTTAACCCTTTCACCAGTGATCGCCGTATAAGCGTCACTGGTGTCACTGGTTAGCCAGTAAGTTATTTAGTTATTTAGGTTACCCGTCAGGTTTTTATATAGTGTCAGGTACCCCCATATTTAACCTAATAAAGGTTTTAACCCCCTGATTGCCCCTAGTTAACCCTTTCACCAGTGATCACCATATAAAGGTTACGGGTGACGCTGGTTGATTAGTTTGCTTTTTATAGCATCAGGGCACCCGCCGTATATAACCCAATAAAGGTTTAACCCCCCCTGATCGCCCGGCGGGTGAGATCAATTAGGTTTTAGCGCCAGAGAGGGTCTGCGTCGCCCCAGGCAGTGTTAGGTTAGTGCCAGTAACGCTAACACCCACGCGCAAAGCATACACCCCCCTTAGTGGTATAGTATCTGATCAGATCTATACTAGCATCCCCAGCGGTTTAGGGTTCCCAAAAACACAGTGTTAGCGGGATCAGCCCAGATACCTGCTAGCGCCTGCGTTTAGCCCCTCCGCCCAGCCCAGCCCAGCCCAGCCCAGCCCACCCAAGTGCAGTATCGATCGATCACTGTCACTTACCAAACACAACACACATAACTGCAGCGTTCGCAGAGACAGGCCTGATCCCTGCGATCGCTAAAAGTTTTTTTGTAGCGTTTGATATATTTGCTAACGACAGTCAGGTGCTTTTTTTCCTGTGAATCTTACTAGTGTACCCCTAAATTTAGAGCCCAAAATGGCAAGACGAAGGTACACTAGTAAAGAGGCCTACGAGATTCTGAGCATGACAGATAGTGAAGAGGAGGTCACGTATCTGTCAGATTCAGGCTCAGAATATGTTCCCGTAGAAGACAGTGACGTCAGCGGCCCCACGTCAGATAGCTCTGACGACGAAGTTGAGGTCCCTGCTAAGGTCAGGTGTACCCGATCCCGATCTTCTGAGGTTGTTGAGGAGCAAGAACCGCAGGTCTCTCGTATCATGGAGCAGAGTAGTACTAGCGCCGCTATTCCTTCTGGTGAACTGGCAAGCACCAGCGGCCTAGTACAGCCTGGACGTACATCCAGCACTGCAGTAACACTTGGTGACGTGGCGAGTCCCATAAGTGCAGTTCAAGCTGGCGAGGTGGCAAGCACAAGTAGTGTCCCGCTGCCACCAAGAAGACAAAGGCAGGCCCGTCGTGCCCATACTGCCCTTCCTGCAGAATTCGCCCATCCTGATTGGGTCCCCACCACTTCTGCAGAACCCGTACTTCCCCCATTCACTGCCCAACCCGGTATTCAGGTGGAAACAGCTGATTTTATTCCAATTGATTTTTATTCGCTGTTTTTCACGGAAGATCTCTATAGATCTATTGTGGACCAGAGTAATTTATATGCTGGTCAATTTATCGCCGCTAACCCCCAGTTGCCTAAAATTGCCAGAAATTGGAAACCAATTATGGTTTCCGAATTTAAGACCTTTCTGGGCCTTTCCCTCAACATGGGCACACATAAATTTCCGTCATTGCGTGCTTATTGGTCCACGCACCCAATTGACCACATGCCCGTGTTCTCTGCCTCCATGTCCAGGGCACGATACGAGCAGATTTTGCGGTTCATGCACTTCAACGACAATGAACTTTGTCGTCCATGTGGGGACCCTAAATACGACCGGCTCTATAAAATTCGGCCCCTCATAAACCACTTCAACGAACGTTTTGCAGCCTTATTTACTCCCGATCAAGTTGTCTGCGTTGATGAGTCCCTGATTAAATTTTCTGGCCGCTTGTCTTTCAAGCAGTACCTTCCCAGCAAGCGTGCCAGATACGGGGTCAAGCTCTACAAGTTCTGTGACAGGGCAACAGGCTATGTAGTGAACTTTACGGTTTATGAGGGAAAAGATAGTCAGATTGAGTCGGTCAACTGCC
Source organism: Rana muscosa (assembly GCA_029206835.1). NCBI lineage: Eukaryota > Metazoa > Chordata > Amphibia > Anura > Ranidae > Rana > Rana muscosa. The sequence continues at coordinate 1,176,730,239 of CM055122.1, forward strand.
CGGATTACATAGGGAGCGCTGGCAAGATAGTGTGGAACTTGGTGTCACCCTTATTCGGAAAGGGGTACCACTTGTATGTGGACAATTATTACACGAGTGTGCCACTGTTTAGTCACTTGTTTGATCATCAGATTGGAGCATGTGGCACCGTGCGACCTAATCGCCGGGGCTTTCCCCAGCGGCTTGTAGATGCCCGTCTTAGGCTGGGGGAGAGAGCCTGCTTGAAGTGTAATAACTTGCTCGCTATGAAGTGGAGGGACAATAAGAATGTTTTCCTTCTTACCTCCCTTCATGCAGACACGACAGTCCAAATTCGTACGGCGACTGGTGTTGTGGAGAAACCCCTCTGTGTCCACGAATATAACCAAAATATGGGAGGGGTGGACCTCAACGACCAGTTGATGGCGCCGTATCTAATTGACCGTAAGGCGAGACGCTGGTACAAAAAAGTGTCTCTATCATTATTCCAATTGGCTTTGCTGAACGCTCATGTGCTATACAGAGCTTCAGGCGGGACGTTATCTCTTCTAAAATTCCAGAATGAGATAGTCACAGAACTCCTGTATCCAGGCGGTTCTGCACCTCACCATCCCCTACCAAATGCAGTAAGCCGGCTGCATGAGAGGCATTATTCGTATGTCCTCCCGAGTACCCCTACCCAAAGCCACCCCCAAAAAAGATGTCGTGTCTGTAGCAAGCGCGGATTTAGGCGTGACACCCGTAGTTTTTGTCCACTCTGTCCTGACAAGCCTGGTCTTTGCCAAGGTGAATGTTTTGAACGCTACCACTCAAAAGTGAAGTTTTAGCGTAGGGTACAGCATTTCACAGACAAGGACACACTTACACAGGGTCTCCCAAGATGCCATTACATTTTGAGAGACCCGAACCATTACAGTTGTAAAGTTACAAAAAAAAGTGTAAAAAAGAAAAAAAAAAACGTAAAAAACAAAACACAAAAAAAATATAAAATAAAAAAAACAAAAATAGTTGTCGTTTTATTGTTCTCTCTCTCTCTATTTTCTCTCTATTGTTCTGCTCTTTTTTACTGTATTCTATTCTGCAATGTTTTATCATGCTTGCTTTTCAGGTATGTAATTTTTTGTTTTCAGGTGCGCCATTCAACTGCAGCGCGGAATTATTTATCTTGACAGCAACAGCGTTTGCTCCCACGGTACATAAAGCCGTGACTCCAGTGCTGTAGGAGGTGATTTCACCACCACAGTTAAAAAAAAGAGCATATATGCCGAAGCATGGGGGCAGCAGGGGCGGAGGAGCGATTTTGCTCCTAATGCCGCGTACATACGGTCGAAATTCCGACGGAGGCCTGCCCGTGGAAAATTCCGACCGTGTGTACGCGGCATAACTTTTTTGCGGGAGGATGCCCCCATGCTTCGGCATATATATATTTTAGGCACAGGTTGCGTTAAAACATTTTTTTATTTTTTACTAGGTTTTGTTTTGGTATTTGCTTTGCAGGTATGGCATGGTAAGGTCTTACTGTTGTACTGTAATGTTACTTTGTTTTAATGTTAACCACCATTTGCTTAGCAGGTACGCCATTCAGTTGCAGCGCGGATCTATTTATCTTGACAGCAACAGCGTTTGCTCCCACGATACATAAAGCCGTGACTCCAACGCTGTAGGAGGTGATTTCACCACCACAGTTAAAAAAAAGAGCATATATGCCGAAGCATGGGGGCAGCAGGGGCGGAGGAGCGATTTTGCTCCTAATGCCGCGTATATACGGTCGAAATTCCAATGGAGGCTTGCCCGTGGAAAAGTCCGACCGTGTGTACGCGGCATAACCTTTTATGCCGCGTACATACGGTCGAAATTCCGACGAAGGCTTGACCGTGTGTACGCGGCATAACTTTTTTGCGGGAGGATGCCCCCATGCTTCGGCATATATGCCCATCATTAGGGATGAGCTTCGTGTTCGAATCGAACATACGTTCGACTCGAACATCGGCTGTTCGATCGTTCGACGAAGATCGAACGATTTGGGCCGTTCGCGCCAAATTCGAGTGACGCGAACGCCCCACAATGCACTACGCCATCGCAGTGTCATCCAGGCGCTGTGATTGGCCAAGCATGCACTGTGACCCCGCATGCTTGGCCAATCACAGCGCCGGCAGCGAGGAGAGCAATGATTGGCCACAGGCAGGATGCCTGTGGCCAATTATTGCTGAGGGTGTTTAGTACACGCCCCACACTATAAAAGGCCGCCAGCACGGCGGCCTAGTGTAGTGTGTTCCGGAGCAGGGATAGAGCAGCATAGGCAGGGACAGTGACTTTTATTTCTTTCTTGCTTAACCTGGATTCCTTTAGTTTAGGGAAAGAGAAGGATAGGTAGGGAGAGTGTCAGTGTGTTTTGTGCTTGTGCTATAGTGTGCTTAAAAAAAACATTTTTTCTAGGGACAGAAAACTGTAGGTAGGGAGAGTGTCAGTTTCTTTCACTGTGTAAGTCCTTGTTTCTAGGGACCTGGAAGGACAGTGAGTGAATTCTCCTTGTGCTATATTGTGCTTAAAAAAAACATTTTTTCTAGGGACAGAAAACTGTAGGTAGGGAGAGTGTCAGTTTCTTTCACTGTGCAAGTCCTTGTTTCCAGGGACCTGGAAGGACAGTGAGTGAATTCTCCTTGTGCAATATTGTGCTTAAAAAAAACATTTTTTCTAGGGACAGAAAACTGTAGGTAGGGAGAGTGTCAGTTTCTTTCACTGTGCAAGTCCTTGTTTCTAGGGACCTGGAAGGACAGTGAGTGAATTCTCCTTGTGCTATATTGTGCTTAAAAAAAACATTTTTTCTAGGGACAGAAAACTGTAGGTAGGGAGAGTGTCAGTTTCTTTCACTGTGCAAGTCCTTGTTTCTAGGGACTGGGAAGGACAGTGAGTGAATTCTCCTTGTGCTATAGTGTGCTTAAAAAAAACATTTTTTCTAGGGACAGAAAACTGTAGGTAGGGAGAGTGTCAGTTTCTTTCACTGTGCAAGTCCTTGTTTCTAGGGACCTGGAAGGACAGTGAGTGAATTCTCCTTGTGCTATATTGTGCTTAAAAAAAACATTTTTTCTAGGAACAGAAAACTGTAGGTAGGGAGAGTGTCAGTTTCTTTCACTGTGCAAGTCCTTGTTTCTAGGGACCTGGAAGGACAGTGAGTGAATTCTCCTTGTGCTATATTGTGCTTAAAAAAAAACATTTTTTCTAGGGACAGAAAACTAGGTAGGGAGAGTGTCAGTTTCTTTCACTGTGCAAGTCCTTGTTTCTAGGGACCTGGAAGGACAGTGAGTGAATTCTCCTTGTGCTATATTGTGCTTAAAAAAAACATTTGTTCTAGGGACAGAAAACTGTAGGTAGGGAGAGTGTCAGTTTCTTTCACTGTGTAAGTCCTTGTTTCTAGGGACCTGGAAGGACAGTGAGTGAATTCTCCTTGTGCTATATTGTGCTTAAAAAAAACATTTTTTCTAGGGACAGAAAACTGTAGGTAGGGAGAGTGTCAGTTTCTTTCACTGTGCAAGTCCTTGTTTCCAGGGACCTGGAAGGACAGTGAGTGAATTCTCCTTGTGCTATATTGTGCTTAAAAAAAACATTTTTTCTAGGGACAGAAAACTGTAGGTAGGGAGAGTGTCAGTTTCTTTCACTGTGCAAGTCCTTGTTTCTAGGGACCTGGAAGGACAGTGAGTGAATTCTCCTTGTGCTATATTGTGCTTAAAAAAAACATTTTTTCTAGGGACAGAAAACTGTAGGTAGGGAGAGTGTCAGTTTCTTTCACTGTGCAAGTCCTTGTTTCTAGGGACCTGGAAGGACAGTGAGTGAATTCTCCTTGTGCTATATTGTGCTTAAAAAAAAACATTTTTTCTAGGGACAGAAAACTGTAGGTAGGGAGAGTGTCAGTTTCTTTCACTGTGTAAGTCCTTGTTTCTAGGGACCTGGAAGGACAGTGAGTGAATTCTCCTTGTGCTATATTGTGCTTAAAAAAAACATTTTTTCTAGGGACAGAAAACTGTAGGTAGGGAGAGTGTCAGTTTCTTTCACTGTGCAAGTCCTTGTTTCTAGGGACCTGGAAGGACAGTGAGTGAATTCTCCTTGTGCTATATTGTGCTTAAAAAAAACATTTTTTCTAGGGACAGAAAACTGTAGGTAGGGAGAGTGTCAGTTTCTTTCACTGTGTAAGTCCTTGTTTCTAGGGACCTGGAAGGACAGTGAGTGAATTCTCCTTGTGCTATATTGTGCTTAAAAAAAACATTTTTTCTAGGGACAGAAAACTGTAGGTAGGGAGAGTGTCAGTTTCTTTCACTGTGCAAGTCCTTGTTTCTAGGGACCTGGAAGGACAGTGAGTGAATTCTCCTTGTGCTATATTGTGCTTAAAAAAAACATTTTTTCTAGGGACAGAAAACTGTAGGTAGGGAGAGTGTCAGTTTCTTTCACTGTGCAAGTCCTTGTTTCTAGGGACCTGGAAGGACAGTGAGTGAATTCTCCTTGTGCTATATTGTGCTTAAAAAAAACATTTTTTCTAGGGACAGAAAACTGTAGGTAGGGAGAGTGTCAGTTTCTTTCACTGTGTAAGTCCTTGTTTCTAGGGACCTGGAAGGACAGTGAGTGAATTCTCCTTGTGCTATATTGTGCTTAAAAAAAACATTTTTTCTAGGGACAGAAAACTGTAGGTAGGGAGAGTGTCAGTTTCTTTCACTGTGCAAGTCCTTGTTTCCAGGGACCTGGAAGGACAGTGAGTGAATTCTCCTTGTGCTATATTGTGCTTAAAAAAAACATTTTTTCTAGGGACAGAAAACTGTAGGTAGGGAGAGTGTCAGTTTCTTTCACTGTGCAAGTCCTTGTTTCTAGGGACCTGGAAGGACAGTGAGTGAATTCTCCTTGTGCTATATTGTGCTTAAAAAAAACATTTTTTCTAGGGACAGAAAACTGTAGGTAGGGAGAGTGTCAGTTTCTTTCACTGTGCAAGTCCTTGTTTCTAGGGACCTGGAAGGACAGTGAGTGAATTCTCCTTGTGCTATATTGTGCTTAAAAAAAACATTTTTTCTAGGGACAGAAAACTGTAGGTAGGGAGAGTGTCAGTTTCTTTCACTGTGCAAGTCCTTGTTTCTAGGGACCTGGAAGGACAGTGAGTGAATTCTCCTTGTGCTATATTGTGCTTAAAACAAACATTTTTTCTAGGGACAGAAAACTGTAGGTAGGGAGAGTGTCAGTTTCTTTCACTGTGCAAGTCCTTGTTTCTAGGGACCTGGAAGGACAGTGAGTGAATTCTCCTTGTGCTATATTGTGCTTAAAAAAAACATTTTTTCTAGGGACAGAAAACTGTAGGTAGGGAGAGTGTCAGTTTCTTTCACTGTGCAAGTCCTTGTTTCTAGGGACCTGGAAGGACAGTGAGTGCATTCTCCTTGTGCTATATTGTGCTTAAAAAAAACATTTTTTCTAGGGACAGAAAACTGTAGGTAGGGAGAGTGTCAGTTTCTTTCACTGTGCAAGTCCTTGTTTCTAGGGACCTGGAAGGACAGTGAGTGAATTCTCCTTGTGCTATATTGTGCTTAAAAAAACCATTTTTTCTAGGGACAGAAAACTGTAGGTAGGGAGAGTGTCAGTTTCTTTCACTGTGCAAGTCCTTGTTTCAAGGGACAGAGAAGGACACCTGAAGGTAGCCCTTATTGCTTTTTTCCCATCTCCCTGCAGGCCATCTATTAGAATGTCTGGAAGGCAAACAAGGAGAGGCAGACAGTCAGGAGGCAATAAAAGAGGGCAAGCAGGCTCTGTGTCTGGGGGCAACAGTGCTGGTCGTGGACGCGGTGCATTGTCATCAGCACATGGCCATGGGACACGCTTGTCCTTCTTTTCCGCAGCTGGACATGTTGAGCCACATCATGCCGAAGACTTGGTAGAGTGGATGACCAAGCCCTCCTCCTCCTCCTCATCCTCTCTCACCCAGGCTCAGGGTACTGGCAAAGCAGCTGCCAAAGCGTCCTCTTTCCTGGTATCAATGTCAGACTCATCATCAGTCACTCCTTCCCTAGACCCACCATGTCCTCCTCCTGAGGAGTCCCCCGAACTGTTTGAGCACAGTGTTGGGTACATGCTCCAGGAGGATGCCCAGCGTTTCGAAGGGTCTGATGATGAAACCCAGCTACAGGAAGGCAGTAGGGTGAGAGCAGACAGAGGGGATGCTCAAGAAGGACACCAATCTGGCAGTCATGTTCCAGCAGCTGCAGCATACTGCCAGATTGGCTCCAGTGATGAGGAGGGAGGGGATGATGAGGTCACTGACTCCACGTGGGTGCCTAATAGGAGAGAGGAGGAGGAGGATGAGGAGGAGGCACATCTCCAACGAGACAGGATGCCCTTTGGTGGCCAGCGTAAGGGCAGTACACCGACGGAATCACACCGCAGAGCTCCGCCTGTGCAGGGCGCTGCCTCTGCCCGTCATTCAAAAAGTTCCTTGGTGTTGGCCTTTTTTGAGGCTAGTACATCAGATCGCACAGCTGCTGTTTGCAACATATGTCTCAAGCGTATATCGCGTGGCCAAAACATCAGCCGCTTGGGTACCACATGCCTGACCAGACATATGTTGACCTGCCATGCAGCTCGTTGGCAAGCCTACCTCAAAGACCCACACCAAAGAACAAAGCGGACCTCTCCTTGCACCGCATCAGCTGGGATTTCCAACCCCACTATAACTTCAGTCCTCTCTGAAACATGCACTGAGAGGAATGAAGGTGTAGAATTAGGTGTGTCACAGCCAAGTACTTGCGGCCACTCTGCTAGCAGTACACCGACGTCCGATTCTAGCAGGCAAATTTCCCTGCCCCAGCTGCTGGACCGTCGAAAGAAGTTCACTCCCAGCCATCCACATGCCCAGCGGTTGAATGCTAGCTTGGCTAAATTGCTAGCGCTTCAACTGCTGCCTTTTCAGTTGGTAGACTCGGCCCCCTTCCGTGAGTTTGTGCAATGTGCGGTTCCTCAGTGGCAGGTTCCCAAACGCCACTTTTTCTCACGGAAGGCTATTCCGGCTCTCTACCGGCATGTGGAAGGCAATGTCTTGGCCTCGCTGGACAGGGCGGTCAGCGGTAAGGTGCATATTACCGCTGACTCATGGTCCAGCAGGCATGGACAGGGACGTTACCTTTCTTTCACGGCCCATTGGGTCACTCTTTTGGCAGCTGGGAAGGATGCAGGACAAGGTGCAGTAGTGTTGGAGGTTGTCCCACCGCCACGCCTCCAAAATGCTACTACTGGTTGTGACACACCTCTCTCCTCCACCCCCTCCTCTTCTTCTTCCTCCATGGCCTCTTCCTGTGGTTTGTCCTATGAACCAGCGGTGCTCCGTAGCCGTTCACGGGGCTACGCAAGTACGCAGGCAAAAAGATGCCATGCCGTGCTTGCGCTGGTGTGTTTGGGGGACAGAAGCCACACTGGGGCAGAGGTCCTGTCTGCTCTGCAGGGCCAGGCCGAGAGGTGGTTGACGCCACGCCAGCTTAAGCCAGGAATGGTGGTTTGCGACAATGGCACCAACCTCCTCTCCGCCCTCCGACAGGGACAACTGACCCATGTGCCCTGTGTGGCTCACGTCCTTAACCTGGTGGTGCAGCGGTTCTTGGGCAGGTACCCGGGCTTACAGGATGTCCTGAGGCAGGCCAGGAAAGTCTGTGTGCATTTCCGCAGATCTTATAATGCCAGTGCTCGCCTGGCTGAGCTGCAAAAGGAGTTGAACCTGCCCAAGAACCGCCTTATATGTGACATGCCCACCAGGTGGAACTCAACGTTGGCCATGCTGCAGCGGCTGCACACGCAGCAGAGGGCCATCAATGAGTACCTGTGCGACTACGGCACCAGGACAGGGTCAGGGGAGCTTGGTTTTTTTTCTCCACGCCAGTGGGGCATGATCAGGGATGCATGCACTGTCCTGGCACCATTTGAGGAGGCCACGAGGATGGTGAGCAGTGACAGTGCATGCATCAGTGACACTGTACCTCTTGTCCACCTGTTGGAGCACACGCTGCGTGGAATAATGGACAGGGCACTTGAGGCAGAACAGAGGCAGGAAGAGGAGGACTTCCTTGCCTCTCAAGGCCCCCTTTACCCAGACAGTGTTCCTTCTGTCCCACCCATCGCACAGGAAGAGGAAGAGGAGGAGGAGGAGGAGGATGATTGTGTCAGCATGGAGGTGGAGGCTGGCACTCAGCATCATCAGCAGCAGTCTTTTAGGGATGATTTACAGTCCCAAGAAACCAGTGGACTTGTACGTGGCTGGGAGGAGGTGACTGCGGATCATGTCGTCCTTAGTGACCCAGAGGACTCCGGAGCGAATGCCTCAGCAAACCTACGCTGCATGGCCTCCCTGATCCTGCAAAGTCTGCGGAAGGATCCTCGTATTCTTCGGATCAAGGAGAGGGACCATTACTGGCTGGCCACTCTCCTTGATCCACGGTACAAGGGTAAGGTTGCGGACCTTATGTTACCGTCGCAGAGGGAGCAGAGGATGAGACAACTCCGGGAGGCCTTGCAGAAAGGTCTGTGCAACGCGTTCCCAGAGACTGGGAGGTTACAAACTCCTGGTCCAGGACAACGAGTTGCTGAGGCTTCGGCCAGTCAAAGAAGGAGCGGTGGGGAAGGTGGCCGTCTGACCGATGCGTTCAGACAATTCTTTAGTCCGCAGCCCCAAAGTATGATTGGTTCCAGCAACCATCGCCAGCGTCTGATAAACATGGTGCAGGAATATCTAGGGGCAAGGTCAGACTTGGACACCTTCCCCACCGAAAATCCTCTGGCTTACTGGGTCTTGAGGATGGATCACTGGCCAGAGCTTGCACAGTATGCAATTGAGCTACTGGCCTGTCCTGCATCCAGCGTTCTTTCGGAACGCACATTCAGTGCTGCTGGAGGATTTGTCACGGATCACAGGGTGCGCCTGTCCACCGACTCGGTTGATCGACTGACTTTCATCAAGATGAACCAGTCTTGGATCACCACCAGCTACCACACACCTGATGCTGATATAACAGACTAATTGATTTTAACATGTCACATCCCTTCAAGACTGATGCTGATGCTGAGTGTCTGTGCTGTTATGTTGACTGGCTATCCTCCTCCTCCGAGTCCTCAATGATACGATTGATGATGATAGCTTGGAAGATCATTTTTGTTTATGGGTGCCGCCACCAGTGGCTAAGGCCCAATTTTTCAGCCCCTGTTTTACAGGGGCGTGTAATTACAATTTTTTTAGCAATAATTTGCCATAGGGCTCATTGCTGTGCTCCAAGTACAGTATCTGTGAGGGGTTGGAGTGTTGTGGCACCAGTGCCTAAGGCCCAATTTTTCAGCCCCTGTTTAACAGGGGCGTGTCATTACAATTTTTGAAGCAATACTTTGCAACAGGGCTCATTGCTGTGCTCCAAGTACAGTATCTGTGAGGGGTTGTAGTGTTGTGCCACCAGTGCCTAAGGCCCAATTTTTCAGCCCCTGTTCAACAGGGGCATGTAATTACAATTCTTGATCTAATAATTCACAGCAGGGCCCATTCCTGCACCCACCAAGAGTAACTCTGAGGGCTTACAGTGTTGTGTCAACACCACCACCACCACCAAAGGCCCAATTTTTCAGCCCCTGTTCAACAGGGGCATGCAATTACAATTCTTGATCTAATAATTCACAGCAGGGCCCATTGCTGCACCCACCAAGAGTAACTGTCAGGGCTTACAGTGTTGTGGCACCAGCACCACCATCAAAGGCCCAATTTTTACTACCACTGTTCAACAATTATATGTAATTACAATTCCTGATATAATAGTTGACAGCAGGGCGTTCCAGCACCAACCAAGAGTAACTGTGAGTGCTTACAGTGTTGTGCCAACACCAACAACTAAGGGGCCTATTTCTGCAGAGTATCTACGGCAGGTCCCTACTTTCAAACATCCAACTTACAAACGACTCCTACTTGCAAACGCAAGAAGACAACAGGAAGTGAGAGGAAATCTACCCCTAGGAAGGAAAATTCTCCCCTGTAAGAATTAATATGGGAGAAAGGTGTCTCCTCTGTACTGATGCTTTATCAGCAATCCTTGTTTCAAGAAAAACACCACATTTCAAAAACAGTTGTCATTGGGACGGAAAGTGAGGTGAAATGTTCTGAACAGGGGCACAGACAGCAAAACAAATGTTACAGGGGTGATAACCCTTACCTATGTTTTCCAAAAAGTTTAAAAATAGATTTTTGGGCTGGAGCTACACTTAAACAATGTACCTGTTCAAAATTACAAACAGATTCTACATAAGAACAAACCTACAGTCCCTGTCTTGTATGCACCGCCTGTATACGGCTGTTCAGAGTATATAGGGCCTTTTTTATTTTATGTGCGGGGTTCCCCTTAATATCCATACAAGACCCAAAGGGGCTGGTAATGGGCTGGGGTAGGGGGGGGGGGGGGGGGTCATGGGGTAGCTATGCCATTTTTCTTAAAGATTTTCATCCATATTACCGGGACCAGACATTACATTAAAGCCGCAAGCAGTTTTAAATGGCTTTTTTTTCCTTTAGAAGTGTCATTTTGTGCAGGGACAGTTCTAAACACGGGAAACACGTGGCACTTCACAGGCATACTTTAGACACCCCCCAGGTACGATATTTAAAGGAATATTTGACTTTTTTTTTTTCACTTTATGCATCATTAAAATGACTGCTCCCGAAAAACGACCGTTTTTAAAACTTCTTTTTGCATTGATACATGTCCCCTGGTGCAGAACCCGGGTTCCCAAACCCTTTTTAGGACAATAACATGCATAATAGTTGTTATAATTAGCACTTTAGAATTCGAACGTTCGCATCCATTGTATTTAATAGGGTTCTAATGTTCGTACGAACTTTCGGTCCGTTCGCGGGTTCTGGTGCGAACCGAACCCGGGGGTGTTCGGCTCATCACTACCCATCATTAGAAGTGGGTGGATGAAGGGAGGTATTCTAATGGTGGGCATACCCACCAATCAATCTCTTTTTTTCGTTCAGCCAATAGGCTGTATGAAAAAAAAGATTACAATACATGTCCAACAAGGACCAGCAACGTACTGGTATGTTGCTGGACTTTGAATGGTTATACCAGAATGATGCCTGCGGGTTTAGGTATCATCTTGGTATCATTCTTTTCAGCCAGCAGCCGGCTTTCATGTAAAAGCAATTCTAGCAGATAATTAGCCTCTAGACTGCTTTTACAAGCAGTGGGAGGGAATGTCCCCCCCCGGATATAAAAAGCGCCATTGGGAAATTGGGAAAGCATTTTATCACACCGATCTTGGTGTGGTCAGATGCTTTGAGGGCAGAGGAAAGATCTAGGGTCTAACCCCCCAATTTTTTTCAAAAAAAGAGTACCTGTCACTACTTATTGCTATCATAGGGGATATTTACATTCCCTGAGATAACGATAAAAATGGTAAAAAAATAAAATATGGAAGGCACAGTTTAAAAATAAAATAAAAAAGCCAAATAAATAATTAAAAAAAAAAAAAAAAAAGCACCGCTGTCCCCCCCTGCTCTTGCGCAAAGGCGAACGCAAGCGTCGGTCTAGCGTCATATGTAAACAGCAATTGCATCATGCATGTGAGGTATCACCGCGAAGGTCAGATCGAGGGCAGTCATTTTAGCAGTAGACCTCCTCTGTAAATCTAACGTGGTAACCTGTAAAGGCTTTTAAATGCTTTTAAAAATGAATGTAGTTTGTCGCCGCTGCGCGTTTGTGCGCAATTTTAAAGCATGTCGTGTTTGGTATCCATGTACTCGGCCTATGATCATCTTTTTTATTTCATCAAACATTTGGGCAATATAGTGTTTTTTAGTGCATTAAAAATAAAAAAAGTGTGTTTTTCCCCCAAAAAATGCGTTTGAAAAATCGCTGCGCAAATACTGTGTGGAAAAAAAAATGCAACACCCACTATTTTAATCTGTAGGGCCTTTGCTTTAAAAAAATATATAATGTTTGGGGGTTCAACATAATTTTCTTTCAAAAAAATTTTTTTTTTCATGTAAACAAAAAGTGTCAGAAAGGGCTTTGTCTTCAAGTGGTTAGAAGAGTGGATGATGTGTGACATAAGCTTCCTAATGTTGTGCATAAAATGCCAGGACAGTTCAAACCCCCCCCAAATGACCCCATTTTGTAAAGTAGACACCTCAAGCTATTTGCTGAGAGGCATGTTGAGCCCATTGAATATTTATTTTTTTTGTCCCAAGTGATTGAATAATGACCAAAAAAAAAAAAAATGTACAAAAAGTTGTCACTAAATTATATATTGCTCAAACATGCCATGGGCATATGTGGAATTACACCCCAAAATACATTCTGTTGCTTCTCCTGAGTACGGGGATACCACATGTGTGGGACTTTTTGGGAGCCTAGTCGCGTACGGGACCCCAAAAACCAAGCACCGCCTTCAGGATTTCTATGGGTGTAAATTTTTGATTTCACTCCTCACTGCCTATCACAGTTTCGGAGGCCATGGAATGCCCAGATGGCACAAAACCCCCCCAAATGACCCTATTTTGGAAAGTAGACACCCCAAGCTATTTGCTGAGAGGTATGTTGAGTATTTTGCAGATCTCGCTTTAAGTCACAAAGTTTTGAAAATGTAAAAAAAGAAAAAAAAAAGAAAAAAAAATGTCTTTCTTAATTTTCAAAAACAAATGAGAGCTGTAAAATACTCACCATGCCTCTCAGCAAATAGCTTGGGGTGTCTACTTTCCAAAATGGGGTAATTTGTGGGGGTTTTGGGCTATTTTGACATTTTATGGCCTTCAAAACTGTGATAGGTAGTGAGGAGTGAAATCAAAAATTTATGCCCTTAGAAACCTTGAAGGCGGTGCTTGGTTTTTGGGGTCCCGTACGCGGCTAGGCTCCCAAAAAGTCCCACACATGTGGTATCCCCGTACTCAGGAGAAGCAGCAGAATGTATTTTGGGGTGTAATTACACATATAACCATGGCATGTGTGAGCAATATATCATTTAGTGACAACTTTTTGTACATTTTTTTTGTTTTCTTTTTGTCATTATTCAATCATTTGGGACAAAAAAAAAAAATATTCAATGGGGTCAACATGCCTCTCAGCAAATAGCTTGGGGTGTCTACTTTCCAAAATGGGGTCATTTGGGGGGGTTTTGTGCCATCTTGGCATTTTATGGCCTTCAAAACTGTGATAGGTAGTGAGGAGTGAAATCAAAAATTTATGCCCTTAGAAACCTTGAAGGCGGTGCTTGGTTTTTGGGGTCCCGTACGCGGCTAGGCTCCCAAAAAGTCCCACACATGTGGTATCCTCGTACTCAGGAGAAGCAGCAGAATGTATTTTGGGGTGTAATTTCACATATGCCCATGGCATGTGTGAGCAATATATCATTTAGTGACAACTTTGTGCAAAAAAAAAAAAGTTTGTCATATTCCCGCAACTTGTGGCAAAATATAAAATATTCCATGGACTGAACATGCCTCTCAGTAAATAGCTTGGGGTGTCTACTTTCCAAAATGGGGTCATTTGGGGGGGTTTTGTGCTATTTTGGCATTTTATGGCCTTCGAAACTGTGATAGGTAGTGAGGAGTGAAATCAAAAATTTGCGCCCTTAGAAATCCTGAAGGCGGTGCTTGGTTTCCGGGGTCCCGTACGTGGCTAGGCTCCTAAAAAGTCCCACACATGTGGTATCCCCGTACTCAGGAGAAGCAGCAGAATGTATTTTGGGGTGCAATTCCACATATAACCATGGCATGTGTGAGCAATATATCATTTAGTGACAACTTTTTGTAATTTTTTTTTTTTTTTGTCATTATTCAATCACTTGGGACAAAAAAAAAAATATTCAATGGGCTCAACATGCCTCTCAGCAATTTCCTTGGGGTGTCTACTTTCCAAAATGGGGTCATTTGGGGGGGTTTTGTACTGCCCTGCCATTTTAGCACCTCAAGAAATGAGATAGGCAGTCATAAATTTAAAGCTGTGTAAATTTCAGAAAATGTACCCTAGTTTGTAAACGCTATAACTTTTGCGCAAACCAATAAATATACGCTTATTGACATTTTTTTTACTAAAGACATGTGGCTGAATACATTTTGGCCTAAATGTATGACTAAAATTGAGTTTATTCGATTTTTCTTATAACAAAAAGTAGAAAATATCATTTTTTTTCAAAATTTTCGGTCTTTTTCTGTTTATATCGCAAAAAATAAAAATCGCAGAGGCAATCAAATACCATTAAAAGAAAGCTCTATTTGTGGGAAGAAAAGGACGCAAATTTCATTTGGGTACAACATTGCATGTCCGCACAATTTACAGTTAAAGCAGCGCAGTGCCGAATCCCAAAAACAGGCCTGGTCCTAATGGCCCGAAATGGTCCGGGGCTTAAGTGGTTAATGAATTGTCGGCTCCCGGCAATACATACAAAAGTCATTGATAAAAAAAAAAAAAAAAGCGTGGGGGTTCCCCAGAATTCAATTACCAGGCCCTTCAGGTCTGGAATGGATATTAAGGGGAACCCCGCCGCAAATTAAAAAAAAAATTGACGTGGGGTTCCCCCAAATATCCATTCCAGGCCCTTCAGATCTGGCATGGATTTTAAGGGGAACTCCACCCCAAATTTAAAAAAAAAATGGCGTGGAGTCCCCCTAAAAATCCATACCAGACCCCTTATCCGAGCACGCAACCTGGCCGGCCGCAGGGGAAAAGGGGGGGACGAGAGAGCGGCCCCCCCTCCCTCCTGAACCGTACCAAGCCACATGTCCTCAACATGGGGAGGATGTCCCCATGTTGATGGGGACAAGGGCCTCATCCCCACAACCCTTGTCCGGTGGTTGTGGGGGTCTGCGGGCGGGGGGCTTATCGGAATCTGGAAGACCCCTTTAACAAAGGGGACCCCCAGATCCCGGCCCCCCCCTATGTGAATTGGTAAGGGGTACCATTTCACGAAGAAAGCGTAAAAAAATGTTTAAAAAAAAACACACAAACACCTTGAAAAAGTCCTTTATTAAAAAAATAAAAAAAATAAAAAAACATTCCAGCGGTGAAATCCAGTGTCCCGCGGCGATCCCGATGTCCAGCGCTGTCCTTCATTGGTTGTGCCTGAGCGGACCTGATGGGGAACTCCCTCTCAGTATTTTAAATGTATAGACCCGCCCCTTCTAAAGTTCCCCAGATGCGGAACATGAGAAGGGGCGGGTCTATACATGTATTACCATGTGGCTTGGTACGGTTCAGGAGGGAGGGGGGGCCGCTCTCTCGTCCCCCCCTTTTCCCCTGCGGCCGGCCAGGTTGCGTGCTCGGATAAGGGGTCTGGTATGGATTTTTAGGGGGACTCCACGCCATTTTTTTTTAAAATTTGGGGTGGAGTTCCCCTTAAAATCCATGCCAGATCTGAAGGGCCTGGAATGGATATTTGGGGGAACCCCACGTCAATTTTTTTTTTAATTTGCGGCGGGGTTCCCCTTAATATCCATTCCAGACCTGAAGGGCCTGGTAATTGAATTCTGGGGAACCCCCACGCTTTTTTTTTTTTTTTTATCAATGACTTTTGTATGTATTGCCGGGAGCCGACAATTCATTAATAGCCGCGAGTCAGTTTTAAAAGACTTTTTTTCTTTCAAAAATGTCATTTTTTGCAGGGACAGTTCTAAGCACGGGAAACATGCGCCACTTCACATGCATATCAGACACACCCCCCAGGTACGAAATTTAAAGGAATATTTCACTTTTATTTTTTCATTTTAAGCGTTATTAAAATCACTGCTCCCGAAAAAACGGCCGTTTTTAAAACTCTTTTTAGGACAATAACTTGCATATAAGCCTTTATAATTAGCACTTTAGATTTCTCCCATAGATTTTTCGAATTTGCCGCGAACACCCCAATTTGTTCGCTGTTCGGCGAACGGGCGAACAGGCAATGTTCGAGTTGAACATAAGTTCGACTCGAACTCGCAATTGCCGCGGTTTGCGGGCGGTATTACCGCGCTGTCCCATTGATTTCAATGGGCAGCCGCGGTAAAGGAGCGGTGAACACACCGATCCTTCACCGCTGTAAAGAAGCGGCTAGCAGGACTTTTGGAGCGGTCCTGCTAGCGCACCGCTTCAGTGTGAAAGCCTTCGGGCTTTCACATTGAAGGCTACAGGCACAAATTTTTCATGCGGTATAATTGCTAATATTAGCGCTAAACCGCATGAAAAACGCCCCAGTGTGAAAGGGGCCTAAGTCCCCTTTTACTTGTTGGCTATATTTGGCATTAACATGCTGTAAGCACTTCTTATCCTCTCTGTGTATATAATACAGCAGGCATTAAATATATTGAGGCGGAAAAAAAAAACTTTTCATTCCCATCACAAAAAAATAGCAAAAATAAATTGTTTATTTGAAATAATGACAACAAATATAAACCAGCTTACCATGACAGTAAATTTTCACTTTTTTCAAGTTTACCATTTCTGTCAGATCAGCAGCAATGGAACATTTTGATTAATCCTATTTATTTTCATTCTATTGTGAATCAAAGCCGATGTTTGTTTGGAAAATTCATGTTAGCCTTGAGCGAATAACAAGGGCATAAAACATACCGCTTTCATAAAAAAACAAATGCCTTATTTTATCTTTGTCTTATAAAATTATAGTAATTGTTGATACCTTGCAGCATAACATCACTATCATCATCAATCAAGTGGTAATTTCATGCAAATGGAAGAGATGCCAGGGTATGAAAGTAGATGTTTAGATTAGACTATACATTTCAATTTATTTATGCAGCAACAATTTCATTAACGCTTTCTGTTCCAAAATATCCGCTATGCAATAAGTGTGGTGATACACAGCACTGCCAGTGGTCACTATACAGAGTGCACACACGCGTTTCCAAAGAAGCAAACAGGCCACCAGACAGAGTGCAAAGAGTCCCTTGAAATCCAAAGACATTTGTTTTGGATATAAAAAGAGAGGTTAGAGCTTATACCAAGTGTATATTGCTCTTTTTGTATTCTACTGGGAGAATATCTCTCACTTCCTTTCAGGACAGGAAGTGATTGGAAATCTCTCCAGGTTGGACGCAGACAAAAACAAACACATATTTTTTTAATAGAGCTGGGCTTTAATAATTATAATTGCAGACATATGTACGCCACCTCCCTGCATTAAAGCCCAATTAAAGGGCCCCTGAGAGGTTTAAAATTTCTTTGTTGTCATTACTGTTCAATAGATTTTCATATTCTGAATACTCTTTGGTTACTTAAAGTGGAAGTAAACCCATTGATTTAACAGATTCAAAAACCAGTTACATTCCCGGCATGCCGGGAATGCCAACTGTCACATTGGTTGTGCTCTCAACCAAACTGTCAAACCATCCAATGGCTGGTGTCATAACTGATCACATGTGCAGCATCATGGCAGTTGAAGATTAAACAGAGGCCAAGATGGCAGCTTCCTTGCCTGAAAATGATAGGAGGGTTTACTTCCACTTTAAAGTGGAACTTTAGTCAGAAAATATGGTCCTACTATATAAAACATTAAAAATAAACTGTTTAGAAAATGTTTTCTTCTGCCTTTGTTTATTTTGTACAACGAAGGCGTTATGCCTCACTCCGAAATCTTTGTACTGTTGTCTTTTCTCATAAAATAAATAAACATATTTCAAAAAAATAAATAAATAAACTGTTTAACCACTTCAATACAGGGCTTTTTGTACCTATTCAATACCGGGCCTATTTTGGCACTTCTCTCCTACATATACAAATCATCATTCTTTTGCTAGAAAATTACTCAGAACCCCCAAACATTATATACCGTATTTATCGGCGTATAACACGCACCGGCGTATAACACGCACCCCAAGTTTAGGAGGAAATTTTAGGGAAAAAAAACTTTTAGCAGGGAAGTTTAAGGAAAAATAACTTACATTTAAATGCAGCCTTGTCAGTGTCCATTGCAGCCTTGTCAGTGTCCATTGCAGCCTTGTCACAGTGCAGCCTTGTCAGTGTCCATTGCAGCCTTGTCACAGTGCAGCCTTGTCAGTGTCCATTGCAGCCTTGTCACAGTGCAGCCTTGTCAGTGTCCATTGCAGCCTTGCCCCAGAGTCCATTTCAGCCTTGCCCCAGAGTCGCCGTGCAGCCTTGCCCCAGAGTCGCCGTGCAGCCTTGCCCCCAGTGTCGCCGTGCAGCCTTGCTCCCAGTGTCGCCGTGCAGCCTTGCTCCCAGTGTCGCCGTGCAGCCTTGCCCCCAGTGTCGCCGTGCATCATTTTAAAATTGGCGCCGAGACTGTGCGAACGCCGGGGACGCAGGGGACGCAGGGGACGCAGGGACACATAGCCGAGTGTACTCGGCTATACTCGGCTTTTCTCGGCTCCGCTCACAGTCACGCCGAGTCCCGCCCTATGATGGACATAACACAGGTCCAATGGCGGGACTGGGCGTGACTGTGAGCGGAGCCGAGAAAAGCCGAGTATAGCCAAGTACATTCGGCTATGTGTATCTCGCTCCGCTCCGCTCACAGTCAGCGGAGACAGCTCAGGGATGACAGTATCGGCGTATAACACGCACCCACGATTTTCCCCTGATTTTCAGGGGAAAAAAGTGTGTGTTATACGCCGATAAATACGGTATGTTTTTTTTAGCAGACACCCTAGGGAATAAAATGACGGTCATTGCAACATTTTTTCTTGCACAATATTTGCGCAATAATTTTTCAAACGCCTTTTTAAAAAAAAAAAAATGGTTTCATGAATTAAAAAATAACAAAACAGTAAAGTTAGCCCAATTTTTTGGGAACATATGAAAGATAATGTTACGCCGAGTAAATGGATACCTAACATGTCATGCTTTAAAATTGCGCACACTCATGGAATGGCGCCAAACTTCGGTACTTAAAAATCTCCATAGGCGACGCTTTAATTTTTTTTACAGGTTACCAGGTTAGAATTACAGAGGAGGTCTAGTGCTAGAATTGTTGCACGCGCTCTAACGCACGCGGTGATACCTCACATGCATGGTTTGAACTGCGTTTACATATGTGGGCGACTTACGTGTGCATTCGCTTCTGATCGTGAGCTACCGGGGACAGGGGCGTTTTAATTTTTTTTTTTTATTTATTTATTTATTTTACTTATTTATTTATTTTTTTACAATGATTTTACTTTTTTTTTTTATCACTTTTATTCCTATTACAAGGAATGTAAACATCCCTTGTAATAGGAATGTGTGTGACAGGTTCTCTTTATTGAGAGATGCGGGGTCAATAAGACCTCCAGGCTGGAAAGCATGAGATCAGTGAAATTTTTTTCACTGATTTCATACTTACAGCCGCAATGGCGGCTTTGTTTACATTTGAGACCCGGGCGTGACGTCATCACATCGCGCCCGGGCCTCCGACGATCATAGAGATGACTGGTGACCATCTGGTGACCAACGATGCCGGAAGATTCGCTCCGGGTCCCCGATCGCACGGGGGAGCCCGGAGAAGCACCGGATGGCGGCGGGAGGGGGGTGTCCCCTCCCGCCGCCTATAAGAACGATCAAGCGGCGGAACCGCCGCTATGATCGTTCTTATGGTGCACAGAATCGCCGGCACTTCAAAAGGATATCTGAATGATGCCTCTAGCTGCAGGCATCATTCAGATATCCCCCTACAAAGCCGAGGACGTCATATGACGTCCACCCAGGATGGGAGATCCCATCTGTGGACGTCATTTGTCTATGGCTGGGTAGGGAAGTGGTTAAAATCCAGTAATACTGTGTCTCACCCTGCTCTGCACATGCTCAGTTGCTCGCTTTTTTTAGGCACTGTGTCGAATTTGTTAAGGCCAATCTGCTGACAGCCTAAAGATTTACTGCTGTTCAGGGGCTCTGGTCTACAGCAAGATTACAGCCTCCAGCAAGAAAAAACAGTAACAATGCTGGAGGCAATTTACAGCACACACTAATTTTGGTGGCATAATTATTAAAGTGGGATGTACCTATGTTCCTTGCTAAAGAACATTATTTTTATCAGGTTGTAATGGGGAAAGTTCCACTTTAACTGTATCTGAGCACCGCAAACTAAAAACGCTATTTCATTCACTATAAATATTCAAAGCAATCTCACCCATCCATCCTTTTCACCACGCTTTATTTTTAACTATTCATCATTTACTAATTAGCAACTCCAAACACCTTCAACCACTGGCATCTTCTTTACTTGTCTATCTGATATTCTGCAATCTCTGTAAGTTTGTTTGAGTAGATATACCTTTTCTCCTCCTGTGTCATGATTTTGCCTGAATTTGCACCCTTTTATCTTTGAATATCATGTAATGCACAATATGTTTGATTTTTAAAGGATACTAATAGCAACGGCAACTACAAAAATTTCAAGGCAGACCAATGTTTGGAAAACAATTTCCAGGTCTGCTTATTTTATTTTTTTTAGTAGAAAACCCATAAAACTATGTTGCAGTTTAGAGCAGAGCTGTGGGGGTTGGCTCCTGCCATAATGTTCACAAATGCATAGCATAATTGCACAATATGTCCTATGCAAGAGTATTCTGCTCCAGCCCTGTCTGTTTCTAGGTTGTCAGCTACCACTATGGGGGTTATTTACAAAAGGCAAATCCACTTTGCACTACAAATGCAAACTACAAATGCAAAGTGCACTTGAAATTGCACTGAAAGTGCAGTCGCTGTAAATCTGAGGGGTAGATCTGAAATGAGGGGAAGCTCTGCTGATTTTATCATCCAATCATGTGCAAGCTAAAATGCTGTTTTTTATTTTCCTTGCATGTCCCCCTCGGATCTACAGCGACTACACTTCCAAGTGCACTTTCAGTGCAATTTCAAGTGCACTTTGCACTTGTAGTTTGCACTTGTAGTGCAAAGTGGATTTGCCTTTAGTAAATAACCCCCTATGTCTTCTGTCACCATCATCTTCTTCACCACTTCTTCCCAGTCCCCCCATTGCTTGTTTTCTAACATTAGAAGGCCACCAATATTGTAAATTCTGCAAATGTATACAGGAGTTTTCTCACTCCTGGCACTCAGATCAAGACATCCTACAGAGAATAAAAGATTTCTGGGAGTCAAGCCGCGTACACGCGGCCGAGATTCTCGTCGAACAAAACATGTTGTTTTTTTCGACGAGATTCTTGGACAAGAAACTTGTCCCGGCCGAGTGTACACACGCTCGATTCAAAGAACCCGTGGTTCTTTGAATGGAGCGAACAAGGTGATGTCATCGACTACGATGAGCATGCGCTCGTCACATTCGATGCCGTCGCCGCCATCTTGGTATACCCTACCTATGCCTAGGAAGCTACCGCGCATGCGTCAAATTCATTTCGAACATGCGCGGGCTTCCGGGAGGACAGGTAAGTGTACACACACTCACTTTTCTCGTCGAGAAACATGCCGACGAGAATCTCGACGAGAAAATAGAGAGCAGGTTCTCTATTTTCTCGTCGAGGTTACTTGTCGGTTTTCTCGACGAGAAACCCGATAGCCGCGTACACACGACCGATTTACTCGGCAAGACATCTCTGCCAGCAAGTTTCTTGCTGGTTCTTGCCGAGAAAATCGGTCGTGTGTACGAGGCCTAAGAGGAGGATGTTATGTGTCAGAAGAAGTTTTTTTTTTCTCTTCATTCTCTTCATGCTATTTTTAATTTTCAGAGTCTAGTTCCGCTTTAGGTATATATGCAGATATGTAGATATATATATTTATTAGGATTCATAACACAACCTCAAGCTGTATTCCATTAATAATACCTGTTTTATGTAATAGACCACGTCTTTTGAGGGTTTTTGTACACCTACCAGCTGCGTGCACATGCTACACACATTTCTAGTTGATATGCCATGAATCTCTAATTTCTCCACAATAGCTCTTGGTCTCTTAGATGTCTGTGGAGACCTTTCCAACACCAGGGAAATTGCAGAACAACTAATAGCTGTAAATGACATAGTGCCAAATGTCAGGGCTGGCACTTTGCTGCTAAATATGTGGATCACTCAGAGGGAATGGCAAGGCAATCAATGTCATTATATTGAACTGATCCACAGGTTTGCCTTACTGTAGATTGTTCAATAATTACTATGTACCTCAGCCGGAACCAGAAGTAGTCAGAAAAAGTGACCCCCTTGGGAACACTTTGAATCGAAATGTAGAGGCAAAATAAATACTTACTTTGCTATAATGGGCATTGGCACATTCCTGCTATCAGTGCCAGCAGATTATAGATTGGTAAGATGTAATGTGTTTCTTCAGATAAGCACAGACAGCAGTATTTCTGACTTTAACGGGAAAGAAGAAATGTTTATTTTCCTGCTTTATCATTGGCTGGCGCTTCATTAATACTGAATTCTTTCCTGATTATAGCCACCAAAACAAATTCTGTGGAATACTTGCAGGTTGGAGCCTGGACCAAAATCTTATTCATATAGCATTCTCTTTATTGTGATGGTGAAATGTCTGAAACTTTACAGAATTTAGAGACCAGCTGCAAGTTATCTTTAGCACTGCTCCTTAAATATACAGTATATGTCTCCTAACTCAGGGCTCAAAATTTCAAGTCCTGAGCTACTAGCCAGGCCTTAAGAGTTACTCGCCACCAGTTGCCCCACCCAACCCCTAAAAATGCCCTCGTAAATTCTGGGATCTGTGCGTCTGCCAGAAGGCAGTGGGGGTAAGGAGGAGGGCCTGGAAATTTTGTAGATCGTCGCAAATTGTTGTGCAGCAATCTCACCCGGAAGTGGGTAAAGCAAACAAGCAGAGCTTCCCCTTTTGGGTGGAGATCTGCTTTAAGCCTAGTGACTTGCTGTTTAGGGACCCAGAACTGTATGGTGGATTAAATGGGGAGAAACTGGCACGCTCTCACATACCCAGAAATAGAAGGGCAGTTGGGGGAGAAGGGAGATGGACACTGTAAACGTAATCTATTACTTTGCCAAGCATGAAAAAGTACAGGTGCACTTTAGGAAGGAAACTTATTTTGCCGACAGACAGAAAGTGCTCCTCTCTAGACACAACAAATGTGTAAAAGTAATATGTAAATGACACACCTAATGATAAACCCATGTCACTATATGTTTCAGATACATGTTTCAGCACAAAATTTTATTCTGAACAATACTAGATTTTTTTTTTCACCCATAAAACAAGAGTATTTTTTCAAGCTGCTTTGTGGTACCTGATATATATATATATATATATATATATATATATGTAGCGGGGTGTTCCCCTATATTGGGAAGAAACTACATTACCCATAACCCCATTCTTGTTGTGACGTTCCACCGCAGAGACTCATGGGAGGGGTTATAAAAGGAAGAGGCGGGGCCGGGCTCGGTCTCTTTGGCGACACGAGACTTCACGGACGGATCCTCCTGTGCGGATGTGTCGGAGGGACAAGGCCTGAAGCCTGAGGCCTTGCTCTGCACCGAAGAGCCTTCCATCCTCCCCTCTGCGAGCCTGGGTGGCATCTGACTTTGTGAGCTACCGCCTTGTCGGATCGGGGACCCGATCGTTGGAGAGATTGAGAGTGTGTGACACGGCCGGTGGAGGTTTTCCCGGACTGGATCCGTAGTCCGGCGGGTGAGAGGGCATAAGCCCAGCTTAGATACTGTTGCTGTGTATAGGCCTATAGACTGCCGTGGCCTACAAGTTATTTTCATACCCCTTGGATTACAAAGTTATACTCTGTTTAAGTGCACCACCATTACAGACCTGCCGGTGAAGAAAGAAGGACTAAGCTAAATATTAGAACCAGGCCTGGTGGGGATTCTAGCGTGTTTGATTGCTGCGCCATAGGGCACTTAGTTAACGGTCGCCCGTATGGCGCACCTGTAGCGTGTGTTACTATATAGTGTGTTAGAGTGGCAGGACGCTGCCCTTAGGAGTGATTGTTTAGAACTGTGATTATTGTTACCCCTTTTATTCATATTGAGAATTGATGAGTAAAACACTTTACCTATTACAATTCATTACTGTGTCCTTGCTTAGTTATTCTATTGCATAGGACATATCATTGATTGTTAGTACTAGCTGTGCCAGAAGGAGATAGAGCCTATTGCCGGGGGTTGGCGGAGCTGCACTCAGGGCCCAAAATCTAATTCTGCGGCCTCCTTAGTTGGAGGTATCGCTACACGTGGGGGCTCGTCCAGGATTGTCTAGCTATGCTGCAGGAAGAGTTTGGTCAATTAGACAAGGTGACAGAGACGGTCTACCAGTTTGAACACACTTTCCAAAAACCGGAGGAGAAACTTTCCGAGTATGTCAGAAGGCTAAACAGGCTGCTGTGCAAGATTGTGTTAAAGAAAGGGATGAAGCCCCAAGATGCCGATGCGGCAAGAATGAAGCAAGTCTTAAAGGGAGCGCTACGCTCCGATCCAGTCTGGCTGCACCTGAAAACCTTGGGTGGAGGAATGTTGCTGACTTATGCTGATTTAATAAAAATTATCAGAGATGAGGAGGCGCTGCAACAGGACCAGCAGAAGGATAAGACAAGTGTTGTACCCACACAGGTGCTGGTCAATCCAGTGATGACCCCTGAAAGAGAGGCGGAGATAGACACCCTAAAAACTCAGATGTCCAAGGTATTAGAGATATTGACCTCTCTGATAGCAAAAGACACAGAGTGTCCCAAGAAGAAGGAAAGTCCAAGGAAGGAATTGTTCCCGATTGCCTCAGCACCCGAACCTTTACAAGAATGGGGAGATATAGTCTGCTTCAACTGTGGGGGAGTTGGCCACATTGCAGCCACATGTTCTAGTCCGAAAAAGAAGAGACCAGACAACCGCAAGCCGGCGGGAAACTTCAGAGGGCCCCGGTGAAGGAGTCAACCGGGTGCCCACCATCTTCAGTAAACTCCAAGCTGAATGCAAAGAAAAACAAAAAGAGAGATAGAACACCAAAGGGGAAACGTAATACCCCTCAACAAAGCTATACTCCAAGAAGAAGGGGGGAGACCCCTCAGGAGAGGCACGGCACCCCCCAAAGGAGGTGCCCACCCAAGAAAAATAATAGTACACCTCAGCGGGTTCCTACACCCATTAAAAGGAGGGAAGTCAGTGCATACCAGGCTCAAGAAAGGTTCAAGTCCAAAGGGAATAGGACAAGAGAGAGTCCAAAGGGAAAAGGTCTGAAGAAGGCAGCTCCTGCCGGACCATATCCAGAGAAGCTGGTAGGCCCATCCCCTATAGTGCCCATTCAAGTGGAGGGAGTCTACACCAGGGGCCTCCTGGACACCGGGGCACAAGTGACCCTACTATACCGGGACTTCTACGACAGGCACCTGAGTCATCTGCCTATCCAGAAGATAGAGGAGCTGGAAATATGGGGAATTGGAACCCAGAGTTTCCCTTACGACGGCTACCTTCCCGTCCAAATAACCTTTGACCCATCCGTGGCTGGGAAGGCCGAAGTGTTTGACACCCTGGCAGTTGTGTGTCCTAGGCCGCCTGGAGCCAACAAGAATTCCCTTATAATAGGTACAAACACGGACCTGGTCCGAAGACTCCTGACCCCTCTAGTGACGGAAGAAAGACAAGCAGCTACCAAGATCCATCCCATGCTGAAGACAGCCTACCAACGGCTGGTCCAAGAGCGGGAGACCCCTGGAGAGGGGATAGGGAAGTTGTGGAGACTTGGAAGAGAAGGGGTAGTGTTGCGGCCCGGTGAAGTAACCTGTCTCAGGGCCACTGTGAAGCTTACTTGGGAACAGCCTGGTCCCTTTGTCATGCTGGAGTCAGACCCAAGGGGTGAATCCTCAGGCCTGGAGGTGATACCGGAAGTGATTCCGCTGAAGGTCCTGAAGAAGGCCCATTATAGAGTTCCAGTGAGTGTTAGGAATACTACCAAAGACCCCATGGACATCCCAGCCAGAATGTTGCTAGGCCAGGTGAGCCCGGCGGCCCCTGTTACCCTGTCAGAAGTGAAGAGGACAGGTGAAGAAGCGGATGTTTGGGAGAAGCTGACCATGGAAAACCCGAATCTGTCCAGGGCTTGGAAAGAGAGAGCCAAGGCCCAGTTGAATAGATGGGAGAAGATCTTCTCTAGGGATGAATTTGATGTGGGGTGTGCAAGAAGTGCCACCCATCGGATCCGCCTCCAAGAAGATAAGCCCTTCCGAGAGAGAGTCAGGCGGGTCCCGCTAGCAGATCTGGAGGATCTGAGGGAACAACTTGCAGAACTCAAGAGGACTGGTGTGATACGGGAGTCCAGAAGCCCATATGCCTCTCCCATAGTAGTGGTCCGAAAGAAGAATGGATCATTGAGGCTCTGTATAGACTACAGGACTCTCAACAGGAGAACCATACCTGACCAATACACCACTCCGAGGATAGAGGATGCCCTACAGAGCTTGTCTGGAGCCAAATGGTTCAGCGTTATGGATCTCAAGAGTGGGTACTATCAGATTCCGATGCACCCAGCAGACAAGGAGAAGACAGCTTTCATAACCCCAGTGGGGTTCTTCGAATTCGACCGGATGCCCCAAGGTCTGTCTGGAGCCCCAGCTACTTTCCAACGTCTCATGGAGAAGACAGTAGGGGACATGAACTTGATCGAAGTCCTTGTATACCTAGACGATGTCATTGTCTTTGGGAGAACCTTGGAGGAACATGAAGAGAGGCTGGAGAAAGTGTTGAGAAGACTCAGTGAGGAAGGGCTTAAGCTTTCGCCTGAGAAGTGTCGGTTCTACCAGTCTTCTGTGAACTATCTGGGGCACATAGTATCTGAAGAAGGGGTGGCCACAGACCCTGAGAAATTGGAGGCAGTTACCTCCTGGCCACAGCCCACCACAGTAACAGAACTCAGATCCTTCTTGGGCTTCTGCTCCTACTATAGAAGGTTTGTGGAGGGATTTGCTCGAATTGCTAGACCATTGAATGAGTTGCTCAAGACTGAAGGAGAGGAGGATGGATCGGGGCCCAGGAGGCCAGGAGAGTCCATCAGAGATCAGTGGAATCAGAGGTGTGAAGAGGCTTTCCAGGAATTGAAGAGGAGCCTGACCACTGCACCAGTCTTGGCCTATGCAGACCCAACCAAGCCCTATGAACTGCACGTGGATGCTAGTCACGACGGTCTGGGAGGAGTACTTTACCAAGAACATGAGGGGCAATTGCGGCCTGTTGCCTATGTGAGTAGAAGCCTGACCCCCTCTGAGAAGAACTACCCCACTCACAAGCTGGAGTTCTTGGCCCTCAAGTGGGCGGTAGTAGACAAGCTCAAAGACTACCTGTACGGAGCAGAGTTCACTGTGAAGACCGACAACAACCCCCTTACCTACCTGTTCACCACGGCCAAGCTGGATGCCACTGGACACAGGTGGCTAGCCGCACTGTCTGGATTCAACTTCAGCCTTAAGTATAGACCAGGAGTGGGGAATCGAGACGCAGACGCCTTGTCCAGAAGATCTCATTCCCCGACCATTGAAATAGAAGATTGGACCCAAGTGGCACCGAACGGGGTGCAGGCCCTTTGTCAAGGAGCTGCATTCCAAGCCCGAGGATGCTCCAGAGCAGAGGAAATAGGAGTTACCACGGTGGGAGTCCCCAAACACTACTGTGGAGTAGCTCAATTGGAAGAGGGCAACCTACCAAGATTGTCCAAAAAGGAATTAAGGTGTGACCAATTGGAAGACCCCATGGGGAGATTGGTCCTGGAGGCCTTGGAAAATCAGGATCCAAACATACTCATGCGTCAACCCTCCAAAGAAGCTCGCCTACTGAGGAAGGAGTGGGATAGGTTGCAGTTGCATCAGGGAGTGGTCTACCGAAGGGGCCCCTCTGATGATTCAGAAGATAAGTGGCAGATGTTCCTCCCAGAGAAACATCGGGAGACTGTTTTGATGGCCCTGCATGACAATCATGGCCACCTAGGGGCTGAAAGGACTTTTCAACTTGTCAGAAGTCGGTTCTATTGGCCCTGCATGAGGGCAGAGGTAGAGGAGTACTGCCACTCATGTGCGCGATGCATCCAGAGGAAGACTTTGCCCCATCAAGCTGCCCCAATGGGCCATCTACAGAGCCAAGGGCCTATGGATCTGGTGTGCATTGACTTTCTCTGCCTCGAACCCGACCTGAGTGGACTAGGAAATGTTCTGGTGATAACCGACCATTTCACCCGGTATGCCCAGGCCTTCCCCACCAAAGATCAGAAGGCCTCCACCGTGGCCAAGGTACTTATGGAGAAGTATTTTGTCCATTATGGGCTGCCACAGAGACTCCATTCAGATCAAGGGAGGGACTTCGAGAGTAAGCTGATCCGGAAGCTCTTGGATTCGTTGGGAATCAGGAAGACTCGAACTACACCTTACCATCCTCAGGGAGATGCTCAGCCGGAAAGGTTCAACCGAACCCTGCTCAACATGTTGGGGACTCTGGAAAGCGAGAAAAAGCAACATTGGAGCAAACACATAGCAGCCATGGTACATGCTTACAACTGCACCATCAGTGATGCTACAGGCTATTCCCCATATCGACTCATGTTTGGGAGAGAAGCGAGACTACCGGTGGACCTGGCTTTTGGCACCTCACTGGACCATTCCTCCGTCACCTCTCACAGAGGATATGTGGATAGGCTCAGACACAGCCTGAAAGTAGCCTATGAACAAGCTCAAGCGGCCTCAGATCAAAGGGGAGCTCGGAATAAAAAAAATTACGACCTGAAGGTCCGGGTACAAGACCTACAGCCCGGGGATCGAGTACTGTTGCGCAATCTGGGAGTCCCCGGAAAGCACAAGCTTGCAGACAGATGGAGATCTGAACCTTATGTCATCTGCAGGAAGTTGCCGGGCCTACCTGTCTACAAGGTGAAGCCAGAGGGAAAGGTAGGCCCACTGAAGACATGGCATCGAAACCACCTGCTCCCACTGACGGAGGCAGTTAGAATACCTTCCGTGGGAGACTCCCCTGCACCGGCCTCTATCTTGGATACTCCTAGACCGCACACTCGGTCACAGACCTCCCGAGCTGGAAATGGAGAAGCCTCCCAACTTAGTGGGGATGAAGAAGGAGAGCTTGATTGGCTGTGGTCTTCCCCAACTCCAGGAACTTCTATCATAGATCTTCCAGTCACCCAAGATACCACAGATGAAACGCTGAACCCAGAGGCTACAGAATTCATCCCTTTCAGTCCTTCAACAGATTACTGGGAAGATGCCCATGATAGTTACTCCGAGGAAGAGGAGCCTGAGGCGCCAGAGCCAGAGATTCCAAGAGAGCAAAGAGCTCGAAGAGTCATTCAACCTCCTAAGAAGCTGACCTACCCCCAGATGGGGAACAGTTCGGAAGACTCTGTGGTCACTGCTAGGAGAAATGCTGAGATTCCGGATCCCTCCACTGTCCATTTGGTGGAGGGCAACCCCAGCTCACTCTCTGGCACAGTTAGTCAGGCCACCCAAGATAATGTGACCTGTGGGCAAGGGAATTCAACCCCTCAGTTATGGTGGGAATCCCCTATCCCAACATCGTTTTCAGAATTGTCCAATGTTGTATATAGTTGTTGCTAAAATTTATCTTTGGGGACCAAAGAGTTTAAGTGGGGGGAGTGTGTAGCGGGGTGTTCCCCTATATTGGGAAGAAACTACATTACCCATAACCCCATTCTTGTTGTGACGTTCCACCGCAGAGACTCATGGGAGGGGTTATAAAAGGAAGAGGCGGGGCCGGGCTCGGTCTCTTTGGCGACACGAGACTTCACGGACGGATCCTCCTGTGCGGATGTGTCGGAGGGACAAGGCCTGAAGCCTGAGGCCTTGCTCTGCACCGAAGAGCCTTCCATCCTCCCCTCTGCGAGCCTGGGTGGCATCTGACTTTGTGAGCTACCGCCTTGTCGGATCGGGGACCCGATCGTTGGAGAGATTGAGAGTGTGTGACACGGCCGGTGGAGGTTTTCCCGGACTGGATCCGTAGTCCGGCGGGTGAGAGGGCATAAGCCCAGCTTAGATACTGTTGCTGTGTATAGGCCTATAGACTGCCGTGGCCTACAAGTTATTTTCATACCCCTTGGATTACAAAGTTATACTCTGTTTAAGTGCACCACCATTACAGACCTGCCGGTGAAGAAAGAAGGACTAAGCTAAATATTAGAACCAGGCCTGGTGGGGATTCTAGCGTGTTTGATTGCTGCGCCATAGGGCACTTAGTTAACGGTCGCCCGTATGGCGCACCTGTAGCGTGTGTTACTATATAGTGTGTTAGAGTGGCAGGACGCTGCCCTTAGGAGTGATTGTTTAGAACTGTGATTATTGTTACCCCTTTTATTCATATTGAGAATTGATGAGTAAAACACTTTACCTATTACAATTCATTACTGTGTCCTTGCTTAGTTATTCTATTGCATAGGACATATCATTGATTGTTAGTACTAGCTGTGCCAGAAGGAGATAGAGCCTATTGCCGGGGGTTGGCGGAGCTGCACTCAGGGCCCAAAATCTAATTCTGCGGCCTCCTTAGTTGGAGGTATCGCTACATATATATATATATATATTTTTTTTTATAAATCTTTTTATTTAATTTCTTAAACAAACAAAATATAACATGACAACACATCATACACATTAAATCTAAAATATATTAGTAAAATAACACGATCCCATCACCTTGCATAGCAAAAAACAAGAAATAAAGAAAAATTATGATTATCACTATTATTTCCAATCATTTCTAAACACAAATATCCCATATAGGGAACATCCCTTCTATGAGTTGTTACCTCCCACTATGTTAGATGCTGTATATGGCTTATCCAGCCACTTTGCCCAAACCTTATCATACTTACTAGGGCGACCCCTATTCCTATAGGTATTTCTATACAATTGAAGATTATTATTAATCAATTGTTTTCAATATATAAACGGAGGAGGATGAGGTTTCTTCCAATATAATGCAATAGATTTTATTTCGTAGAATAATGTTGTAATAATAAATATTCGTTCGGTGTCTATAGGGGTAATATCCTCTACTAAGCCCAGCAAACAGACTGACATTGAAAACGGTAAAGGAGCAGAGGTGATAGAGTTTAATAGATCCACTACCTCCATCCAAAATGTAACTATATATGGACAGGTCCATGATATATGTGATATATGCTCTGTGTATGAGTTTAAATTGGATAACACGATCCCTCAAGGAGACCAGAGCTCTCAAAGGGAAATCCCACACACAGCTCCAGTCCTCCATACTCAGATCTGGTATATCTTGCATCCACCTAGCTCGCTGTCACGTACCTGGTAGGTGAGCCCGACGTGCAGGGAGTGGCCTCTCGTAGACCTCTGACTCGAGAACCCCTGATAGAGCAGACAGGGGCTCAGGAGGGCAAAGGAGCACAAGTGCCTGGCAGGAACTGAGGCAGGTGGAAGTAGAAGCAGCAGACTGCAGCGGTGGATAACTGGTGGGAGACGTGCAGTGGTCCGCAGCAGGCACCAGAGGATCAGGAAGCAGACTTGGTGAAGACAGGCCGGGTCAGACACAAGCGGGCAGATGAGTACAAAGCAGGATCCAAGAATAGTTAAAGTCCAGGCCGGGTCAGTGTATCAGGCGGGCAGCAAACTGGTTAGAGGAGAAGGCAGAAGAGAAGTCGGGACGAGCCGTGGTCAGAGGCGGGCAGCAGACTGGAGAAGCCAAGGGAAGCCGGGTCAGGTACCAGAGCAATCAGATCAGAGGTTCAGGTAACAAGGGTCTTCAGGAAACGCTGTAGACCGGACAGCAAGGATGCAGAGTGACAGCTCTCTTTAAATAGGCAGTCTTTGGCGCCAACCTGCGTCATAGGCGCGCGCGCGCGCGCTATCGCGCACCCGCGCGCGCCCGCTCGCCACTATCGCGTGCCCGCGCACGCTCGTTTGCCGCTATCGCGCATGCGCCGAACGGGTCTGCCTGTGCATAGAGATTCTGAGACCCCGATTGCTGGGATGAGTGAGAGAACGTCTTTCCTGACATTGCCCCCCTCCTACGGGCAGCCTCCGGATGCCCAACTGAGCCAGCCTATCTGGGTGAGACCTTTTGAAGGCCGTGATCAACCTTTTGGCATGAATGTTGGTTTCCGGTTCCCAGGAATTTTCCTCGGGGCCATAGCCCTTCCATTTAACCAGATATTGGGTTTGGTTGCGTCTCTTCCTGCAGTCCAGGATAGACTTGATTTCAAACTCTTCCTCACCATTGATGAGCACGGGCTCAGGAGGGCCAATACCTCGATTGGGAAAGGGATCTGGGACTGCAGGTTTGAGTAGCGACACATGGAATATCGGGTGTATCCGAAAAGATTCCGGTAATTTCAGCTCGTATGCCACGTCATTAATTTTCCTTGTTACAGGGAAAGGACCCACAAATTTGGGGCCCAGTTTCTTAGAAGGGCATGTCATTTTTAGATTCACTGTGGACAGCCAGACTAGATCTCCGGGTGTAAGGTTAAGTTCCCCCCCTACTCTTTTTGTCGAACACCTCCTTATTATGCGCCTGAGTCCTTGCCATTGTCTCCTGAAGCAACTTACTGTTGGTACTGAGGAAGTTCAAGGTCTCCTGGGCGGCTGGGACCGCACACTCTGGAATATTATTAGACAGGAACAGAGGGTGGAAGCCGTAGTTTGCAAAGAACGGTGACTGTTTGGTTGCTGAATGAACGGAATTGTTGTAGGCGAACTCGGCGAGGGGTAATAGTGGTACCCAGTCGTCTTGAGAGAAGGAAGAGAAACAGCGCAAATATTGCTCCAGGGTCTGATTTGTGCGTTCCGTCTGACCATTGGTCTGGGGATGATAAGCTGAAGAGAAGGAAAGGTCAATCTTTAAAGATTCGCAGAGTGCCCTCCAGAATCTGGATGTAAACTGCACCCCCCGATCAGATACAATGTTCACAGGAATGCCGTGCAGTCTTACGATTTCTTTGATGAATAATTTTGCGGTCTCGGGGGCAGAAGGTGTACATCTCATGGGCAGAAAGTGGGCCATCTTGGAAAGTCTGTCTACTACCACAAAAATGGTAGTGCAATTTTCTGATGATGGTAGTTCCACAATAAAGTCCATCGAAATCATTCTCCAAGGTCTGTCTGGAATGGGCAAAGGCCTCAACAGACCCCAAGCTCTGGTCTTGCTGCCCTTGTTCCGAATGCACGTAATGCATGATTCCACATAGTCCTTGCAGTCCTTAGACAGTTGAGGCCACCAAAACGTGCGCTGGAGAAGTTCAGATGTTTTGTGCACCCCAAAATGGCCAGCCAGTTCATGATCGTGACAAGATTTGAGAACGTTAATCCGTAATTGTGGAGGCACGAAGATCTTGTCCTTGAACCACAGCAGGTCGTCTTTCAACTGTAGGGTAACATCCGGTGGGTAGGTCTCATTGGTAGAAGCCTGCTTAATCTGAGAAAGTAGGTCTCCTTGCAGCAGAAGGAAATTTCCGGGAGTCAGGATGGTGTCTGGGGGTGAGAGAGCTTCAGCTCCGCTAAACATCCGTGACAGCGCATCTGGCTTGGTGTTCTTGGACCCGGGCCTGTAGGTTATATGGAAAGAAAATCTGGTAAAAAAAAGTGCCCATCGGGCTTGACGTGGTTTCAGTCTTTTGGCTACTTTCAAGTACTCCAGATTCTTGTGGTCTGTGTAGATCAAAATAGGATGTGCTGCCCCCTCTAGTAAGTAGCGCCACTCCTCCAACGCGGCCTTAATTGCGAGTAGCTCTCTGTCCCCCACATCATAGTTCCTCTCAGCTTCGGACAACTTCCGAGAGAAGAATGCGACTGGATGCAACTGCGACTTGGGACCCTGTCTCTGGGAGAGCACCGCCCCCACTGCGATCTCAGAGGCATCTACTTCCAAAATGTAAGGCAGAGCGGGGTCTGGATGTTTCAGGACCGCGGCCGAGACAAACTGATCCTTTAAGGTGGAGAAGGCAACTTGGGCTTCCGGGGTCCAATGGAATCGTATGCCTTGCTTCGTCAAACTGGTGATGGGCGAGATGATGGTAGAAAATCCCCGGATAAACTTGCGATAAAAATTTGCAAATCCTACAAAGCGTTGGATCCCTTTTTTGTCTGTAGGAATTGGCCAATCCAAGATGGCGGAAACTTTTTGTGGGTCCATTTTGATACCTTCTATGGAGATAATTAGTCCCAAAAACTGAATGCTCTGTTGTTCAAACTCGCATTTCTCGGGTTTCGCGTAAAGGCCATGCTGACGGAGTCGGGTTAACACTTTCCTGACATGCTCTCGGTGAGTGGACAAGGACGAGGAGAAAATCAGGATGTCGTCCAGGTAAATTATCACAAACACGTCTAGGTAGTCTCTGAAAATGTCATTCACAAAGTGTTGGAATGTGGCAGGGGCGTTACACAAACCGAAGGGCATCACGAGATATTCAAAATGCCCGAATCGGGTACGGAAGGCAGTTTTCCATTCGTCCCCATTACGAATCCGGACCAGATTGTAGGCCCCACAAAGATCCAATTTAGTGAATATGGCTGCAGCCCCGAGTCTCTGGAATAGTTCTGGCACCAAAGGGAGAGGGTACCGGTTTTTAATTGTAATCTTATTTAGCGCACGGTAGTCTACGCAAGGGCGTAGGGAATGGTCTTTTTTTTCGACGAAAAAGATTCCTGCTCCTGCTGGTGAATAGTGATGAGCCGAACACCCCCGGGTTCGGTTCGCACCAGAACCCGCGAACGGACCGGAAGTTCGAACGAACATTAGAACCCTATTAAATACAATGGATGCGAACGTTCGAATTCTAAAGTGCTAATTATAACAACTATTATGCATGTTATTGTCCTAAAAAGGGTTTGGGAACCCGGGTTCTGCACCAGGGGACATGTATCAATGCAAAAAGAAGTTTTAAAAACGGTCGTTTTTCGGGAGCAGTCATTTTAATGATGCATAAAGTGAAAAAAAAAAAGTCAAATATTCCTTTAAATATCGTACCTGGGGGGTGTCTAAAGTATGCCTGTGAAGTGCCACGTGTTTCCCGTGTTTAGAACTGTCCCTGCACAAAATGACACTTCTAAAGGAAAAAAAAGCCATTTAAAACTGCTTGCGGCTTTAATGTAATGTCTGGTCCCGGTAATATGGATGAAATTCTTTAAGAAAAATGGCATAGCTACCCCATGACCCCCCCCCCCCTACCCCAGCCCATTACCAGCCCCTTTGGGTCTTGTATGGATATTAAGGGGAACCCCGCACATAAAATAAAAAAGGCCCTATATACTCTGAACAGCCGTATACAGGCGGTGCATACAAGACAGGGACTGTAGGTTTGTTCTTATGTAGAATCTGTTTGTAATTTTGAACAGGTACATTGTTGAAGTGTAGCTCCAGCCCAAAAATCTATTTTTAAACTTTTTGGAAAACATAGGTAAGGGTTATCACCCCTGTAACATTTGTTTTGCTGTCTGTGCCCCTGTTCAGAACATTTCACCTCACTTTCCGTCCCAATGACAACTGTTTTTGAAATGTGGTGTTTTTCTTGAAACAAGGATTGCTGATAAAGCATCAGTACAGAGGAGACACCTTTCTCCCATATTTATTCTTACAGGAGAGAATTTTCCTTCCTAGTGGTAGATTTCCTCTCACTTCCTGTTGTCTTCTTGCGTTTGCAAGTAGGAGTCGTTTGTAAGTTGGATGTTTGAAAGTAGGGACCTGCCGTATATACTCTGCAGAAATAGGCCCCTTAGTTGTTGGTGTTGGCACAACACTGTAAGCACTCACAGTTACTCTTGGTTGGTGCTGGAACGCCCTGCTGTCAACTATTATATCAGGAATTTTAATTACATATAATTGTTGAACAGTGGTAGTAAAAATTGGGCCTTTGATGGTGGTGCTGGTGCCACAACACTGTAAGCCCTGACAGTTACTCTTGGTGGGTGCAGCAATGGGCCCTGCTGTGAATTATTAGATCAAGAATTGTAATTACATGCCCCTGTTGAACAGGGGCTGAAAAATTGGGCCTTAGGCACTGGTGGCACAACACTGCAACCCCTCACAGATACTGTACTTGGAGCACAGCAATGAGCCCTGTTGCAAAGTATTGCTTCAAAAATTGTAATGACACGCCCCTGTTAAACAGGGGCTGAAAAATTGGGCCTTAGGCACTGGTGGCACAACACTGCAACTCCTCACAGATACTGTACTTGGAGCACAGCAATGAGCCCTGTTGCAAAGTATTGCTTCAAAAATTGTAATTACACGCCCCTGTTAAACAGGGGCTGAAAAATTGGGCGTTAGGCACTGGTGGCGGCACCCATAAACAAAAATGATCTTCCAAGCTATCATCATCAATCGTATCATTGAGGACTCGGAGGAGGAGGATAGCCAGTCAACATAACAGCACAGGCACTCAGCATCAGCATCAGTCTTGAAGGGATGTGACATTTTAAAATCAATTAGTCTGTTATATCAGCATCAGGTGTGTGGTAGCTGGTGGTGATCCAAGACTGGTTCATCTTGATGAAAGTCAGTCGATCAACCGAGTCGGTGGACAGGCGCACCCTGTGATCCGTGACAAATCCTCCAGCAGCACTGAATGTGCGTTCCGAAAGAACGCTGGATGCAGGACAGGCCAGTAGCTCAATTGCATACTGTGCAAGCTCTGGCCAGTGATCCATCCTCAAGACCCAGTAAGCCAGAGGATTTTCGGTGGGGAAGGTGTCCAAGTCTGACCTTGCCCCTAGATATTCCTGCACCATGTTTATCAGACGCTGGCGATGGTTGCTGGAACCAATCATACTTTGGGGCTGCGGACTAAAGAATTGTCTGAACGCATCGGTCAGACGGCCACCTTCCCCACCGCTCCTTCTTTGACTGGCCGAAGCCTCAGCAACTCGTTGTCCAGGACCAGGAGTTTGCAACCTCCCAGTCTCTGGGAACGCGTTGCACAGACCTTTCTGCAAGGCCTCCCGGAGTTGTCTCATCCTCTGCTCCCTCTGCGACGGTAACATAAGGTCCGCAACCTTACCCTTGTACCGTGGA
Organism: Rana muscosa; assembly: GCA_029206835.1. Classification (NCBI taxonomy): domain Eukaryota; kingdom Metazoa; phylum Chordata; class Amphibia; order Anura; family Ranidae; genus Rana; species Rana muscosa. The sequence goes on from CM055122.1 coordinate 1,176,767,146, forward strand.
TCAAGGAGAGTGGCCAGCCAGTAATGGTCCCTCTCCTTGATCCGAAGAATACGAGGATCCTTCCGCAGACTTTGCAGGATCAGGGAGGCCATGCAGCGTAGGTTTGCTGAGGCATTCGCTCCGGAGTCCTCTGGGTCACTAAGGACGACATGATCCGCAGCCACCTCCTCCCAGCCACGTACAAGTCCACTGGTTTCTTGGGACTGTAAATCATCCCTAAAAGACTGCTGCTGATGATGCTGAGTGCCAGCCTCCACCTCCATGCTGACACAATCCTCCTCCTCCTCCTCCTCCTCCTCCTCTTCCTGTGCGATGGGTGGGACAGAAGGAACACTGTCTGGGTAAAGGGGGCCTTGAGAGGCAAGGAAGTCCTCCTCTTCCTGCCTCTGTTCTGCCTCAAGTGCCCTGTCCATTATTCCACGCAGCGTGTGCTCCAACAGGTGGACAAGAGGTACAGTGTCACTGATGCATGCACTGTCACTGCTCACCATCCTCGTGGCCTCCTCAAATGGTGCCAGGACAGTGCATGCATCCCTGATCATGCCCCACTGGCGTGGAGAAAAAAAACCAAGCTCCCCTGACCCTGTCCTGGTGCCGTAGTCGCACAGGTACTCATTGATGGCCCTCTGCTGCGTGTGCAGCCGCTGCAGCATGGCCAACGTTGAGTTCCACCTGGTGGGCATGTCACATATAAGGCGGTTCTTGGGCAGGTTCAACTCCTTTTGCAGCTCAGCCAGGCGAGCACTGGCATTATAAGATCTGCGGAAATGCACACAGACTTTCCTGGCCTGCCTCAGGACATCCTGTAAGCCCGGGTACCTGCCCAAGAACCGCTGCACCACCAGGTTAAGGACGTGAGCCACACAGGGCACATGGGTCAGTTGTCCCTGTCGGAGGGCGGAGAGGAGGTTGGTGCCATTGTCGCAAACCACCATTCCTGGCTTAAGCTGGCGTGGCGTCAACCACCTCTCGGCCTGGCCCTGCAGAGCAGACAGGACCTCTGCCCCAGTGTGGCTTCTGTCCCCCAAACACACCAGCGCAAGCACGGCATGGCATCTTTTTGCCTGCGTACTTGCGTAGCCCCGTGAACGGCTACGGAGCACCGCTGGTTCATAGGACAAACCACAGGAAGAGGCCATGGAGGAAGAAGAAGAGGAGGGGGTGGAGGAGAGAGGTGTGTCACAACCAGTAGTAGCATTTTGGAGGCGTGGCGGTGGGACAACCTCCAACACTACTGCACCTTGTCCTGAATCCTTCCCAGCTGCCAAAAGAGTGACCCAATGGGCCGTGAAAGAAAGGTAACGTCCCTGTCCATGCCTGCTGGACCATGAGTCAGCGGTAATATGCACCTTACCGCTGACCGCCCTGTCCAGCGAGGCCAAGACATTGCCTTCCACATGCCGGTAGAGAGCCGGAATAGCCTTCCGTGAGAAAAAGTGGCGTTTGGGAACCTGCCACTGAGGAACCGCACATTGCACAAACTCACGGAAGGGGGCCGAGTCTACCAACTGAAAAGGCAGCAGTTGAAGCGCTAGCAATTTAGCCAAGCTAGCATTCAACCGCTGGGCATGTGGATGGCTGGGAGTGAACTTCTTTCGACGGTCCAGCAGCTGGGGCAGGGAAATTTGCCTGCTAGAATCGGACGTCGGTGTACTGCTAGCAGAGTGGGCGCAAGTACTTGGCTGTGACACACCTAATTCTACACCTTCATTCCTCTCAGTGCATGTTTCAGAGAGGACTGAAGTTATAGTGGGGTTGGAGATCCCAGCTGATGCGGTGCAAGGAGAGGTCCGCTTTGTTCTTTGGTGTGGGTCTTTGAGGTAGGCTTGCCAACGAGCTGCATGGCAGGTCAACATATGTCTGGTCAGGCATGTGGTACCCAAGCGGCTGATGTTTTGGCCACGCGATATACGCTTGAGACATATGTTGCAAACAGCAGCTGTGCGATCTGATGCACTAGCCTCAAAAAAGGCCCACACCAAAGAACTTTTTGAATGACGGGCAGAGGCAGCGCCCTGCACAGGCGGAGCTCTGCGGTGTGATTCCGTCGGTGTACTGCCCTTACGCTGGCCACCAAAGGGCATCCTGCCTCGTTGGAGATGTGCCTCCTCCTCATCCTCCTCCTCCTCCTCTCTCCTATTAGGCACCCACGTGGAGTCATTGACCTCATCATCCCCTCCCTCCTCATCACTGGAGCCAATCTGGCAGTATGCTGCAGCTGCTGGAACATGACTGCCAGATTGGTGTCCTTCTTGAGCATCCCCTCTGTCTGCTCTCACGCTACTGCCTTCCTCTAGCTGGGTTTCATCATCAGACCCTTCGAAACGCTGGGCATCCTCCTGGAGCATGTACCCAACACTGTGCTGAAACAGTTCGGGGGACTCCTCAGGAGGAGGACATGGTGGGTCTAGGGAAGGAGTGACTGATGATTTGTCTGACATTGATACCAGGGAAGACGACGCTTTGGCAGCTGCTTTTCCAGTACCCTGAGCCTGGGTGAGAGAGGATGAGGAGGAGGAGGAGGGCTTGGTCATCCACTCTACCAAGTCTTCGGCATGATGTGGCTCAACATGTCCAGCTGCCGAAAAGAAGGACAAGCGTGTCCCATGGCCATGTGCTGATGACAATGCACCGCGTCCACGACCAGCACTGTTGCCCCCAGACACAGAGCCTGCTTGCCCTCTTTTATTGCCTCCTGACTGTCTGCCTCTCCTTGTTTGCCTTCCAGACATTCTAATAGATGGCCTGCAGGGAGATGGGAAAAAAGCAATAAGGGCTACCTTCAGGTGTCCTTCTCTGTCCCTGGAAACAAGGACTTGCAGAGTGAAAGAAAAAAAACACTCTCCCTACCTACAGTTTTCTGTCCCTAGAAAAAATGTTTTTTTTAATCACAATATAGCACAAGGAAAATTAACTCACTGTCCTTACAGGTCCCTGGAAACAAGGACTTGCAGAGTGAAAGAAAAAAAACACTCTCCCTACCTACAGTTTTCTGTCCCTAGAAAAAAATGTTTTTTTTAATCACAATATAGCAAAAGGACAATTCACTCACTGTCCTTCCAGGTCCCTGGAAACAAGGACTTGCAGAGTGAAAGAAACTGACACTGTCCCTACCTAGAGTTTTCTGTCCCTGGAATAAATGTTTTTTTCAGCACAATATAGCACAAGGACAATTAACTCACTGTCCTTACAGGTCCCTGGAAACAAGGACTTGCAGAGTGAAAGAAACTGACACTGTCCCTACCTAGAGTTTTCTGTCCCTAGAATAAATGTTTTTTTTAATCACAATATAGCACAAGGAAAATTAACTCACTGTCCTTACAGGTCCCTGGAAACAAGGACTTGCAGAGTGAAAGAAAAAAAACACTCTCCCTACCTACAGTTTTCTGTCCCTAGAAAAAAATGTTTTTTTTAATCACAATATAGCAAAAGGACAATTCACTCACTGTCCTTCCAGGTCCCTGGAAACAAGGACTTGCAGAGTGAAAGAAACTGACACTGTCCCTACCTAGAGTTTTCTGTCCCTGGAATAAATGTTTTTTTCAGCACAATATAGCACAAGGACAATTAACTCACTGTCCTTACAGGTCCCTGGAAACAAGGACTTGCAGAGTGAAAGAAAAAAAATACTCTCCCTACCTACAGTTTTCTGTCCCTAGAAAAAAATGTTTTTTTTAATCACAATATAGCAAAAGGACAATTCACTCACTGTCCTTCCAGGTCCCTGGAAACAAGGACTTGCAGAGTGAAAGAAACTGACACTGTCCCTACCTAGAGTTTTCTGTCCCTAGAATAAATGTTTTTTTTAATCACAATATAGCAAAAGGACAATTCACTCACTGTCCTTCCAGGTCCCTGGAAACAAGGACTTGCAGAGTGAAAGAAACTGACACTGTCCCTACCTAGAGTTTTCTGTCCCTAGAATAAATGTTTTTTTAATCACAATATAGCAAAAGGACAATTCACTCACTGTCCTTCCAGGTCCCTGGAAACAAGGACTTGCAGAGTGAAAGAAACTGACACTGTCCCTACCTAGAGTTTTCTGTCCCTAGAATAAATGTTTTTTTTAATCACAATATAGCACAAGGAAAATTAACTCACTGTCCTTACAGGTCCCTGGAAACAAGGACTTGCAGAGTGAAAGAAAAAAAACACTCTCCCTACCTACAGTTTTCTGTCCCTAGAAAAAAATGTTTTTTTTAATCACAATATAGCAAAAGGACAATTCACTCACTGTCCTTCCAGGTCCCTGGAAACAAGGACTTGCAGAGTGAAAGAAACTGACACTGTCCCTACCTAGAGTTTTCTGTCCCTGGAATAAATGTTTTTTTCAGCACAATATAGCACAAGGACAATTAACTCACTGTCCTTACAGGTCCCTGGAAACAAGGACTTGCAGAGTGAAAGAAAAAAAATACTCTCCCTACCTACAGTTTTCTGTCCCTAGAAAAAAATGTTTTTTTTAATCACAATATAGCAAAAGGACAATTCACTCACTGTCCTTCCAGGTCCCTGGAAACAAGGACTTGCAGAGTGAAAGAAACTGACACTGTCCCTACCTAGAGTTTTCTGTCCCTAGAATAAATGTTTTTTTTAATCACAATATAGCAAAAGGACAATTCACTCACTGTCCTTCCAGGTCCCTGGAAACAAGGACTTGCAGAGTGAAAGAAACTGACACTGTCCCTACCTAGAGTTTTCTGTCCCTAGAATAAATGTTTTTTTAATCACAATATAGCAAAAGGACAATTCACTCACTGTCCTTCCAGGTCCCTGGAAACAAGGACTTGCAGAGTGAAAGAAACTGACACTGTCCCTACCTAGAGTTTTCTGTCCCTAGAATAAATGTTTTTTTTAATCACAATATAGCAAAAGGACAATTCACTCACTGTCCTTCCAGGTCCCTGGAAACAAGGACTTGCAGAGTGAAAGAAACTGACACTGTCCCTACCTAGAGTTTTCTGTCCCTAGAATAAATGTTTTTTTTAATCACAATATAGCAAAAGGACAATTCACTCACTGTCCTTCCAGGTCCCTGGAAACAAGGACTTGCAGAGTGAAAGAAACTGACACTGTCCCTACCTAGAGTTTTCTGTCCCTAGAATAAATGTTTTTTTTAATCACAATATAGCAAAAGGACAATTCACTCACTGTCCTTCCAGGTCCCTGGAAACAAGGACTTGCAGAGTGAAAGAAACTGACACTGTCCCTACCTAGAGTTTTCTGTCCCTAGAATAAATGTTTTTTTAATCACAATATAGCAAAAGGACAATTCACTCACTGTCCTTCCAGGTCCCTGGAAACAAGGACTTGCAGAGTGAAAGAAACTGACACTGTCCCTACCTAGAGTTTTCTGTCCCTAGAATAAATGTTTTTTTTAATCACAATATAGCAAAAGGACAATTCACTCACTGTCCTTCCAGGTCCCTGGAAACAAGGACTTGCAGAGTGAAAGAAACTGACACTGTCCCTACCTAGAGTTTTCTGTCCCTAGAATAAATGTTTTTTTTAATCACAATATAGCAAAAGGACAATTCACTCACTGTCCTTCCAGGTCCCTGGAAACAAGGACTTGCAGAGTGAAAGAAACTGACACTGTCCCTACCTAGAGTTTTCTGTCCCTAGAATAAATGTTTTTTTTAATCACAATATAGCAAAAGGACAATTCACTCACTGTCCTTCCAGGTCCCTGGAAACAAGGACTTGCAGAGTGAAAGAAACTGACACTGTCCCTACCTAGAGTTTTCTGTCCCTAGAATAAATGTTTTTTTTAATCACAATATAGCACAAGGAAAATTAACTCACTGTCCTTACAGGTCCCTGGAAACAAGGACTTGCAGAGTGAAAGAAAAAAAACACTCTCCCTACCTACAGTTTTCTGTCCCTAGAAAAAAATGTTTTTTTTAATCACAATATAGCAAAAGGACAATTCACTCACTGTCCTTCCAGGTCCCTGGAAACAAGGACTTGCAGAGTGAAAGAAACTGACACTGTCCCTACCTAGAGTTTTCTGTCCCTGGAATAAATGTTTTTTTCAGCACAATATAGCACAAGGACAATTAACTCACTGTCCTTACAGGTCCCTGGAAACAAGGACTTGCAGAGTGAAAGAAAAAAAATACTCTCCCTACCTACAGTTTTCTGTCCCTAGAAAAAAATGTTTTTTTTAATCACAATATAGCAAAAGGACAATTCACTCACTGTCCTTCCAGGTCCCTGGAAACAAGGACTTGCAGAGTGAAAGAAACTGACACTGTCCCTACCTAGAGTTTTCTGTCCCTAGAATAAATGTTTTTTTTAATCACAATATAGCAAAAGGACAATTCACTCACTGTCCTTCCAGGTCCCTGGAAACAAGGACTTGCAGAGTGAAAGAAACTGACACTGTCCCTACCTAGAGTTTTCTGTCCCTAGAATAAATGTTTTTTTTAATCACAATATAGCAAAAGGACAATTCACTCACTGTCCTTCCAGGTCCCTGGAAACAAGGACTTGCAGAGTGAAAGAAACTGACACTGTCCCTACCTAGAGTTTTCTGTCCCTAGAATAAATGTTTTTTTTAATCACAATATAGCAAAAGGACAATTCACTCACTGTCCTTCCAGGTCCCTGGAAACAAGGACTTGCAGAGTGAAAGAAACTGACACTGTCCCTACCTAGAGTTTTCTGTCCCTAGAATAAATGTTTTTTTTAATCACAATATAGCAAAAGGACAATTCACTCACTGTCCTTCCAGGTCCCTGGAAACAAGGACTTGCAGAGTGAAAGAAACTGACACTGTCCCTACCTAGAGTTTTCTGTCCCTAGAATAAATGTTTTTTTTAATCACAATATAGCAAAAGGACAATTCACTCACTGTCCTTCCAGGTCCCTGGAAACAAGGACTTGCAGAGTGAAAGAAACTGACACTGTCCCTACCTAGAGTTTTCTGTCCCTAGAATAAATGTTTTTTTTTAAGCACACTATAGCAGAAGCACAAAACACACTGACACTCTCCCTACCTATCCTTCTCTTTCCCTAAACTAAAGGAATCCAGGTTAAGCAAGAAAGAAATAACAGTCACTGTCCCTGCCTATGCTACTCTATCCCTGCTCCGGAACACACTACACTAGGCCGCCGTGCTGGCGGCCTTTTATAGTGTGGGGCGTGTACTAAACACCCTCAGCAATAATTGGCCACAGGCATCCTGCCTGTGGCCAATCATTGCTCTCCTCGCTGCCGGCGCTGTGATTGGCCAAGCATGCGGGGTCACAGTGCATGCTTGGCCAATCACAGCGCCTGGATGACACTGCGATGGCGTAGTGCATTGTGGGCCGTTCGCGTCACTCGAATTTGGCGCGAACGGCCCAAATCGTTCGATCTTCGTCGAACGATCGAACAGCCAATGTTCGAGTCGAACGTATGTTCGACTCGAACACGAAGCTCATCCCTACTGGTGAAGTAGAAGGGCGGATGAACCCCTTCTCCAGGTTGTCGTCGATATAGGTCTTGAGGGTCCCGAGCTCTAGTTCGGTTAGAGGGAAGATCCTTCCGAATGGCACCTCTGCCCCGGGGAGGAGCTCAATCGGACAGTCATAGGATCGGTGCGGGGGAAGTGTTTCTGCACCCTTTTTGCTGAATACATCCAAAAAATGATGGTAAACTTCGGGAACGGACTGGCGGGTTTCGGAGTCAGCGTCTAAGCAGAGCAGTGAGGAGGGAGCGTCGGCAACTTCTGGCACACAGTGCTGACGACAGTAAGGAGAGGGGAAGCTGATCTCACTCGTGGTCCAGTCAGTTTGTGGGTTGTGTGCCCTCAGCCAGGGCATACCCAGTATGATGGGAAACAGGGGGGATTCAATGATGTCCAGGCGAAGTAACTCCCGGTGATTACCGGAGATGGTTGCACTTAAAGGGACGGTTTCCAGTATGACTGGCCCTGACTTAATAGCTGATCCATCGGCCAGGTGTACAGAAAGTCCCTTAGCTCGGGGTTGCAAGGGGACCTGGAATCTGTTGGCAAAGGAAGCGTCCATAAAACCGCTACATGCTCCGGAATCAATTATTGCGGTAGTTAGTATATTCCTTCCTGGAAGCTGTAAGGAGACAGAGACAGCCAGATGAGTTGAGTTGTCAAACGAAGTAGGTGAGTAGGTAGAAAAGATAGAGGAACACTTACGGGTCTTAGCAGGACAGGACCTCACGAAATGACCTGGTTCCCCACAGTAGAGGCAGAGATTGTTGAATCGCCGCCGTTGGCGCTCTTCGGGGGTGAGCGAGGGGCGAAGCAGGCCAAGTTGCATGGGTTCCGAAGTATCAGCAGGCGGGTGAGCGGGAGCCAGAGGAGCGGAGTGAGCAGGGTTGAACACACGAGGTAGCATCCATACAGGACGAGAGGGACCAGCGGTACGTTCAGCTCTTCGTTCCCTTAACCGCCTGTCAATTAAGGTAGACTGAAGAATTAGAGCGTCTAGTGTTGCTGGGATGCCAACTCGAGCCAGTTCATCCTTAAGGGGCTTGGAAAGGCCCATACGGAACTGGTGGCGCAGGGCAGCATCGTTCCAATTTGTGTCCGAACTCCAACGTCTGAATTCGGAGACGTAGTCCTCCACGGGCCTGCGACCCTGCTGCAGGGAACATAATGCTGCTTCCGCGGTGGCTGCTTGTTGGGGATCCTCGTAGAGAAGATCCATGGCTTCAAAGAACGTGCGCAGGAGGTTGAGGCAGGTGTCTTTATGCTCCAGAAGGCGGTGGGCCCAAGACTGAGGTTCGCCTGATAGTAGGGCGATGACGAAGCCCACCTTGGTGGTTTCAAGGGAAAAGGTCCTGGGTTGCAGAGCGAAAAAGAGCTCACAGGCGTTACGAAAAGCTCTGTATTTACTACGATATCCAGAGAACCTCTCGGGAGGAGGAACCCGAGGTTCAGGTGGTAACATGACGACTGAGGGTGCGGGAGAAGCTCCAGGTGCGGCAGGTGCCGTGTTAGACAGGTTCTGGACACGCTCCTCTAGGCGGGTATAGCCTTCCTGTAAGTTCCTGACTGCCGTAGTAAGTCCATCTAGGTGACGGCAGAGTTCCTCCATGGGAGAGGCTCCCTGCGTGGGCTCAGACATGGCTGTCCGGTACTGTCACGTACCTGGTAGGTGAGCCCGACGTGCAGGGAGTGGCCTCTCGTAGACCTCTGACTCGAGAACCCCTGATAGAGCAGACAGGGGCTCAGGAGGGCAAAGGAGCACAAGTGCCTGGCAGGAACTGAGGCAGGTGGAAGTAGAAGCAGCAGACTGCAGCGGTGGATAACTGGTGGGAGACGTGCAGTGGTCCGCAGCAGGCACCAGAGGATCAGGAAGCAGACTTGGTGAAGACAGGCCGGGTCAGACACAAGCGGGCAGATGAGTACAAAGCAGGATCCAAGAATAGTTAAAGTCCAGGCCGGGTCAGTGTATCAGGCGGGCAGCAAACTGGTTAGAGGAGAAGGCAGAAGAGAAGTCGGGACGAGCCGTGGTCAGAGGCGGGCAGCAGACTGGAGAAGCCAAGGGAAGCCGGGTCAGGTACCAGAGCAATCAGATCAGAGGTTCAGGTAACAAGGGTCTTCAGGAAACGCTGTAGACCGGACAGCAAGGATGCAGAGTGACAGCTCTCTTTAAATAGGCAGTCTTTGGCGCCAACCTGCGTCATAGGCGCGCGCGCGCGCTATCGCGCACCCGCCCGCGCCCGCTCGCCACTATCGCGTGCCCGCACACGCTTGTTTGCCGCTATCGCGCATGCGCCGAACGGGTCTGCCTGTGCATAGAGATTCTGAGACCCCGATTGCTGGGATGAGTGAGAGAACGTCTTTCCTGACACTCGCAGACTCTCTAATGGCAGGATAGAAATTAAAGTAAGATGAGAATAGAGTCTTGAGGTAGGCTTATCCAGACACTCAGACCTAAGTACTAACTCCAAGGTAGATTGTATCATTGTTAAACTATTCTGTGGAAACTCTGCATGAAAAGTATGTGAAAGCTGGTAGTATCTAAATAGATAAGAGCTAGGAAGATTAAACATTGAGGTTAGTGTAGAGAAGGTGGATAACCTCTGATTAGTAACCACTTGGACAAGTAATTTAATATTGTATTTTGTCCATGCAATCGGCTCTGGTGTTTTAAGGAATTGAGGAAGGGTAGGGTTTAGCCATAGAGGGACATTTGGAGAAATCGCTCCCTTTGGATAACCCTCACATCTAAGGCCGGCCTCCCAAGCTTGAATAGTATTAAGCATAGGAATAGTCACCTGATGAAGTGCCCTACGGCCCCTAAATAAGAGAACCTTGAGAGCTTCTATGGAACCTACTACTGCTGCTTCTAACCAGGTAGAAGAGTTATATAGATCTGGGTTTAACCACCATGCGGCCGTAACCAACTGAGTGGCCAAAAAATATTTGTATAGATCCTGAAAAGCTAGTCCTCCCTCTTCACAAGGGCGCATCAGAGTATTTTTTCAAGCTGCTTTGTGGTACCTGATATTTAAAATGCAGAAAGGGTAGTGCATGCCCGAGCTTGTCGTGTGGTTCAGACATCTACTGACTTTGCTAGCATCAGCTCCTGCATCAACAGCCATTCCGTATGAACTGTCAGATGGTGGAAAGTCCGAACACGCCCACTGCCTGAGCCAAGACAGCCATCCTGCCTTTCTGTCCTCCGAGCTGAGCAGACCCGCCCTCCACACCAAACGAGCCGAGGCAGCTGGTCTGCCTCCCAACCTGAGCGGACACTCCCCTACCGCACAAGCTGAGCCTAGCCAGCCAGCCTGCCTCCCCATCAGAGCTGTGACAAGCATACCCGCCCCCCGCCTGTGACGAGCAGAGCTGCCCGGCCCGCCCCCCTGCCCGAGCTCAGCAAACCCGCCTGTGATGAGCAGAGCTGGCTGGTACCCGCCCCCGCCTGTGATGAGCAGAGCTGGCCGGCCCACCCCCCCACGCCCGAGCTAAGCGTACCCGCCTCCCGCCTGAGACGAGCAGAGCTGGCCGGTACCCGCCCCCCACCTGTGACGAGCAGAGCTGTCCGACCGCCCCCCCCCGCCCCAGCTAAGCGTACCCGCCACCTGCCCGAGCCTTGCGGACCTGCCCCCTGCCTGAGATGAGATGAGCTGGCCAGCCAGCCTCCCCGCTCGAGCTGAGCCAGAACACTCGCAATCCTCTTAATTCGAATCAAAAAAAGGTAAGGTGACTCCGCGCAAAGGACTTCAAACACAACGCAGTAGTCAGAGCTGCTGCCTCTACTTGTTGCTACCTCCTGGATAGGTGGAGCAAGGATATGAAGAAAAATAGGGGTGTAGTGGTGGCGCTGCTCTTACATAAAATCAATCTGCTGGAACCCAGATAAAGGTAATGATAAAATTGATAAAAAAGTATACAAATGAGCGACAAAGGGGGCTCTACCTGGTATTTTCTGTTGTGGAGGTATGTTCAGAACCTGAGTAGAGTGAGACCTCACGTAGAATGTAAATCCAATCAAATAAGTTAAATAAATAAAATAAAGTAAAATAAATTGGAGTGTCTCTGCCAGGTGTTTGCTTAGCCTTAACAATGGCCTTCAGAAGGTGATGGTGTTGATAAATGTATAAGTGGATGAAGAAATTGGTTGGAATAAATGAGTGGTGTGAATTTTCCAATTCCGGCTCGGCCGGGTGTTTGATAGCTGAGGGCTAGCTATTGGAAGTGCTGTGAAGCAAATTGATGCTACCAATGTGGTGCTGCAAGAGATGCGGTGTGAACAAATATAATACAATAAATTACAATAAATAGGGATATTGTCTCGGCCGGTGTTTACTAAACCCAGCTGGAATTATGCTCAGTCCCAAGTGGTTGAGCAGTTGAAAAAAGTGTTTACGTGATCCGCAATACACTCTGACAATGCCCATAAAATGTTCAGCATGAAATTGAAACTGATAAAATAAAACAAAATAAAGTAAAGTCCAATGGTGAAAATCCAGAAAATGGTGACAAGATAAATTGGTGACTTTTCTGCAGTGCTTGTTCTAGTAGCCTGTGCCGTGAATGTGATTATCCGTGATTGTTTAAGATGTTGCACTCACCAGATCCTTCATACCCTCAGGGGGTATGATGCAGTCACAGTATATGCCACTGTGTAGCGGTCTCAGGAATCCAGGGTGGACACAAGGGACAAAAGGAGCCACCCTAGATTCCTGAGACCGCTACACAGTGGCATATACTGTGACTGCATCATACCCCCTGAGGGTATGAAGGATCTGGTGAGTGCAACATCTTAAACAATCACGGATAATCACATTCACGGCACAGGCTACTAGAACAAGCACTGCAGCAAAGTCACCAATTTATCTTGTCACCATTTTCTGGATTTTCACCATTGGACTTTACTTTATTTTATTTTATTTTATCAGTTTCAATTTCATGCTGAACATTTTATGGGCATTGTCAGAGTGTATTGCGGATCACGTAAACACTTTTTTCAACTGCTCAACCACTTGGGACTGAGCATAATTCCAGCTGGGTTTAGTAAACACCCGGCCGAAACAATATCCCTATCTATTGTCATTTATTGTATTATAATTGTTCACACCGCATCTCTTGCAGCACAACATTGGTAGCATCAATTTGCTTCACAGCACTTCCAATAGCTAGCCCTCAGCTAGCAAACACCCGGCCGAGCCGGAATTGGAAAATTCACACCACTCATTTATTCCAACCAATTTCTTCACCCACTTATACATTTATCAACACCATCACCTTCTGAAGGCCATTGTTAAGGCTAAGCAAACACCTGGCAGAGACACTCCAATTTATTTTACTTTATTTTATTTATTTAACTTATTTGATTGGATTTACATTCTACGTGAGGTCTCACTCTACTCAGGTTCTGAACATACCTCCACAACAGAAAATACCAGGTAGAGCCCCCTTTGTCGCTCATTTGTATACTTTTTTATCAATTTTATCATTACCATTATCTGGGTTCCAGCAGATTGATTTTATGTAAGAGCAGCGCCACCACTACACCCCTATTTCTCTTAATTCCAATCGCCAAATGCGAGCAGGCGAGTGGAAATTTTGAGGGCTGTCCTAACCCAAGAGTTTGGAAAGAAGAACGCATTTTAGGATGACAAGGTAATACTGGACAAAGGATGTTGCACTGCTGTGAAAAGTGAGCATGATTAAATCGGAGTGCTTTAAACGTATACGGCTCAATCTTGAGTGCGCGAATATGCAACATTCATACCTACGTTGTACATGCTGCTATTGTGACACACGTCATTATTCTAGGCAACTACTCTATATAATTAAAACAATATTGGTAAAGATATAGATGTCTTGTAATGCTTTCTGTGCTAATTGTTATATCTCTGATGTTCAGTTGTAAAGGTCAAGCTACAAAACAAATATTTAAATCTACTTTGGTAGATGCACTAAAGATTAGTAATAGGGAGGCTTTCAGGAAAGTTATTTTGCCCTAACATTGACCTGCATCCTAAAATATTTTTTTATCATGACTTAACCAGAATAAGCACTTATACATTAGAGAAGAGCGTATACCTCATATAAGTAAGTACTCAATGTTTTTCTCAAATGTTATTATTATCTAATATTTAATGTTATAATATTTTATTAGATACACTTTTTACAGCTGGCAACTTATCCAGGTCTGCATTTTCAGCATGTTTGTTCTTAATCCACAAAGCTTTAAAGAACAAAACAAGTTGATGCTATTGAAGTGTTAAGACCAAGAAAAGCTTTTTCTGCTTATTTAAATTGATATGCCTTTCACAGTTTATGCTTCATTCAATAATTCATCAAATATCATTTGTATTGCCCCGCAAGATTCACAGGAAATGATTTTCGATTAAAAATTGTGCTGACATTGTTAAAATGACTATTGTAGACCAAACAGTGGACCTTTTTAATGTACATGCACAATGAAGTACTGCCTACACATACAGCTGACAGGTTCCTGACACCGTCGTCAGAAAAATCAATCACATCTGCCAATCTCTGTTTCCCACACCTGACAGCAGCAGCTGGGGACTCTGTCTTCTCCTTCAGAAAGCATTGAAGACAAGCTAGGGGTCACATCAGAAATCTTTGCTTAATAGCTGTTGTAGCGTTGTCCCCGACCTCCAGAGTTAAGGAGAGCTGACATCCTTCTTCAAAGTATGGGTTACATGGTGGGTGTAATGCAACTTGAAAACATGGGTGCCCGTCACTTTTTGGAATGCAAGAAAATAGATTTATTGTCTCTTAAACAGAACTGGTGGAGAGAGGGTTAGGGCCAGGACACCCTTAGGCAGATGCAATAGCAAATATCAGACTCCAAGATAAAAATAGGCAGCCAGCTATACAGGTAGAGGGTCTCTAAACTGGATGCAGTAACTGTGTTTGGTAGAACTGCTGTCTCCTATGGCAACTGAACATTGAACAGTCAATAGAGATCCATACACGTAACTCAGAGTAACCCGTTATAGATCTTTTCTCACATCTCACAGTATCCTACTGTAGATCTTCACTCACTGAGCTCCCGGTCTCTCACTAGACTTCAAAATCTCAGTCATCACTGGATCCCCTGAGCTCTTTCATGGCTAACCCACTGTAGTATCCTAAAGCGCCACCCCTGCTAGCCCGCTGGGTCCCTGGCTTGGCACTCTGCTGAAGCTTTCCCACTTGTTCACCATTCCCAACTAGTGAATATGGCTGCTCTGTTACTACTTCAGACTTCCATAACTGGCCTCTGATAACCGGAGTGGTTGTCCCTTAATGGCAACTGTGTCTCCTTTATCTATGATCTTGATATTCACTTGCCTCTGGTAACAGGGGTGGTTGTCCCATGTGGCAACTGCTTCTCCCTCACCTCTGCCAACAATGCGGTTCCTTGTCTGGTGGAATCTCTGCAACTTGGTTGGGCTTCCGGCCAAAAGCCCCAACCCCGTGCTGCTTCTCTCAATTCTGGATAGGCCTCAGACAGTCTAGCAGCCAGGTGCTCCCGGGATAGGCCTCAGGCTTCAGGCCTAGCAACCCGGAGCCTTGTAACACACGTCCACCCAGACAGCCGTCCAGGTGGCACAGAACCCCGATCACCTGACTCCTCCTGAATAAATAGAATCTCCCAGCAGGCCAAGGGGTCGAAGAAAACCTCTGCCAATTGGCTGAAATAATCTATCCACTCCTAGTCTGAATTCACTATGCCCCCTGTCATTCCAATGCCATAGTCAACAATGCCACCTAGTGACAGAAGAGAGAGGTACATCAAATCCAGAGTTAGGGGAAAAAGACTGTAAATCCCCAATTAATAAGCCAGGCTAGTTACCACCTAGCAAGCTAAATTTGTTAGCAACCCTGCCTACTATCAGGGTGCTACACTGTTCTCTACCCAGTCTGAATGAATGAATGAGAGGAACACTCGCAGTGCTTTTGGGACACTCTAAATCTGGACAGTTAAAAGTGAAATTAGCCAGCACTAAAAATGGGGATGAGGAATTTTACTCTAGTTCTGAAGAGACTGATATTTCAGGGACATAGAGGACCCTTTTTCAAGGTTGTGAACAATGGATATGAACAAAACATATGTATATATATATATATATATATATATATATATTGTGAGGGGGTTAACTCGGTAGCGGATGTATGTGATCCCCTGGATGGGCTCCCCACACAAAAACAGGCCCAGCAGACGGAGGTTGTGGTTTTCAAGATCAAAAAGGTGCGGTTTATTTCTCTATTTACAGTGACAAAAAAACACAGCAAAGCAAAAAGAAACATAAACAAAATAAACCCTGGTCAGCTTGACCTCTGACTAAACATGCAGGTTTCCTAACTAACAACTGGGATCAGCCTGGTGCTGTCCTAGTCCCTAAGTCCCTGGTTTAGTAAATGTCCAAACAAATAGCCACACAGGCTTTGCCTCACCGCACAGGGGTTCACTCTCCCTAGACAGTCCACACAGGTCTGGTTCCAGGCATGAGCAAACACCTAATGAATCTGGGAGTTTTTATAGAGGCCTTAAACGAGCTGACAAGCTTCAGCTGGTCTCATCAACTCCCTGCCTGCACGACGCCCAGCCCTCTCCCTAGAGGTATGAATCATCCATGAGCCCACTAGCCTCAGCTGGGCTTCATCAACTCTCTCCCTAGTTGTATAAGTCGGCATAAAGCCTGAATCTGGGAGAAATATACCTACCCCCCTGGATGCAACCAGGTGACTTTACCTTCCTGCTGTCACATACCCCCCCTCTTGTTTTAACCTTGGGGTTGGAACACCAGCAATCAGGCATTCATGTACTTGAGACAAAGCATCCACATTCCCCATTTGAACGCCAGGGCGATGCTTTACTGTGAAGTTGAATTCCTGTAGGGCCAGGAACCACCTATTCACTCTTCTATTTGTCTCCTTGTTTTGAGCCATCCACTTTAACGGAGCGTGATCCGTAACCATGTCAAAGTGCCTACCTAGCAGATAGTACCGAAGGGAATCTAGAGCCCACTTCACCGCTAAACACTCCTTTTCAACCGTGGCGTAATTTACCTCATGGGACTTCAACTTCCTGCTGAGGTAAATGACTGGGTGCTCTTCCCCGTTCCAGACCTGGGACAATACTGCTCCTAACCCCACATCTGACGCATCACTTTGTACGACAAAGTCTTTAGAGAAGTCGGGTGAGTACAACACTGGCTGGCTACATAAGGCTTGTTTCAAGAATTGGAATGCTGCCTCAGCCTCGGGGGTCCATTTAATCATGACCGACCCTTTCCCTTTCGTCAGGTTGGTTAGGGGCACAGCCTTAGAAGCAAAGTGGGGAATGAAGCGCCGATAATACCCCGCTATTCCCAGAAAGGCTCGTACCTGCTTCTTGCTGTTGGGACGTGGCCAACTCTGGATGGCCTCGACTTTGTTGAGTTGGGGTTTTATTACTCCCCTCCCAATGGTGTACCCAAGATATTTGGCCTCCTCCTGCCCAATGGTACACTTCTTGGGGTTAGCCGTAAACCCCGCTTCCCGGATAGAGTCTAGGACTGCTTGCACTTTTGGCAGATGTGAGGCCCAATCTGTGCTATGGACAATTACGTCATCCAGGTAAGCCGCAGCATACTTCCGATGGGGCCTCAGTATCTGGTCCATTTTCCGCTGGAATGTGGCCGGCGCATTCTGTAACCCGAACGGCATTCTCTTATATTGGAACGCCCCGTCTGGGGTTACAAATGCGGTTTTCTCTTTGGCCGACTTGGCCAGGGGAATTTGCCAATACCCTTTTGTGAGGTCAAGAGTCGTCATGTATCGGGCTGTTCCCAGCCGGTCGATCAACTCATCTATACGTGGCATGGGGTAGGTGTCAAATTTTGTAACTTTGTTCAACTGATGAAAATCGTTACAAAATCGCCAGCTCCCATCCGGTTTAGGCACCAACACAATGGGACTAGACCAATCACTTTGGGACTCCTCTATCACCCCTAAGTTCAGCATTTTCTGTACTTCCTCCCGTATTGCCTCCCGTCGGGCCTCCGGGATCCGATAGGGTTTTAACTTCACCCTTTCACCGGGCGGGGTAATAATATCATGCTCTACCCCAGATGTTTGTCCCGGCAGCTCAGAGAACACCTCCTTGTTGCGAAGCACAAACTCCTTAACCTCCTGTTGTTGGGGTTGTGACAAGGTGGCTGCTATTCCAACCTCCGGAATCACGCAACCAGTTTGAGCTGGTGACCAAGTTTCTGCGACTAGGGACTCTCTATCCCTCCAGGCTTTCAACAGATTAACGTGATAGATCTGTTCGGGCTTTCGCCTTCCTGGTTGTCTGACCTTGTAATTCACTTCGCTCACTTTTTCCATTATCTCGTAGGGGCCTTGCCATTTGGCAAGGAATTTACTTTCAACCGTAGGGACAAGTACCAATATCCTATCCCCCGGGGAAAAGGTACGGGTCTTGGCTCCACGGTTGTACACTCTCTGCTGTGCCAACTGCGCTTGGGCCAAATGTTCCTTCACGATGGGCATTACCTGTGCAATTCGATCTTGCATCAGGGCGACATGCTCAATCACACTCCTGTGGGGAGAACTCTCACTTTCCCAAGTTTCCTTGGCAATATCCAACAGCCCTCTTGGGTGTCTCCCATACAGTAACTCAAAGGGGGAGAATCCCGTAGAGGATTGGGGCACCTCCCTAATAGCAAACATCAAATAAGGAAGTAGACAGTCCCAATCCTTTCCATCTCTATCCACCACTTTCTTCAACATTTGTTTTAGGGTTTTGTTGAATCTTTCAACCAGCCCATCGGTTTGGGGGTGATACACAGACGTACGCAATTGCGTCACTTTGAACAATTTACACAGCTCTTTCATAACCCGGGACATAAAGGGTGTACCTTGGTCCATAAGCAGTTCTTTACAAATACCCACCCGGCTAAAAACAAGAGATAGCTCTTTGGCTATGGTTTTGGCCGAGGTATTTCGGAGAGGGATCGCTTCTGGATAACGGGTGGCATAGTCCATTATAACTAATATGTACTGGTGCCCCCTAGCGGACTTGATTATAGGACCTACCAAATCCATTGCGATCCTCTCAAACGGGACCTCAATGAGGGGTAGAGGGACCAGTGGGCTACGGAAATGTGGCATCGGGGCCGACCTCTGACACACAGGGCAGGAGGAACAATAATTTTCTATGTCCTTCATCACCCCAGGCCAATAGAATCTCTGTAATACCCTCTCTCGGGTTTTCTCTGTCCCCAGATGACCTCCAAGAATGTGCCCATGGGCCAACTCCAACACCAACTTCCTGTAAGGTTTGGGCACCACAAGCTGCTCAACGGTTTCTTCTGCCCTTTTTGCCACCCGATATAGTAGGTCCTTCTCTACGCTGAAGTATGGGTAAGTGCAGGTATTATCTGGGTTCACTAACTCGCCATCTATTTCCACTACGTTTTCCCATGCCTTTATTAGGGCGGGGTCTTTTAACTGTTCTGTGGCAAAATTTTCCCTGTGAACCTCAAGATCAGAAAACTCCACAGACGGTAGGTTTTCGTCTGAGGAGGTGGGCTCCTCTCCAGTTTCTTGAGTCTCGCCTGCCAATACTGACAAGGGAAATTCTGGAGAGTCCTCACCACTCTCAGAGGAGTTCTGGCTATCACCTTCCTGGTACATAGGGGCACCAGTGGGGGGCTCAGGATCATCCCACAGTTCCCAGAACTTCGGAAAATCCCTTCCCACAATGGCATCATGCGGTAGTTGAGATACTAACCCCACTGGATGAGAGAGGGTACCTTTGGGGGTCTTGAAACACACTGTAGTCACTGGATACTCTCGGGTGTCCCCATGCACACAAATAACAGCTACCTTGCTATTCCCAGAGACCTCTGTTTTAACTAATTCCGCCTTTATCAGGGTCACAAGGCTACCTGAATCCAGTAATACCACAACATTTCTACCATTAATACACATTTTGCATAAATGTTTCTCAGTTCCCCGAATGGCAGTGCATGCGACTGTCGCACACAGCGACTGACGTCTGTCCGTCAGAAAGTCACATTGCATGGGTTCCTCCACAACCGGGCAATTTGCTGCAATATGTCCCGCTTGCCGGCAGCGGTAGCAAACAATCCATTTGGCTGCCTCTTGAGCCCCTGACTTCCCAGGCTGTTCTCGCCAAACTTTGGGTAGAGCTCCCACCCTCTCACTCTCTCCACCCTCACCCCTTGGAATCATCTTATCCGCCCCTGGGGATGGTCTGGTCTTAGGGTGGAAAGTCCGAGAGTCTCTGGAAGAGGCCGTCAGGTTCTCTGCAGCCAAGTATCTCTCTACACGATCCACAAGTTTACCGGCCGTTTCTGGGTCTCCATGGCTTACCCACTTTTGAATGGCGGTAGGAAGAGCTCTCAAGAAACGATCCATCACAACACGTTCCACAATCTCCGGTGCGGACAAAGTCTCTGGCTGTAGCCACTTCCTGCTCAGGTGAATGAGATCATACATTTGAGACCTGGGGGGTTTTCCAAGCTGGAAAGTCCAGTTATGCACACGCTGAGCCCGGACAGCTAGGGTGACACCCAGCCTTGCCAATATTTCAGCTTTTAGCATCACATAGTCTTTTGCTTGGTCAGGCTCTAGGTCATAGTAAGCTTTCTGCGATTCACCAGTTAACAGAGGAGCCACCAGTCCAGCCCACTGCTCCTCAGGCCACTTTTCTCTTTCAGCAGTCCTTTCAAATGTGGTCAAAAATACCTCTGGATCATCCTCTCCAGTCATTTTTGTCAATAAACGACTCACCCCAAAGGACGCGGTATTAGTGGGACGGCTTTCCTCACTGGTCTGCGGACGTTGCTGCATTACTGCTTCCATCTGTTGTTGTAGTCTCTGCTCTTGCTTCTGCAACAGGTCTATGAAGCGGGCCTCAGATTGCTGCTGGGCTTGTTGCTGGGCTGCGAAGCTCTGTTGTTGAGCTGCAAGGCTCTTTTGCAAACCTGCATTTGTCTGCTGTTGATTGGCATTTGCTAGAGCCAGCTGTTTCAGTATCTCCTCCATGCTGGCTTAAAAAAAAACTGCCACTGGTTCTCCACCAACTGTGAGGGGGTTAACTCGGTAGCGGGTGTATGTGATCCCTTGGATGGGCTCCCCACACAAAAACAGGCCCAGCAGACGGGATCACATACACCCGCTACCAGACAGGAGGTTGTGGTTTTCAAGATCAAAAAGGTGCGGTTTATTTCTCTATTTACAGTGACAAAAAAACACAGCAAAGCAAAAAGAAACAAACAAAATAAACCCTGGTCAGCTTGACCTCTGACTAAACATGCAGGTTTCCTAACTAACAACTGGGATCAGCCTGGTGCTGTCCTAGTCCCTAAGTCCCTGGTTTAGTAAATGTCCAAACAAATAGCCACACAGGCTTTGCCTCACCGCACAGGGGTTCACTCTCCCTAGACAGTCCACACAGGTCTGGTTCCAGGCATGAGCAAACACCTAATGAATCTGGGAGTTTTTATAGAGGCCTTAAACGAGCTGACAAGCTTCAGCTGGTCTCATCAACTCCCTGCCTGCACGACGCCCAGCCCTCTCCCTAGAGGTATGAATCATCCATGAGCCCACTAGCCTCAGCTGGGCTTCATCAACTCTCTCCCTAGTTGTATAAGTCGGCATAAAGCCTGAATCTGGGAGAAATATACCTACCCCCCTGGATGCAACCAGGTGACTTTACCTTCCTGCTGTCACAATATATATATATATATATATATATACATATATATATATATATATATACACAACCCAAAATGACCTGTGATCTCAAAATGTCCTCTGTGTCCCAGAAACATGGGTATCTATGAAATTACAATACATTTCCTAATCTTCATGTTTGGAGTGCTAGCTGTTTTCTTGACTCTACATGGTGCCACTATAAGCAATGCATTTCTTAGATATTTTTGGCACAGTTTGATTCAATGTAGCTCAGAAAGATGATGGATTAAAATGCAGGGGCTTGCTCTGGGGTTCTTTTAACCAGTATTATCAGGAATATTACAGGTTGTAAGATTTTCTGTTGTATAATAACTATTTTGCCTAGAAAGTAAAAATATTTTTTGTTTATATTACCTTTCTTTCTATGTATTTTAAATATATTAAAAAGTCAAAGTCTATGGCACTTCAGTGATTTCCTTTGGAATTGGTGATCACACAGGGGGGGGGGGGGGGGGGTTATTTACTAAAGGCAAATCCACTTTGCACTACAAGTGCACTGGAAGTGCACTTGGAAGTGCAGTCGCAAGGAAAAAAAAATAAAAATTTTTATTTGTACACGATTGGATGATAAAATCCGCAGAGCCTCCCCTCATTTCAAATCGTCCCTTAAGATCTACAGCGACTGTGCTTCCAAGTGCACTTTCAGTGCACTTGTAGTGCAGAGTGGATTTGCCTTTACTAAACCCAGAGCCTTTAGTAAACCCCAGAGTGTTATCAATGGGAGGTAATCAAAATGCATAGTTCTATATTTATTCTACTGCTGCTTGCTGTGCATCTATTAATTATTACTAGTATTAAATAATTTTCATAAACAGCCTTATTTTTAGGGATGATGAGTTGAGAGGATTTTGACTGAGAAAAGAGGCTCTATAATTTTCGTATCTCCTTTGTAGGGATATTAAGGGGAACAAAGCTTTGTATCTATGCCTAGGATGTTAAATTATTTTTTCCCAGAAATGCTGCATACTCTTTTCTTTATAATCTGGTTTAGAAATTCTCAGAGCCATCCAGAAAAGCTAAATGTCCAGGAAAAATACTTTAAAGTAGTCTTGCAATGCTTTAAACAGAGCAGAAAAAATAGCCAGCTGGTGCCTCAGTATGCACAGATTGTAATGAACAATTTCACAGAACCAAGCAAAACATCCTCAACCTGTGCTTTGAAATTGACTTCTCTATGCCAGAACTGTGAGGCCGTGATCTTATGCCAGTGGATAAATGCCCAGCTGTATTATAAGGACATTAGGTGAACTTGAAGTAATGAAAAGGAAATAGAAGGTAAATATATTTAACAAATTAAGCAAAATCAAATAAATTAAACACATTGCTTAGAACATAATAATGCATTTTGTTCAATCTTTTTACAGATATAACATTGAAAATAGGCATAGAACATGTCAAAACTAATCCAAGTTCAACTTCATTGTGTACATCAGCTGTTTGAAAACTTTCCCCCATTTAGGACCATATAAGGATCCAAAAGTCTGCTAGTTGACAAAGGTCCCATCCAGTTACAGTGCGTTCTGAATGGTTCCTGACCACCTCTCTAATGAAGCACCTGAAAGGATTATTAGCAGAAATAGCCTACAAAAGTAATGTCTAGGTCATACCTCATGATGTAAACCAGTCCTTTTACATTGCTCACCAATCATTAGAATGTTAGTGTCATTTGGAATGCACCTTTGATCTACCTGGGCTTTCATATACCTCTCTTACATGTAGAAAATTGACTCATAGAAACATATTTATAAGAAAAAGCTGAAATCACTATCTGCTTTTCTTTATACACTGTGACACTATGCACATCATGGACTATGGAGCCCCACAGAGTTATCATTGATTAATGGACTGGAGGAGAGCCATTCATGTGACTAACATGTCTGGGTTATTCTCAAATTTTTTTTTTTACATGAACTTTCATTCAGTTCTGTTGGGAAGCCCAGAGCACATTTGAAAAGCAAATTTAAGCGCTATATAAATGTGTAGTACTTGATTTTAGATTCAAGTAAAAGCAGTGATATGGTGTTTTCTTAAAGCACAGTGCGGCCATACCATTGCTTTTAAAATAAGGGCCTTAGAAAATGAAAATAATCAAAATAAATTTAAAGCTCATCTCTAGTCAGATTTTGTTTTGTAGTTTTGAATATAGTGGGTAAAATCTAGGACTTCTGTCAGTTGTTAATTGTTTTTTGTCACACTACTGGAGATCCTTTCCTCTTCATCCTTTTGTCTTTTGCCACTAAACACTGAGAAAAAAAAGACAGGGCCCTAACAATTCGCTCTCTGCTAAAGATAATGTTCTTTTGTCTCTGTGTGGTGTGGTCTATGCCAAATGTAGGACAACTTGTTAAGGCTCTCCCTAGTTGCATAGTTAGTCAGGTTGAAAAAAGACACAAGTCAATCTAGTTCAATCTAGTTCAACCAAATGATATCTCAGAGTACAACAGAATTGCAATCACCCTTTCCAGCAGGTTTGTCTAAGCCTCAAAGTCCTGCAAGTTCAGGTGTAGGTGGTTCACTTTTACACTGTTCAATGGTAGGTTAATTGGCTCCTGTCTAAATTGTCCCCAGTATGTGTATGTATGAATGTGAGTTAGGGACCTTAGATTGGAAGCTCCTTGAGTGCAGAGACTGATGTGAATGTATAATATACAGTATATATGTAAAGCGCTGTGAAAATTTACAGCACTATATAAATAATAGTAATTAGTAATAAATAAATTAGAAAAGGTACTCCTTGACTACAAAGGCCTCTCAGTAGCTCCAGGCATTGTATGAGGGGTCAATGCCCCACTAGGCTAGGGGGATGCTGCAGCCACAAGCATTTGATCTGGTTAAACTAAAATTAGATCTAATAGCTTTACTCCATCACTGTCTTCCTTTGTACAGACCACCTACTCCTTCCTCGCAGAGCCCACTAGTAGCACAATACAGACACTGCATATCTAGTTGGGTTCATATTGCATTTTACCAGTTTTATTTAAACTAAAACCTGTCAACAAACAATCTTATTGTGCTAAGGAGGCATTTTCAGACATGGTTGCTTAAAGCAAATCTCAGTAGAATAGACATCTTCCTTAACTTCTAGTGCCCATATACTCACAGTGATATGGATACTTATTCGGTCTCTTAAAAGGTGAAACTTCTGCCATGTCTATCTCTAGAAGGCTTTGCACTAAGTGTAGTAGGTTCCAGCATGGGTGCTTCAAACTTGTATATACTCACAGCACTCTATCCTGACCCAGATGAGGCTCCCCAATTTTCTCCAAACAGAAAAGTTCATATAAAGGGTTACCAGTGCTAACATAACTCTGTATTTCTCCTAAAGGAGCCCTTGTTCATCAAAAAACATCCCCGCTCCCCAGAATTGCAGCCACTTATACCTTTTTCTCTCTGCCCTCTCATGAAGAATTCTCCCTATGAAGCAGTATATGATATTTATATAAAAAGGACTACAGAGCAGCGCTCTATAGGTTAAATGCAGAAAGTCCATGTGAAAAACATGTGTTGAATAAAAAACTAGTTTATTGCAATGTAGGCTGAATGAGCAATAACTGCAGAAAACTGTAAAAGCTTCAAATTATGTGGGTGTGCAATCAAAATAATGGTGTTTAAAAAGCAAACGTACCACTGGTGACATCTGGGAGGAGAAGGGTTAATGTCATCCAAAAGGCTTGCTGGTCAGACATGGTAAGGGGCGCCATAAGCCATGTTGAAATAGATGGAAACCCGTTGAGGAGCATAGCAGTCCACTGCCTGCAAACTCGTGGTCAGACTGTATCTGCGTCCAGGAAGAATGGGACCGTGGGGCGCAGGGAACTGCTGTGCCAACCGCTGTGGTTCCCCTGCACCCCACGGTCCCATTCTTCCTGGACGCAGATACAGTCTGACCACGAGTTTGCAGGCAGTGGACTGCTGTGCTCCTCACCGGGTTTCCATCTATTTCAACATAGCTTATGGCACCCCTTACCATATCTGACCAGCAAGCCTTTTGGATGACATTAACCCTTTTCCACCCGGATGTCACCAGTGGTACCGTTTGCTTTTGAACACCATTATTTTGATTACACACCCACATAATTGTTCATTGCAGCATTAGAATGCTTTTACAGTTTTCTGCAGTTTGTGTTCATTCAGCCTACAGTGCAATAAACTAGTTTTTTATTCAACACATGTTTTTCACATGGAATTTCTGGATTCAACCCATAGAGCGCTGCTTTGTAGTTCTTTTTCTGTTCATCCATTTTCCAGTGGTTGGCGGCTGCACTGAGTCCCAGTTCATTAAACCTTGTTGGTTCATGACACCTTTATATGACTGATAGTCTTTGGCGCTTTAGGGACTTGTTGTATTATATTTATATACTGTATCTTGTCTGCTCCGAAATTGCCACCACATCTCGCAGGAATCCTGTGTCTTTCATTGGCAAAAGGCTTCTAGAAAAATGGCCACCCGCAGCCTACTGAAAGGGCAAAGTACAGTTCTCCACAAGGTTCCGTCTATTGCTCAGAGCACAATACCAGCAACTACCCTATTCTCTGTATATTGAGCAGGCTCACCCGGGGTCACTCAGCAAAACAGTCTCCAGCAGTAAATGTTGCACCCACACACCATCAAACACCCTGCTGAATCTGTCTACATTCAGATATAATCCTATCACTTTCTGTCCCTCTGACCTCCTATCACCTTGAGAGTAAAGCCTCATACACACGATCCAACTTTATGGCCATAATTGTTAGACGGACGTGTTGTGTCGGATAATGGAATTGGAAAAAATCCTGGACTGCCGCACTCTGTTAAACTACGTCTTTATTGGATAAAATCAAATAAGAAATCAAAACATAATCCAAAATGGTGCAGTCAAGATGAAAAAGTGGACAAAAGGTGGCTAACATGTTTCACATCATGAGATGCTTACTCATAGCTATGCATGCTATGCTATGAGTAAGCATCTCATGATGTGAAACATGTTAGCCACCTTTTGTCCTGTTGTCCACTTTTTCATCTTGACTGCACCATTTTGTATTATGTTTTGATTTGATTTTATCCAATAAAGACGTTGTTTAACAGAGTGTGGCAGTCCAGGATTTTTTCCAATTCCATGCACCTGTGCAGAGCCAGCACCTGTCGGTCTCAGTAGGGCGGAAGCAATCCGAGGGATCAGCAGCTTTTAGAGCGGTATCATTCCTTCATTGTGTCGGATAATACGACCGTGTGTATGCTCCATCAGACAATTATTGGCTGAAATAATGGCAACAAAAGTTCATGCTCACCAATTGTTGGGCAATAAATCTGTTACGTCGGTTTATCCGATCGTGTGTACGCAAGTCAGTCCAACTAAAATCCGATGTGCAAACATGCATGCTCAGAACAAATGTTAAACATCAGCCAACAATAGCAGAAGTTGCCCAAAGGAAGAGCTGAAAAACCACGTGGTTTGGTGAATGTTGGCTGAAAATCTTGTGCTTGTGTATGCAGAACAAGTTCATAGCCAATGCCCTTTGGACCAAAATTCACGGAGAAGTTGGTTGGAAGTCTGATCGTGTGTACGAGGCTTTAGTGAGCATAAATCTACTCAATGTGAGACTCAGACCTCAATATAAATAACTTTTGATACCTGGACATATTTGCATTGAATTTCAGTAAGTGACCTTTTTATAGGATACAACTAATATTCAGTGATCACATTATATGTTATTGCAGTCAGACTTTCCACTACCTAAAATATAAGAGTGCACATCTGAAGTCAACAATTGGCAAAAATAAGTCAATCTCAGTTGTGCAGCTTCAAAAAACAAAACAAAACGAAAAACAAAACAAAACAAAAAAAACTGGTGAATTCACACATTGATTGATTGATTGATTGCTTTTTTTTTCTGATGATCATCAGGTAACAATTTACAATTAGCTATTGAAGTCTATATCTTTCAATTTTCTTAATTTTGCAGCTGGTTTTAGCTGTGTGTTTCTGTGAATAAAAAAATCATTTATGTAGCTTAGTCTGTAAACATGTGATTGTATATACAGTACACAGACAGCAACATTTAGTGCACAAAATCTATCAATGGAGACATTTAATAACATTCTTTTATATCTGAATGTTATTAATAGTTGCTTGTCATGAGACAACTTATGTTTTTAAAAGCCTTTTATATACGAGGATTGAGTGTTAGGAAAAGGAAAAAACAATATAACAATGGTTTGAAAAGGAATGAGAAGAGGGAATTGGAGACCATAGTTGAGGAACATAAGATCATTGTTTGAGGAAAAAGAAAAATAGTAATAAGGAAACTATAAAATAGGAAAGAACTATATGGAGGGGACATCACAACAGTCAGTATTTCATTCTTGGCTCTGTAGTACTTTTCTATATAAAGTAAGCTGAAGAATTAAAATTGGTCTCACTGGGATAAACAAAACTCTGCCATTAAGCAGACCATTTTTAGCACTTTGGTGCACAATTTCTTATGAAATTAAGCTCCTAACCATTTGTTCTTTCCCTTAGAGAAATAATAGGTCTGTACATTGTTTGTAGAACTGAGATTGTGAAATGGGTCTCATTTAACCACTTGCCAACCGGCTCACGCCGATATACATTTGCAGAATGGTTCTCCTGCGCAAACTGACGTACCTGTATGTCAGTCCGTAAAAGCAGGATAGCGGGCGCACGATCGTGGAGAGGAGAGACAGAACGAGGAACTGCCTATGTAAACAAAGCATTTCCCCGTTCTGCCTAGTGACATGACAGGGATCTGCTGTTCCCAGTGATTGGAAGCAGTGATCTCTGTCATGTTTCAGTAAGCCCATCCCCCCTACAGTTAGAACACGCTGAGGGAACACACTTAACCCCTCGATTGCCCCCTAGTGTTAACCCCTTCCTTGCCGGTGTCATTTTTACATTGATCATTGCATTTTTATAGCACTGATCAATGTAATAATGTCACTGGTCCCAAAAAAGTGTCATTTGGGGTCAGATTTGTCCGCCGCAATGTCACAGTCCCACTAAAAATCGCAGATGACTGCCATTACCAGTAAAAACAATAAAAAATAAATAAATGTCCCTAAATCGATCCCGTAGTTTGTCGACGTGATAACTTTTGTGCAAACCAAGCAATATACGCCTATTGCGATTTTTTTTTTCAAAAATATGTAGAAGAATATATATTGGCCTAAACTGATGAAAAAATGTGTTGCTTATATATTTTTTGAAGGGATATGTATTAAAGCAGAAAGTAAAAGATTTTTTTTTTTTTTCAAAATTGTCGCTCTTTTTATATTTAAAGCGCAAAAAATAAAAACCGCAGACGTGATCAAATACCACCAAAAGAAAGCTCTATTTGTAAGGGAAAAAGGACGTCAATTTTGTTTGGGTACAGCGTCGCACAACCTGCGCAATTGTCAGTTAAAGCGATGCAGTGCCGTAGAGCAAAAAATGCTCTGGTCATTAAGGGGGTAAATCCTTCCAGTGCTGAATTGGTTAAGGAGAACAGGAATGTCCCAAATACACCCAAAATGAAAAGGCAGATCTTTCACACTTTCAGCACATTTTGCCACTAAAATTGGGTTTCAGGAAAGAGGAAGTGTGCATGGAACTTTCCATGGTCTCCAACAGGTGTATTCAATGGTAAATGAATATAGTTCTATACAGTATACTCTCCTAAAGAGACTTTTATCAAGTGAAGGGTTGTTCTAGACAACATTGCATATAGACAATATACATATATAGACAATATACATTAAAAATAGAAATTTGTTCAGCTGTTTGCATTAAATAGAAGGAAGGGGAGCCATTTTTAAAGTTAATATGGCCACTTTCAAACAGTCTGCCCTTCTAGCTTATTCCAGCTTACAAATGGTTGGCACTGGAATTTAGAAGACTGTGCCAAATGTTCTGGACCATTGTGAAATGCCTTACAGTCACCAATTACTTTTTTTGTAGCTGCCCAGCAGTAACTTTAACACTCCTGCATCCGGATACCCATTTGAGATTCCTCAGCTAGTTTCTGTCAGGTTGTTGTTCCCAAACCAGTTGCTTTAGAATATTTAAGCCCGTACTTGTGCACTGTGCATTTCTACCAATAACCTACCCTCTAAGCCAGCACTGATGCTCTTCTGATAAAGACGGTTGCCACCATCAGGAAGTCTATTCTAAATTATGATATGCAGCCTACTTTGAACTGAGTGAATTTAGACAGGAAGTGACTGAGGGGATGCAAGAGATCAGCAGTGCTGTGATCAAAAAAGAAAAAAATATATTAAAACAGTATAAAGAACAAAGGGGTGTGGCATGTAGTAGGGTTTTTTTTTTTTAAGCCACATGATTAGAGCCGAAAAAGGTTGAGCTCGGGGCATAGAGCACTATGACACTAACGAATCAATATTCGTTATTGTCTTCCGGCTTCTCCTCCTGGCCAATCAGGACAGGATGCAGATCGGGTTGGATAAGAGGAGAAGCCGAGGAAGCCGCGGAGGGGCTAAGTGCAGGGGGGCCGTGGAGGGGTAAGTGCGGGAGACCATGGAGGGCTGAGTGCAGACTTGGGGGGTGTTTTGGTTGCCACCCCCCCAAAAAAGATTAGCACCAGCCACCACTGTTTACTAACGATAGCACATATGCTCCAGATTTGTACAACTGATTGGTACTATTGTGTAGTGATCATTAGCATTTATGGGCAACAGTGTTTGAATTTGGTAACACAATTGCAATTGTAATAATTACCTGTATGTGCTCAAACTAAAGCCTAGTTCTCATGGGAAATGTCAGGTGGCATCGGCTGGTTCAATAGAAACCAGCCAACATTCAGCCTGTGTGTACTGCCACCAGTCCGACAGAAGCCGACTGTTTGGCCGGGTTATGTCAATGAAGCATGACAGAAAAAGGTCTGCCGAACTGCTCTTGATCAGCGCTCTCAGCCAATTGCTGAGAGCACTAACCAGGGTGTTCTGGCGGGGGGGTCCGTCCACCTGTCAGAACACAATAGCACAGCAGGGGATATTGCTGTACTAACATTGCATGGTTAGTACAGCAGCTCCTCCGGAGTTGTCAGTTTTTTTTCATTCAGCCCTGAAGGGTTGAATGAAAAAAAAACTACTAGAGTGTACTAGCCTTAAAAGAACATAAACAATCATCTCATGTACATCTGCATGTGTAAACATGCTGTATGATCCTTCTCAATATGCATTTAATCTCCATGGACTGTCTTGAGAGCTCAATATAAATGTCATAAGCATACTTGCTTTGCAAGATAATTGTACAACAGCATCCCTGAGTGACCTCTCGAGAAATGGATAAGTGTTTAATGCACTTAGCTTGGTGACATCAGGAAGGATTTCAGCACATCAAAGGTGAGAACCAAAACAAAAAAAGAAATGGTATAAGAGGGTTGCTGCAAACAGTTTACAAATGACAGTATATTAGAGCAATATACTATGTATTACAAAAATAGATATGCAAAAACAGAGTTGATGAGGGGGCTCCTCTTGGACCTCCCATCCAAAAGCCATGGAAGTGGTGAAAGGGAATGTGAAAATGTGGAGTGGAACAAGTACCAATGTTGCAGGCCGTACTATATCTGTCCTGTTGGGTGCATGGAGCAGATGACTGTTAGGGATGAGCCGAACACCCCCGGGTTCGGTTCGCACCAGAACCTTCGAACGGACCGAAAGTTCGCGCGAATTTTCGAACCCTATTCGTTATAATGGACGCGAACGTTCGAAATCAAAATTGCTAATTACAACGGCCAATATGCATGTTAATGTCATAAAACAGGTTTGGGGACCCGGGTCCTGCCCCAGGGGACATATATCAATGCAAAAAGAATTTTTAAAAACTAAAGTTTTTTCGGGAGCAGTCATTTTAATGATGCATAAAGTGAAAAAAAAAAAAGTGAAATTTTCCTTTAAATATGGTACCTGGGGGGTGTCTAAAGTATGCCTGTGAAGTGGCATGTGTTTCCCGTGTTTAGAACTGTCCTTGCACAAAATGACATTTGTAAAGGAAAAAAAGAAGCCATTTAAAACCACTTGCGGCTTTAATGTCATGTCTTGTCCTGGCCGCCATATGGCTGAAAATCCTTGAGAAAAATGGCATGGCTACCCCATCGACCCCCCCCCCACCCCAGCCCCTTTGGGTCTTGTATGGATACTAAGGGGGACCCCGCACCCAAAATAAAACCCTATACCTACAACCCTATATACTCTGAACAGCAGTATATAGGTGGTGCAAACAAGACATGGACTGTAGGTTTGTTCTTAAGTAGAATCTGAACAGGTACATTATGAAGTGTAGCTACATCCCAAAAAAATCAATTTTTAAGCTTTTTGGAGAACATAGGGAGGGGTTATCACCCCTGTAACATTTGCTGTCTTTGCACATCTGTTCAGAACATGTCACCTCACTTTCCGTCCCAATGACAAATGTTTTTGGAAAAGTGGGGTTTTAATTGAAACAAGGATTGGTGATAAAGCATCAGTAGAGAGGAGATACCTTTTTCCCAAATTAAATCTAACAGGATAGAATTTTCCTTCCTAGGGGTAGATTTCCTCTCACTTCCTGTTTTCTCTTGCCGTTTGCAAGTAGGAGTCGTTTGTAAGTTGGATGTTTGAAAGTAGGGGCCTGCCGTATATACTCTGCAGAAATTTGCCCTATTAGATGTTGGTGTAGCCACAAGACTGGTGGGCACAGGAATGGGCCCTGCTGTGAGTTAATAGATCAAGATTTGTACTTGCATGCACCTGTTGAACCGGGCAGAAAAATTGGGCCTTTGGTGGTGGTGGTGGTGGTGGTGGACGGTGTTGCCACAAGACTGTAAGCCCTCACAGTTACTCTTGGTGGGTGCAGGAATGGGCCCTGCTGTGAGTTATTAGATCAAGATTTGTAATTGCATGCACCTGTTGAACAGGGCAGAAAAATTGGGCCTTTGGTGGTGGTGGTGGTGGTGGACGGTGTTGCCACAAGACTGTAGGCCCTCATAGTTACTCTTGGTGGGCGCAGGAATGGGCCCTGCTGTGAACTATTAGATCAAGATTTGTAATTACACGCCCCTGTTAAACAGGGGCTGAAAAATTGTGCCTTAGGCATTGGTGCTGGTGCCACAACACTGCAACCCCTCACAGATACTGTACTTGGAGCACAGCAGTCACACCTGTTGCGAAGCATCTTTTTAAAAAATTGTAATTACACGCCCCTGTTATACAGGGGCTGAAAAATTGTGCCTTAGGCACTGGTGCTGGTGCCACAACACTGCAACCCCTCACAGATACTGTACTCTGAGCACAGCAATGAGACCTGTTGCAAAGCATTGCCTAAAAATTGTAATTACACGCCCCAACAGGGGCTGAAAAATTGTGCCTTAGGCACTGGTGCTGGTGCCACAACACTGCAACCCCTCACAGATACTGTACTCTGAGCACAGCAGTCACACCTGTTGCGAAGCATCTTTTTAAAAAATTGTAATTACACGCCCCTGTTATACAGGGGCTGAAAAATTGTGCCTTAGGCACTGGTGTGGTGGCATGGATCATTGAGGAGGAGGAAGAGGATAGTCAGTGAACATAACAGGACAGTCACTCAGCATCAGCATAGGCAGTCTTGAAGGGATGTGACATTATAAATTATTCCGTTATATCCGCTTCAGGTGTCTGGTAGCTGGTGGTGATCCAAGACTGATTCATTTTTATGAAGGTCAGTCGATCAACCGAGTCGGTGGACAGGCGCACCCTATGATCGGTGACAAATCCTCCAGCAGCACTGAATGTGCGTTCGGAAAGAACGCTGGATGCAGGACAGGCCAGTAGCTCAATTGCATACTGTGCAAGCTCTGGCCAGTGATCCATCCTCAGGACCCAGTAAGCCAGAGGATTTTCGGTGGGAAAGGTGTCCAAGTCTGACCTTGCCCCTAGGTATTCCTGCACCATGTATATCAGACGCTGGCGATGGTTGCTGGAACCGATCATACCTTGGGGCTGCGGACTAAAAAATTGTCTGAACGCATCGGTCAGAAGTCCACCTTCCCCACCGCTCCTTCTGCTACTGACCGAAGCCTCAGCAACTCGTCGTCCAGGACCAGGAGTTTGTAACCTCCCAGTTTCTGGGAACGCGTTGCACAGACCTTTCTGCAAGGCCTCCCTGAGATGTCTCATCCTCTGCTCCCTCTGCGACGGCAAGATAAGGTCCGCAACCTTACCCTTGTACCGTGGATCAAGGAGAGTGGCCAGCCAGTAATGGTCACTCTCCTTGATCCGAAGAACACGAGGATCCTTCCGCAGGCTTTGCAGGATCAGGGAGGCCATGCAGCGTAGGTTAGCTGAGGCATTCGGTCCGGAGTCTTCTGGGTCACTGAGGATGACATGATCGCCAGCCACCTCCTCCCAGCCACGTACAAGTCCACTGGTTTGTTGGGACTGTACATCATCCCTAAAAGACTGCTGCTGCTGATGCTGAGTGCCAGGCTCCACCTCCATGCTCACACAATCCTCCTCCTCCTCCTCCTCCTCCTCCTCTTCCTGTGTGATGGGTGGGACAGAAGGAACATTGTCTGGATAAAGGGGGCCTTGAGAGACAAGGAAGTCCTCCTCTTCCTGCCTCTGTTCTGCCTCAAGTGCCCTGTCCATTATCCCACGCAGCGTATGCTCCAACAGGTGGACAAGAGGTACAGTGTCACTGATGCATGCACTGTCACTGCTCACCATCCTCGTGGCCTCCTCAAATGGTGAGAGGACAGTGCATGCATCCCTGATCATGCTCCACTGGCGTGGGGAAAAAAAGCCAAGCTCCCCTGACCCTGTCCTGGTGCCGTAGTCGCAAAGGTACTCATTGATGGCCCTCTGCTGCGTGTGCAGTCGCTGCAGCATGGCCAACGTTGAGTTCCACCTGGTGGGCATGTCACATATTAGGCGGTTCTTGGGCAGGTTCAGCTCCTTTTGCAGCTCAGTCAGCCGAGCACTGGCATTATAAGATCGGCGGAAATGCACACAGACTTTCCTGGCCTGCCTCAGGACATCCTGTAAGCCTGGGAACCTGCCCAAGAACCGCTGCACCACCAGGTTGAGGACGTGAGCCATACAGGGCACATGGGTGAGCTGCCCCTGTCGCAGGGCGGAGAGGAGGTTGGTGCCATTATCAGAAACGACCATTCCTGGCTTAAGCTGGCGTGGCGTCAACCACCTCTCGGCCTGCCCCTGCAGAGCTGCCAGAACCTCTGGCCCAGTGTGGCTCCTGTCCCCCAAACACACCAGCGCAAGCACGGCATGGCATCTTTTTGCCTGCGTACTCGCGTAGCCCCTTGTACGCCTATGGAGCACCGCTGGTTCCGAGGACAGAGCACTCGAAGAGGACATGGAGGAAGAAGAAGAGGAGGGGGTGGAGGAGAGAGGTGTGTCACAACCAGTAGTAGCATTTTGGAGGCGTGGTGGCGGAACAACCTCCAACACTACTGCACCTTGTCCTGCATCCCTCCCAGCTGCCAATAGAGTGACCCAATGGGCCGTGAAAGAAAGATAACGTTCCTGTCCATGCCTGCTGGACCATGAGTCAGCGGTAATATGCACCTTACCGCTGACCGCCCTGTCCAGCGAGGCATGGACATTGCCTTCCACATGCCAGTAGAGAGACGGAATCGCCTTCCGTGAGAAAAAGTGGCGTTTGGGAACCTGCCACTGAGGAACCGCACATTGAACAAACTCACGGAAGGGGGCCGAGTCTATCAACTGAAAAGGCAGCAGTTGAAGTGCTAGCAATTTAGCCAAGCTAGCATTCAACCGCTGGGCATGTGGATGGCTGGGAGTATACTTCTTTCGACGGTCCAGCAGCTGGGGCAGGGAAATTTGCCTGCTACAATCGGACGTCGGTGTACTGCAAGTACTTGGTTGTGACACACCTAATTCTACACCTTCAGTCCTCTCAGAGCAGCTTTCAGAGAGGACTGAAGATATAGTGGGGATGGAGATCCCAGCTGATGAGGAGCAAGGAGAGGTCCGCTTTGTTCTTTGGTGTGGGTCTTTTATGTGTGCTTGCCAACGAGCTGCATGGCAGGTCGACATATGTCTGCTCATGCTTGTGGTGCCCAAGCGGCTGATGTTTTGGCCACGCGAGATACGCTTGAGACAAATATTGCAAATAGCAGTGGTGCGATCTGATGCACTCGTCTCAAAAAAGGCCCACACCAAAGAACTTTTGTGATAACGTGCAGAGGCAGCGCCCTGCACAGGCGGAGCTCTGCGGTGTGGTACAGTTGCTGTGCTGGCCTCTAGCTGGCCTCCAGGGGGCATCCTGCCTCGTTGGACATGTGACGCTGCATCCTCCTCCTCCTCCTCCTCTCTCCCTTCAGGCACCCACGTGGAGTCAGTGACCTCATCATCCCCTCCCTCTTCACCACTAGAGCAAACCTGGCAGTAAGCTGCAGCTGGTGGAACACTACTGCCAGATTGCTGTCCTTCAGCATCCCCTCTCTCTGCGCGCACACTACTGACTTCCTCAAGCTGGGTATCATCATCCGAGCCTTCGAATCGTTGGGCATCCTCCTGGAGCATGTACCCAACACTGTGCTCAAACAGTTCGGGGGACTCCTCAGGAGGACATGGTGGGTCTAGGGAAGGGGTGGCTGATGATGCCATTGAGTACGCGTTGGCAGCTGCTCTGCCAGTACCCTGAGCCTGGGTGAGAGAGGATGAGGAGGATGAGGAGGGCTTGGTCATCCATTCTACCAAGCCTTCGGCATGATGCGGCTCCACATGTCCAGCTGCCGAAAACAAAGACAAGCGTGTCCCATGGCCACGTGCTGATGACGATGCACGACCACGTCCACGGCCAGCACTGTTGTCTCTAGAAACAGAGCCTGCCTGCCCTGTGTTCTTGCCTCGGAACGCTCTGCCTCTCCTTGGCGGTCTTCCAGCCATTGTAGTCGGTAGTGTATATAGTATAAAAAATAGAACTCCTATGTGTGCTCACAACACACTGTAGGTCCTATGGGTACTGACACTAACACACTATAGGTACTATGTGTGCTGCTGACAAGAAAATATAGGAGCTCTGTTTGCTGCCACTAACACACTAGAAGTCCTATGGGTGCTGCTGAGAAGAAAATATAGGAGCTCTGTTTGCTGCCAGTAACACACTAGAAGTCCTATGGGTGCTGCTGAGAAGAAAATATAGGAGCTCTGTGTGATGCCACTAACACACTAGAAGTCCTATGGGTGCTGCTGAGATGAAAATATAGGAACTCTGTGTGATGCCACTAACACATTAGAAGTCCTATGGGTGCTGCTGAGAAGAAAATATAGGAGCTCTGTTTGCTGCCACTAACACACTAGAAGTCCTATGGGTGCTGCTGAGAAGAAAATATAGGAGCTCTGTGTGATGCCACTAACACACTAGAAGTCCTATGGGTGCTGCTGAGAAGAAAATATAGGAGCTCTGTTTGCTGCCACTAACACACTAGAAGTCCTATGGGTGCTGCTGAGAAGAAAATATAGGAGCTCTGTTTGCTGCCACTAACACACTAGAAGTCCTATGGGTGCTGCTGAGAAGAAAATATAGGAGCTCTGTGTGATGCCACTAACACACTAGAAGTCCTATGGGTGCTGCTGAGAAGAAAATATAGGAGCTCTGTTTGCTGCCACTAACACACTAGAAGTCCTATGGGTGCTGCTGAGAAGAAAATATAGGAGCTCTGTGTGATGCCACTAACACACTAGAAGTCCTATGGGTGCTGCTGAGAAGAAAATATAGGAGCTCTGTTTGCTGCCACTAACACACTAGAAGTCCTATGGGTGCTGCTGAGAAGAAAATATAGGAGCTCTGTTTGCTGCCACTAACACACTAGAAGTCCTATGGGTGCTGCTGAGAAGAAAATATAGGAGCTCTGTTTGCTGCCACTAACACACTAGAAGTCCTATGGGTGCTGCTGAGAAGAAAATATAGGAGCTCTGTTTGCTGCCACTAACACACTAGAAGTCCTATGGGTGCTGCTGAGAAGAAAATATAGGAGCTCTGTGTGATGCCACTAACACACTAGAAGTCCTATGGGTGCTGCTGAGAAGAAAATATAGGAGCTCTGTTTGCTGCCACTAACACACTAGAAGTCCTATGGGTGCTGCTGAGAAGAAAATATAGGAGCTCTGTGTGATGCCACTAACACACTAGAAGTCCTATGGGTGCTGCTGAGAAGAAAATATAGGAGCTCTGTTTGCTGCCACTAACACACTAGAAGTCCTATGGGTGCTGCTGAGAAGAAAATATAGGAGCTCTGTTTGCTGCCACTAACACACTAGAAGTCCTATGGGTGCTGCTGAGAAGAAAATATAGGAGCTCTGTTTGCTGCCACTAACACACTAGAAGTCCTATGGGTGCTGCTGAGAAGAAAATATAGGAGCTCTGTGTGATGCCACTAACACACTAGAAGTCCTATGGGTGCTGCTGAGAAGAAAATATAGGAGCTCTGTTTGCTGCCACTAACACACTAGAAGTCCTATGGGTGCTGCTGAGAAGAAAATATAGGAGCTCTGTTTGCTGCCACTAACACACTAGAAGTCCTATGGGTGCTGCTGAGAAGAAAATATAGGAGCTCTGTTTGCTGCCACTAACACACTAGAAGTCCTATGGGTGCTGCTGAGAAGAAAATATAGGAGCTCTGTGTGATGCCACTAACACACTAGAAGTCCTATGGGTGCTGCTGAGAAGAAAATATAGGAGCTCTGTTTGCTGCCACTAACACACTAGAAGTCCTATGGGTGCTGCTGAGAAGAAAATATAGGAGCTCTGTGTGATGCCACTAACACACTAGAAGTCCTATGGGTGCTGCTGAGAAGAAAATATAGGAGCTCTGTTTGCTGCCACTAACACACTAGAAGTCCTATGGGTGCTGCTGAGAAGAAAATATAGGAGCTCTGTTTGCTGCCACTAACACACTAGAAGTCCTATGGGTGCTGCTGAGAAGAAAATATAGGAGCTCTGTGTGATGCCACTAACACACTAGAAGTCCTATGGGTGCTGCTGAGATGAAAATATAGGAACTCTGTGTGATGCCACTAACACATTAGAAGTCCTATGGGTGCTGCTGAGAAGAAAATATAGGAGCTCTGTTTGCTGCCACTAACACACTAGAAGTCCTATGGGTGCTGCTGAGAAGAAAATATAGGAGCTCTGTTTGCTGCCACTAACACACTAGAAGTCCTATGGGTGCTGCTGAGAAGAAAATATAGGAGCTCTGTGTGATGCCACTAACACACTAGAAGTCCTATGGGTGCTGCTGAGAAGAAAATATAGGAGCTCTGTTTGCTGCCACTAACACACTAGAAGTCCTATGGGTGCTGCTGAGAAGAAAATATAGGAGCTCTGTGTGATGCCACTAACACACTAGAAGTCCTATGGGTGCTGCTGAGAAGAAAATATAGGAGCTCTGTTTGCTGCCACTAACACACTAGAAGTCCTATGG
Organism: Rana muscosa; assembly: GCA_029206835.1. NCBI lineage: Eukaryota > Metazoa > Chordata > Amphibia > Anura > Ranidae > Rana > Rana muscosa. The sequence goes on from CM055122.1 coordinate 1,176,805,781, forward strand.
GTGCTGCTGAGAAGAAAATATAGGAGCTCTGTTTGCTGCCACTAACACACTAGAAGTCCTATGGGTGCTGCTGAGAAGAAAATATAGGAGCTCTGTTTGCTGCCACTAACACACTAGAAGTCCTATGGGTGCTGCTGAGAAGAAAATATAGGAGCTCTGTGTGATGCCACTAACACACTAGAAGTCCTATGGGTGCTGCTGAGAAGAAAATATAGGAGCTCTGTGTGATGCCACTAACACACTAGAAGTCCTATGGGTGCTGCTGAGAAGAAAATATAGGAGCTCTGTTTGCTGCCACTAACACACTAGAAGTCCTATGGGTGCTGTTGGGGTGCAATGCTGTGCTAACAGCACTGCGGTTGGTACTACTGCAATACTGTACTAACAGTAAGCACGCACCAGACTAATCCCCAGCAGCAGCTAATAACACACTAACTGTGCAATCAGCAGCAATGAACGATCAATGACTTAGGTAGCAATGGTTTAGCAAAGAAATAGCCAATGGTTTAGCAAAGAAGAGCAAATCTTTCAGTATCAAGCAAAGACAGAATCAGCAGACTAATCTCTCCTAAAGCCGGAACTCATGTGACCGGGGCCGATGGCGTGGCGGCCTTTTAAATGGTGGGGCGTGTACTAAAGCCCCTGAGCTGTAATTGGCTACAGGCGTCCTGCCTGTAGCCAATTATTGCTCTCCGAGTTTCGGGCGCTGTGATTGGCCAAGCATGCGGGGTCACAGTGCATGCTTGGCCAATCATCAGCCAGCAATGCACTGCGCCGGCCGCGCCGGCCGCAATGCATTGCGGGGCCGCTCGCATCACACGAATGTGATGCGAACGGCCCAAATAGTTCTGGGCTCGACGAGCGAGCGAACGCCCGATGCTCGATTCGAACATGGGTTCGAATCGAGCACCGGGCCCATCCCTAATGACTGTAGACCACGGGGAAGGAACCAGATGCAGAAACACAGAGGTACTAGAACAGTTAACAGTTAGCTATGCAAAAGCTGAGGTTGGTAACAGCTAGGCAGCAGGGTACCAAATCAGGAGACGGAAGAGTTGGAGGCACAAACTTAGATCATTATTGGCCTGGCAGCCAAGTATCAAATCAAGTAGCAGGTTACAGGTAAACACACCAAGATTGGTCCCAGCTGAGTAAAATAGGTACAAGGCAGACTGAGGTTACAATGCGTGGGTAAAGGTCCAGAGGCACATTAGAATGTAGGATGGGTTATACACAGGAAGGCAGGTCAGGTCACATGTAATTAGGAACTAGTTGAAGCAAACTACACAATCTCTCTCAGCAGTGCTACAGTTTATAATAGGTTAATTCAGTGCCAACACAAGTGCTAAGCATGCATATACACTCACACACATGCTACAACATGTGTGCATGCCTATTAATGCCTGAGTGGTAGTCACACAAGGCACATGGCCCCAAACGCAGTATGTGCACGTGAATGTACCTGCACTGGTTTCTGCTAGAGCAAACTCAACCTCACTCATGCATTCCCAGTTGACTAAAACTGTCACTGCGCAACTGCATTCTTATTTCCAAGTAGACATATGCACACTGAAATATTTGGTTTCAGAATTTCGTTTTCGTCCGAAAAATGTATTTATTTAGTTACTCCCGAAATTCGTTTTTATTTATTTAGTTTTTCGTTAGAAATTGCATTCGTCCGAAAATCTGAATTAATTAAGATTGAATCTGTCATTGAAGGCTTATGGTGTCTGTCGAATGTTCAATGAAGATAACACGGAGCAGCGAAACTGTACGACACCGCAATCATACATTTCCTGTCGAATGTTCCGCCTACAAGCTAGCTATAGTAGAATTCTAATGTTGTATGACTAGTAATAATTATATTTTTTAATTATTATTACTAGTCAACCAACATTAGAATTTTTCTATAGCCTATGGGCGGATGTATTTGACCGGAAATGTACGATTGCAGCGTCGTACAGTTTAGCTGCTCCGTCAAATCTTCTTAGGACTTTCGACAGACACCATAAGCCTGCAATGACAGATTCGACGTTTGTATGTTTTTCGATGCTTTGTCGAATCTCCGTCGTTCACGTTGAATTGTCAAGTTAGTTCTAGCTATTTTACTGCTCCTCCTCTTTGGCTATAATCAGCCAATAACATTCATCATCATCATTATTTTTATTTTACTTCCACCACCCAATTCTAGCAGCGATCTTTTCTCTCTATAATGTCGAATCTTTTTTTCTATAATGTCAAATCTTTTCTCTCTATGTCGAATCTTTTCTCTCTATGTAGAATAATCTTGGACTAATAGAGTTAAGGTTAGGCACATTCGACCATAGGTTCGATAGACACAGATTGGTATTGTCAGCGTCATGTCGAATCTCTTATCTATATCGAACTGTTGTTGCAACGAAAACAAAAATAAAGCGTTTGTTTATGTCGGATCTTTCAGTTTTCGGATTCTGCGCTTTCGTTTTCGTTTGTTAAAACGATAACGAAAATGCCTGAAATTCGGACGAAAATGCATTCGGAGGAAAACTATTTCCAAGTAATGACAGTGGCAAAGACAAAACATACTAGAAAGTTGCACATGTCACTACCATTCCATCATGGACCGATTTTTATGACATGATCATAATGGAGCATGCCACCTGCTACACTACCTACCAATAACAATGCTCCATAAGTTGCAGGACTTTTGTACAACATATCTGCTTGGATCTTGACTTTAACAAGGTAGATTTACTACAAGGAGCCAGTTCCTTTTCACACTCTCCCGTAGTAGTAAAGTATATATTCACCTCTGATTTTTGATTTGGATTTGAATGTGCTTCTCTGTTTCACCTATCGTGATATTCTAAGACAGAGGGTAGTATGTCCCCATAAATAATAGAGTTTAGCTCTTGGAACTCCTTGCATTTAAAGCGGAAGTAAACCCATCAATGTAACAGTTTAAAAAAACTGTTACATTCCAGGCATGCCGGAAATGCTAACTGTCCCATTGGTTGTGCTCTCAAGCAAACTGTCAAACCATCCAATGGCTGGTGTCATAACAGATCACATGTGCAGCACCGTGGCAGTTGAAGTTTAAACAGAGGCCAAGATGTCAGCTTCCTTAGCTGAAAACGATAGGACGGTTTACTTCCACTTTAAGTAGTTTCTATACATTTACATTAATATACCCGATTTGGAAAGTTGTGAGTACTTTTCCTAGATATAAGATGTTGAACTGATTGTCATATTTGGTAATCACAAAGTTTAAATCCAGTCTACTTTGTATGTGGAGTCAGCCTACTCCAATATATGGTGTGCAAAGCATATTAATTTCATATACTGTACATTTCATATTTATCATCCCAGCAGTATTTGAACATTAAAGGTCTCAGTAGTCCCACAATCAGTTGGACATTTAGGACTACCATTAAACTCAATTTATTATATGGCTGGGTGATCCTGTTCTTGTAAACAGTTTGTACCATTATGTATGGCCGCAATGAGATTTACTGTGACCAGTGATGGTTTTAGCCTATTGGGGTATGGCAAAGTTTGTCGTTTATGTGGTTTTAATTTAACATTATAGAATAATTCCAGTGGGAGGTACAGTTCATTTTTTGTTTATTTCTGCAATATACAAAATTTCTCTAATTCATGCTGTCATTGTTTACAGCATCAAAGTGATAACATACAGACCTTGCTGCACTTTAATGGAAAATCTATTATGTGGTGTCAGGTGTCACACACTTCTGCATTTACCCTTAGAAGAATTATTTTTCCATCATCAGTAGAAATCCAGTTATATAACTTATTTAAACATTATGCTTGATTCATTGCATACTGTTATGCAGCTTTAATCTTTTATAGATTATTTCATCCATAACTCCTGTTGGTGCACATTTATACTAAATTAAAACTGATGTAAAATGATATTTTTTTTTCTCATTATTCATCAGACACTTAAAGTGGTTGTAAAGGCACTAATACTTACCTGAGCCACATCTCGATCCAGCGATGTGCATGAGAGACTTTGATGTCCGGGACTCCCTTCCTCATTGGCTCAGACAGCAGCGAAGCCCCATTGGCTCTCTCTGCTATTAATCAGAGTCAGTGAGCCAATGAGGAGAGGGGGCGGGGCTGGGTCGCCGCTCTGTGTCTGAATGGAAACAAGCTGCTTGCTGTTGGGGCACTTAACAGGAGGGAGGGGCCAGATGCACTGGTGAGGGACCCAAGAAGAAGGGGATCTGGGCTGCTATGTGCAAAACCACTGCACACAGCAGGTAAGTATAACATGTTTGTTATTTTAAAACAAAAAAATTTTTACTTTAGTATCGCTTTAGGGGCCAATTTATAAAAGATTTTTTATGCAAATGTCTCAACATTTGTGCAAGTATAACAAATGAATCCCTTAATGTTTGTATTATGTGCGTAATAGTTTCCTTGTTGCCTTTCTTCAGATAAATTCAACATTCTCTAATATTCAAACCTAAGAATAAAATAGCCCTAAGAGGGGCATGGCTTGGCGCACGACGGGAATGGTCACACATTAAGAGAGCTTCGGCACACACACAGCCTTTCCTTGCCTAATACCCGACTTTCCATTCTCAGATGTCGGGCAAATGGCTCTATACCACCCCGCACTCTCGCCTGAGATGAGGATCAGTAGCTTACCCAGCCAGAAACATCACGACCTGTTTAAAACGAAACCAGCAGCCCGCAGCAGCGTGGTGAGCTCCAAGATGGCGCCAACCCGCCACGAGGAGGACTACAGTGAGGACTCCCAATCAGCTCCTAAGGACTCAGGTAGGGGGCCATCTCGCTCAGATCGCCCGAACACCTACGCTGACATGTCGGTTTTTGCAGCGGACATTAAATCCATGTTCTCTGTGGCCATAACTGACCTGAAAACTAACTTCCTAGCTTTAACTGAGAAGATGGCACCAGCAGAGGCGGAGGGGAAACACAGGGATAAAGCTATCCACAGATTGGAAAGGGTCACTGTCACACAAGCCCAACACTTTATTGAGATGAACAGGCACATTGAGGACCTGGACAACAGTTTGCTGGAAAGACAGGAAGATATGGGGATTGATTTTGTGAGGGGGCACAGAGCGCTCTGACCACGGGGTCCAGATACTGCCCCACCAAGGGACATCATTTGCTGCCTGCAGAACACCTAAACTAACACTGGAGGACCGCCGGAAGCAGGAGAAAGAATGACCCCTGACCCGGATACCATACTTTTACCTTTCGGCTTACCTTTCAGGTGTTAACTATCCTCTGTTTTACCCCCTCATCCATCCCCATGATCATTTCAATGATGTGAAATCGGGTCCCACTTTTTTTCATGCTGTTTGCTAGCTTATCCCCTCCCCCTGGCTCTACCATGCTGAAGTACTATGGCTGCCTCTCTCAAAAGGAACGTGCTGGACTTCTTCAACCCTGGACACATGGAGCCAGAACCATGTTCTAAGCCCCCCCCCCTCATGCCCATGTGCAATCCAACCTGGAGACTCAGATGTTCTTTACTGATGACTCCTAACCTAACTTACTAGCTGTCTGAATCCATCAGTCTCACATGGCTAACAACTGTACCCAACTTGTGTCTGGTCATATATTTGACCCGCTTATATTACTCAGCCATTGCACTATGGTCACCTTCTCACTTGTTGGCTTGGATATCTTTGAAGGGGACATACAGCAACACACATATTACATTGGCCAATGTATATTTTCCCAATAGATCCCATGTGTCTTTCTGTCAGCAGCTAGTGAAGGAACTCCAGGGCCATTGTAAAGCATTTTCACAACTTTTATATGAAGTTGTGCAATTTACAGCCGCAACATAGACAGGAGGGTATGTTAGGTTACAGGCCACAAATTATCCAGGACTATTTGGAAAAAAGTGGGATGCTTACCTTGACAGACCCAGATGTGTCACTCTTAGAGAGCCCAATTGAGGCATCAGAAATTAAACGCGCAAACAAAAATCTGAAGTCGGGCAAGAGTCTAGGCCCTGATGGATATTCATCCATCTACTACAAGACCTTTGCAGATATTATAACGGACCCGGTTAAGGCGGCCTTGAACTCTCTGTCTGAACCTAGGAAAGTCATCCCAGACTTTCTCTCTGCCTACATTACTGTGATACCAAAGTCTGGTAAAGATCCTGCAGAATGCGCTAGTTACCGCCCTATTTCATTACTAAACTTGGATGTAAAAATCTTTGCGAAGATACTGGAATCAAGACTGAGCTCCCTCTTGTTGGACCTTGTTGGTCCGGAACAGATGGGTTTCATGCCAGGCCGGGAAGAAAAGGACAATGTTATTAAAGCCCTGCTATTAATGCATGTGGCACACACACGGAACATCAAGGGCCTTTCACGGATACGGAGAAGGACTTTGATCGTGTTGCCTGGGACTTTATGCTGGCTGGCTGTATGCAAACGGATGGGCCTTGGGCCCCATATGATGGCCAGGATCTTTACCAAAATCCATCTGCTAATTTGAAAATCAATAGCCCTCTGTCTGACAAGGTTCTCATAACCAATGGCACCAGGCAGGAGTGCCCCCTATCCCCCTTCTATTTATATTCTCCCTAGAACCATTTATTAGGATGGTAAAGGCTAACACTGCCATAACAGGTTTTGGGGTTCGGGACAGAGAGTTCAAGACAGTCGCCTACGAGGACGACTTACTATTCTTTCTGACGAACCCGGTGACTACTTTGCCCAACTTAATCAAAGAAGTTGCTCACTACGGTTACATCTCCAACCCAAAGATAAACTACTCAAAACTGAAGCCATGAATATATCCCTCCCAGAACAGATCCTTAACCTGACCAAAGCAAACTCCCCCTTTAAATGAGACTCACGGGCACTGAAATACCTTGGAGTTTGGCTTACACCCTTATTAACCTCTATTTATGAGCAGAATCCCCCCCCCTCATCAAAAACATTGAGAAGGACTTAAATCAATGGCAGCCAGGACATTGCTCATGGTTCGGCCAAGCGGCCATAATCAAAATGATTATACTGCCTAGGTTGCTTTACCTCCTTCACACGTTGCCCATCAAAATTCCCTCAAACTTCTTTAACTTACTAAGATCTATCCTATTTAGGTTTCATCAATAGGGTGAACCTAATTATGGGTTTCTGGCGGTTCCAGAGAAACCTTAAGAGCAAGAAGGGATGGGTTTACCTGAATTCAGAAACTATCATCAGGCATCTCACTTAAAGTGATGCTATTGGCTCGATTTTTTTTTTTTTAAAATAACAAACATGTCATACTTACCTCTACTGTGCAGCTCGTTTTGCACAGAGTGGCTCCGAACAGCGTTTTCTGGGGTCCCCCAGTGGCTCTCTCAGCTCCTGCCTACCTCAGATAACCCAGTCTGGGAAGCGCCGAATGCAGGACTCTGCCCCGCCCCCTGGCATCAGCATCATTAGCTAATGGCTTTGCTGCTATCAATCTATCCACTGAAAAGCCGAGAACCCTGGGCAAAGATCCAGCGCGTTCGCGATGCAGGATTTTCCAGTTTTTAGGTAAGTAAAACGGGGGGCTGGGGGGCTGGTAATCGTCAGATGTTTTTTCACCTTAATGCATAGGATGCATTAAGGTGAAAAAACAGGACCCTTTACAACCCCTTTAACCAGAATAATCGACTGGCATTGTCACGGGGCTGTGAAGGATTGGGTCTCCCTGGAAACAGATCTGAACCTCATTCCACTAAAATATTACCCATGGATTCCCTGGGGGAGCTACCCTCTTAGTCTACGATGATACCCACTAACGGGAAACACCCTTGAAAGCTTCCACAGGTTGGCCACAAGCTCTGACGTCACATCCTCACTCAGGCCCCTAACACCGGTAAAAGAAAATCCCGACTTTACACCCAGTCTAGGTAACCTAGAGTTTCAGCCTAATCAACAATCAGACCCCCTTCTAGCAGGAGACTGTTTCATTAATGGTAAAATTAAAGAATGGACTTCACTTAAGGAGGGGACAAACCTATCACATATGCCCTTCTGGGCCTACTTAAAACTAGGCAGTTACCTAGGGGCAAAGAGAGGCAAAGAGAATTTCCACAGTCCCCTTACGGAACTGGAGTCAGTCTGTCATAGGGGCACTCAGTTCATTAAAGCCACCTCTACTGCATACTCAAGGCTACAAGAATCAAACCCATAAATTTGGACAGACTCAGGAGGAAATGCTCAGAGGAACTGCAGATGGAGGTCACCACTAAACAATGGAGGTATGCTTGTATCTTTACCCACAAATGCTCCATCACCACGAAAATGCAAAAAAACAACATATAAGCTTATGGCACACTGGTACAATACCGCAGCCAAGTTGCATGGATGGAACTAGGGATGAGCTTCGAGTTCGAGTCGAACTCATGTTCGACTCGAACATTGCCTGTTCGCCCGTTCGCCGAACAGCGAACAAATTGGGGTGTTCGCGGCAAATTCGAAAAATCTATGGGAGAAATCTAAAGTGCTAATTATAAAGGCTTATATGCAAGTTATTGTCCTAAAAAGTGTTTGGGGACCCGGGTCCTGCCCCAGGGGACATGTATCAATGCAAAAAGAAGTTTTAAAAACGGCCGTTTTTTCGGGAGCAGTGATTTTAATAATGCTTAAAATGAAAAAATAAAAGTGAAATATTCCTTTAAATTTCGTACCTGGGGGGTGTGTATGATATGCATGTAAAGTGGCGCATGTTTCCCGTGCTTAGAACTGTCCCTGCAAAAAATGTCATTTTTGAAAGAAAAAAATGCATTTAAAACTCACTCGCGGCTATTAATGAATTGTCAGCTCCCGGCAATACATACAAAAGTCATTGATAAAAAAAAAAAAAGCGTGGGGGTTCCCCAGAATTCAATTACCAGGCCCTTCAGGTCTGGAATGGATATTAAGGGGAACCCCGCCGCAAATTAAAAAAAAAAATTGACGTGGGGTTCCCCCAAATATCCATACCAGGCCCTTCAGATCTGGCATGGATTTTAAGGGGAACTCCACCCCAAATTTTAAAAAAAAATGGCGTGGAGTCCCCCTAAAAATCCATACCAGACCCCTTATCCGAGCACGCAACCTGGCCGGCCACATGGGAAAAGGGGGGGACGAGAGAGCGGCCCCCCTCCCTCCTGAACCGTACCAAGCCACATGCCCTCAACATGGGGAGGATGTCCCCATGTTGATGGGGACAAGGGCCTCATCCCCACAACCCTTGCCCGGTGGTTGTGGGGGTCTGCGGGCAGGGGGCTTATCGGAATCTGGAAGACCCCTTTAACAAAGGGGACCCCCAGATCCCGCCCCCCCCCCCTATGTGAATTGGTAAGGGGTACATGGTACCCCTACCATTTCACGAAGAAAGCGTAAAAAAATGTTTAAAAAAACACACAAACACATTGAAAAAGTCCTTTATTTAAAAAAAAACAAAAAAACATTCCAGCGGTGAAATCCAGTGTCCCGCGGCGATCCCGATGTCTAGCGCTGTCCTTCATTGGTTGTGCCTGAGCGGACCTGATGGGGAACTCCCTCTCAGTATTTTAAATGTATAGACCCGCCCCTTCTAAAGTTCCCCATCAGGTCCGCTCAGCGGACCAGATGCGGAACATGAGAAGGGGCGGGTCTATACATGTATTACCAAAGTGAGAGCAGTTCATTTTTTTTTAAATAAAGGACTTTTTCAAGGTGTTTGTGTGTTTTTTTTTAAAAAAAATTACGCTTTCTTTGTGAAATGGTAGGGGTACAATGTACCCCTTACCAATTCACATAGGGGGGGGCCGGGATCTGGGGGTCCCCTTTGTTAAAGGGGTCTTCCAGATTCCGATAAGCCCCCCGCCCGCAGACCCCCACAACCACCGGGCAAGGGTTGTGGGGATGAGGCCCTTGTCCCCATCAACATGGGGACATCCTCCCCATGTTGAGGGCATGTGGCTTGGTACGGTTCAGGAGGGAGGGGGGGCCGCTCTCTCGTCCCCCCCTTTTCCCCTGCGGCCGGCCAGGTTGCGTGCTCGGATAAGGGGTCTGGTATGGATTTTTAGGGGGACTCCACGCCATTTTTTTTTAAATTTGGGGTGGAGTTCCCCTTAAAATCCATGCCAGATCTGAAGGGCCTGGTATGGATATTTGGGGGAACCCCACGTCAATTTTTTTTTAAATTTGCGGCGGGGTTCCCCTTAATATCCATTCCAGACCTGAAGGGCCTGGTAATTGAATTCTGGGGAACCCCCACGCTTTTTTTTTTTTTTTTTTATCAATGACTTTTGTATGTATTGCCAGGAGCCGACAATTCATTAATAGCCGCGAGTCAGTTTTAAATGCATTTTTTTCTTTCAAAAATGACATTTTTTGCAGGGACAGTTCTAAGCACGGGAAACAAGCGCCACTTTACATGCATATTATACACACCCCCCAGGTACGAAATTTAAAGGAATATTTCACTTTTATTTTTTCATTTTAAGCATTATTAAAATCACTGCTCCCGAAAAAACGGCCGTTTTTAAAACTTCTTTTTGCATTGATACATGTCCCCTGGGGCAGGACCCAGGTCCCCAAACACTTTTTAGGACAATAACTTGCATATTAGCCTTTATAATTAACACTTTAGATTTCGAACGTTCGAGTCCATTGTATTTAATAGGGTTCTAAAGTTTACACAAACATTTTGTCTGTTCGCAGGTTCTGGTGCGAACCGAACAGGGGGGTGTTCGGCTCATCCCTGGATGGAACCCACAGGCTCCTGCGTCATGCTAGAGGTGTCAAAATGAGAGAGGTACTTTGTCCCATATCTGATGGCATTGTCCACTGCTCGTAACAAAGTCAAATCCTTGATCAAACAAATAACAGAAACCAAACTCACTTTGAACGCGGCACATTGTTTATTGCACGTGACCAATTTCTCATTTAAGAAATATAAACACTCTCTATCAAAACACCTACTTAATGCGGCTAAGTCTCTAATCCCTTTACACTGGAATTCTCACTGGGTTCCCTCCATTGCTGATTGGCTTCCTAATGTTTCGGACATTTATGAAATGGAGAAGACTTTAGCACAGGCTAGTGATAGGGTCGATAGATTTCATAAAACATGGCAACCGTGGCTCTCCTTCAAATACTCCCAAGCTTATGAAGCCATCCTGACACCCCAGATTACCGTATATACTCGAGTATAATCCGACCCGAATATAAGCCGAGGCACCTAATTTTACCACAAAAAACTGGGAAAACTTATTGACTCAAGTATAAGCCTAAGGTGTCCATCTGCATGCCTCACTGTGCCTCACTTTGCCTCACTGTGTCCATGTGCATGCCTCACTGTGTCCATGCCTCACTGTGCCCGTGCCTCACTGTGTCCATGACTAGACAGACGTTTAACATGGGAGTCTATGGAAGGGGTGCCCAGCTTTGAAAAATCGGTGCTCCCTGGTCGTAGATCCCCCAGACAACAAACTTGTAGAGGAAGAGTGGGGCTACATGTGTGCCAAGTTTGGAATCCAGGGGACCTATGGCCGGCCAGTACCGGGTCCCCAAATTCCAGGAGATCAGGTACAAAGAGGTGACTCGAGTATAAGCCGAGGGGGGCATTTTCAGCACAAAAAAAGTGCTGAAAAACTCGGCTTATACTCGAGTATATACAGTATATAGACAACACACATGCTGGTGACCTCACAGACACCTTCCATGGTCTGCTGCATATCCACATGGATGACCATACTTACAGAAATATATCTGATGCCATTCTTCCCTTCTACTACACTCTATGTTTCTTTCTCCAGCTAGCAATAGCAGATAATGATGTTTCTCAAGATCTAATTGGATTGTAAACGTACTATAGTTCTGCTCACACAAGAATTTTTGACTAAAGTCAAATAGTTTAGCAGTTCATGCAATTGAGCAGTGGAGTGATACCTGGCTCTGAAGATTTTGATAATAGTTACTGTTTGATCAATATTGTACAGTTATGTACATATGTCATGTAATGTCATGTACATTAGATATGATTAAGTGTAATTAATATGAGATCATTAGAACAATGTGACATTGAGTTGTCTCCTGATTGGTTCAAATATGATGCATTAATGATGATTTGCTGTAACTAACTATATATGTTGTGGAAATATGAATACACTTTGAGCTATGCACTAACACCTGTCTCGTGTGGTGATTTGCTCCCTTGTGCACTTGAGGGCCTGGTAACACGGTGAATATACTAACACTTTTCTCTGCAGTATCATTGGAAGTCCACATACACAAACCCTGAGAACCAGAACCGAATCTATCACCCAGGTTCAGTGCCGGCCCAAGACATTGTGCTGCCTGGTACCAAGAAAGAAATGCTGCCCCCCCCCCAAAAAAAAATCACGCCCACCAAAATGCTCCCACATCCATTATTTTATATCATAATAACTAAAGTGGACCTGTCATGGCTCTATACATGTATGTAGGAGTATAAAGAGGACCTGTCATGTCTCTATACATGTATGTAGGAGTATAAAGAGGACCTGTCATGTCTCTATACATGTATGTAGGAGTATAAAGAGGACCTGTCATGTCTCTATACATGTATGTAGGAGTATAAAGAGGACCTGTCATGGCTCTATACATGTATGTAGGAGTATAAAGAGGACCTGTCATGTCTCTATACATGTATGTAGGAGTATAAAGAGGACCTGTCATGGCTCTATACATGTTTGTAGGAGTATAAAGAGGACCTGTCATGGCTCTATGAATGTATAAAAGGACCTGTGCGTGGCCGGCGTCCGCAATGTCAGCCGGCCACCCGCGATCGCTCCACAGAGAGGCAGAACGTCTGTAAACAGACAGATCCCCATTCTGAAAGGGGAGGAGAGAGACAGATCTGCTGTTCCTAGTGATTAGGAACAGAGATCTCTCTCCTACAGTCAGTCCCATACCCCCAGTTAGAAACACCTCCCAGGGAACACATTTAACCCCTTCCCTGACAGTGGCATTTATACAGTAATTAGTGCATTTTTATAGCACAGATCGCTGTATAGATGTCAATGGTCCCAAAAAATGTGTCAAAAGTGTCCGTCCTGTCCACCGCAATGTCGCAGTCTCACAAAAAATCACAGATCACTGCCATTACTAGTAAAAAAAAAAAATGCTTGAAGTGCATTATTTCTATTATTACATTGTTATATAAAATAAAAAAGTTCAACTCACCATAGTGCAGAATCAGTGGGAGCCCCGAGCGTGTCACTTGCCACTCCACCTGTCACCAGATGTGGATTGTCTCCTGCCACACATTGCGGATTGTCATTTGCCACAACGCCACACATTGCGGATTGTCACTTGCCACGACGCCACACATTGCGGATTGTCACTTGCCACGACGTCACCTGCCACACGTTGCATATTGTCACTTGCCACGTCACCTGCCACACATTGCAGATTGTCACTTGCCACGTCACCTGCCACACGTAGCGGATTGTCACTTGCCACGTCACCTGCCACACGTAGCGGATTGTCACTTGCCACGTCTCCTGCCACACGTAGCGGATTGTCAGTTGCCACATGTAGCGGATTGTCACTTGCCACGTCACCTGCCACACGTAGCGGATTGTCACTTGCCACGTCACCTGCCAGACATTGCGGATTGTCACTTGCCACGACATCACTTGCCACACTTTGCGGATTGTCACTTGCCACGTCACCTGCCACACATTGATTACCTGCTTCTTTGCTGCTTTTGCTCTCTAGTAACCTACAGAATCCTAAAAAAAAGTTCTCTGTTGGGCAAGTCAGAGCCTAAATGTTAAGCTCTTATATGGGTTTCAGACCATTGACTTTACATCCCTTTAGAAGTCAACTTATCCTGACAGTATAAAATGATATAGTATAGCCAGCTTCCACCCCACACAAGAGCTCACCTCCGGCCATGGAACACTGCCCTCCCCCCCCGGGCGGCAGCTGGGGAGACCCGAAGGACACAGTGTGCAGCGGCGGGCGGAGTGTAGTAGTAGGTTCGGCTGCGGTGGTGTGAGGAGGAAAACAGAGCTGACAATTGCGCGCGAAGCCGGGGGTGTCCCGGGCCAACTACTCCCCCTCCCCCTTAACACAAGAGCTCACCTCGGGCAGCGGACTGTCATCACACCCCCCCCCCCCCACAGGCGGCAGCTAGGGAGATCGTGGTGTTGTGAGGAGGAGGAAAATAAACACAGACGTGACAAGCGCAGCGCCAGGGTTGTTTCCGGCTGAAAAAAAACTGCCAAAGGAGCAGCCTGGGCACTCGCCATACTCAGGAAGCCGATGACACCCCCGCAATGTTATGTGTGGCACCTGGGGGGAGAATGGGCTTGTGGCTTCCTGTAGCAGCTGAAAGCTGGAGGGAGCAGAACAGGCTGGCTGGCGGCAATTAGCCTCACAGTGGAGCGGGATAAGGGGCGGGAAGCGGAGCTGGCTAAACGAGATGGCAGCGGGCGGCAATTTGCCGCCCCCTGAAAGTGCCGCCTGGTACAATGGTACCATCGGGTCCCATGGTAGGGCCGGCCCTGCCCAGGTTATCTGTATCTGTCATTTTGTTATTACTGTCTACTAAAACGCTTAGCAAAACAGGCAGTTGCATCTGCAAATATCTTGTTGTGCACTCAGTTTATCTTTAACCAGTTGTCCACCGCCCACCGCCAATTGACGGCGGGCGGAAGACACTCTCGTCTGATAGGACGTCATATGACGTCCTCCCTTTAAACAGGGATTGCGCGCGATCGCGGGCGCGCATCCCTGTACTGTCGGTGGCGGCGTGTCACCGAGACACCGCCGGCAAGTGCGGTTTAACCCGTGATCGGCCGTGATAAAGTCGCGGCTGATCACAGAGTGTAATGCCCCATTACATGCTGCATGCGTGAGATCGTGAGCGCGCTGCGCGTGTCCGTCGGTGGCAGTGTGTTCCTGGGAACACTGCTCGTCACAGACGATGGTACACAGCCATTGGCCAGGGCTGTGTACCATGTGATCGGCTGTGATCCATTCACAGCCTGATCACTAAATGTAAACACAGATTTGTAACTAACTGTTGCCAGCTCTTCTTCTCCTCACACACCGTTTCCAGTGTGAGGAGAGAAGAGCCAGGAGCAGTGAGTTACAGATCTATGTTTAGTTGTGTCTGCACCAACACCACACCTGTCCCATCGCCCCCCCCAATTGTCATCTGTCACCCAACAGTCACCCCATAAGTGCACCTGTCACATAAGAGACTGCCATCAGTGACCATCAGCAGTGCAACCGTCACCCATCAGTGACCTGCCCTGTCACCCGTCACCCATCAGTGACCTACCCTGTCACTCGTCACCCATCAGTGACCTACCCTGTCACCCGTCACCCATCAGTGACCGTACCCTGTCACATAAGAGACTGCCATCAGTGACCATCAGCAGTGCAACCGTCACCCATCAGCGACCGTGCCCTGTCACCCTTCACCCATCAGTGACCGTGCCCTGTCACCCGTCACCCATCAGTGACAGTACCCTTTCACCCGTCACCCATCAGTGACCATACCCTGTCACACATCACCTGTCACATAAGAGACTGCCATCCGTGACCATCAGCGGTGCAACCGTCACCCATCAGTGACCGTGCCCTGTCACCCATCACCCGTCACCCATCAGTGATCGTGCCCTGTCACCCATCAGTGACCATCAGCGGTGCACCCATCATCCATCAGTGACCTAGCCTGTCACCCATCTGTGACCATCACCCGTCACACCATCATCACCTATCAGTGAATGTCACCTGCCACCCATCGCACAGCCCATCAGTGATCGTCACCTGCTACCCATCTGTCACCTGTCGCACAGCTACCCGCCACACAGCCATGTCCAAAAGAGTCTATACCAGTGAGGAGGCATTCCAGATCCTCTCCATGACTGTTGAGAGCACCGGGGAGTTCTCATCAGATTCCAATTCTGATTCCGAATCAAATTCGGAATTTGAACAGATCGAATAAAGTAACGATTCGGATGAAGAATGGGTCCCTCCTAAAAGGGCACGGCACTCTGGAAACCAGGCAGCCACCAGCAACCAGGATTATAATCCCAGGCCCTGTACCAGCGCTGCCACCACCAATAGGCCCCGGGAACAAAGACCCCGTGCCAGCGCTGCCGCCAGCAATAGGCCCCAGGAACAAATGCCCAGTACCAGTGCTGCTGCCAGCCAAAGGCCCCAGGAACAAAGGCCCAGTACCAGTGCTGCCGCCAGCGAAAGGCCCTGCGAACAAATGCCCAGGGAAAGTACCGGTGCTGCCACATCACACCCGAGTACCAGCACAGGAAATTTAATTCCCCCAACTACTGGAGTGTCACGTCCCCCAAGAGCCAGTGCTACATACATGCCAGATGGTCTTGCCAACCCAACATGGCTGCCTTCTGACTCGGGATCACCAATTATTCCCCCTTTCACAGCACAGCCAGGTGTGCAGGCCAACACCCAAAATTTCAGAGAGGTTGATTATTTTCGCCTTTTTTTGCCCGACACTATTCTGCAGTTCATTGTGGACCAGACAAACGTATATGCCCAGCAGTATATTGCCAACAACCCCCAATCATCTTATGCCCGTCTATTTGAGTGGAGAGATTTGGATTTGGAGGAGTTCAAAATGTTTTTGGGCCTCACCATAAACATGGGGCTTACAAAAAAAAATCAAGGACATGCCTATTGGTCCACGAAACCCATCTACCACAAGCCCATGTATTCTTACGCAATGCCCAGGTCCCGATATGAGATGATAATGAGATTCTTGCATTTTAATGACAACACCCAGTGTCCTCCCCCCAATAATCCAAATTCCGATAAGCTGTATAAACTTCGCCCACTGATAAATTTCCTTTCCAAACGATTTGCAGAATTCTATGTCCCCGAGAAACATATATGTGTGGATGAGTCCCTGGTACCCTTTTCAGGCCGGCTAGGAATAAAACAATATATTCCTAGCAAAAAGGCCAAATACGGTGTAAAATTTTACAAGCTCTGTGAGAGAATCACGGGATATCTTTATGCGTTCCGCATATATGAAGGAAAAGATTCCCAGCTCCAGCCCCCTGAGTGCCTGGCCTACATGGGCACAGCTGAAAAAATTGTATGGGACCTGGTTTACCCACTTCTAAAACAAGGATATCATTTATACCTGGACAACTTTTATACCAGCCTGCCCCTTTTCAGACACTTGTACCTCGAAAAAACCCTGGCCTGCGGAACCTCCAGGAAAAATAGGAAGGGCTTCCCACAATCAATTGTGAACAAAAAGCTGTGAAGGGGGGAAAGAGCAACACTGAGGTGCAAAGAAGTGCTGGCCTTGAGGTGGAAGGACAACAGGGACGTGCACATGATGTCCACCATTCATGATGACACTGCAGTTGTAGTTCAGCGAAGACGACGAGGTCCCATTGAAAAGCCGACATGTGTCCAGAACTATAATCTCTACATGGGGGAGGTGGATTTCAACGACCAAATGATTCAGCCCTATTTGTCCATTAGGAGGTCCCGATTCTGGTACAAGAAGGTAGCAATTTATCTCATCCATTTGGCCATGTATAATTCCTACGTAGTTTACACCAAATCCACAGACAACCCAGCCCCCTTCTTACAATTCTCAGAAGAAGTAGTCACATCCCTCATCTATCAACAAAGACCCCCCAAGAAAACCTTTGCTCTGATGCTGTTAGCAGACTTCATGAATGGCACTTCCCGTACAGCATCCCACCATCCGAAGCAGGCCGAAGAAGGCAAAAAAGATGTCGTGTGTGCAGCAAAGGAGGACTTCGAAAAGATACCAGCAACCATTGTCCCTGGTGTCCCTCCCAACCTGGCCTTTGCATTGGTGAATGCTTCAAATTTTATCACACATCCATAAAATATTAGCCCATATTTTTAACCATTCCCCCCCCCCATTTTTATAATCTGTGCTGACCATTTTCCATGCTTCCCCAAATAACCATGCCACTGACTTCCACGTGAACTGACCCTGGCCTGCTTTTTGACTATGCCTCTGCCTACTGTTTGGACTGCTTCCACGTAAACTGACCCTGGCCTGTTTTGTGATTATGCCTCTGCCTACCGTTTGGACTGCTTCCACGTGTACTGACCCTGGCCTGTTTTGTGATTATGCCTCTGCCTACTGTTTGGACTGCTTCCACGTGAACTGACCCTGGCCTGTTTTGTGATTATGCCTCTGCCTACCGTTTGGACTGCTTCCATGTGTACTGACCCTGGCCTGTTTTATGGACTATGCTTTTGCTTACCGCTTGGACTAATCTGTTGCCCTGCTACTGTAGTACACAGGGGTCTCACATATGTGAGGGGCTCCAGAATAGTTTTTCCGGATGGAGAAAACTATTTTTTTGTTTTCTCCAGGTTTAATTTCCGGATTAGGGTCTGGAGTACGGAAACTTCATAGAGATTTGGGTGGGTCGAAGCCTTTACCCCTGTGCCCCTGTGCACAGGTCTTACCCGATTGCCGCCCTCAGCCTGCTGCTGACTTACTGCCATCATGCCTTTGCCTGCCGCATGAATGGACCACACCACTGCCTGCTACCTGGACTATGCAAATAATTAGCTGTAGTAAGAGGCAGTATGTTTATGAAGGGCTGGAGAGTGGTACAATAATAAGTGTTTGCAGGTAACGGTGAACCAGGACCAATAATATGGCTGTGCTGGCTGTCTCTGCCTGGACAATTTCTATGGACAATTGCTTTGGCTGTGCTGACAATATCCTTGTGCTGACCATAGACAATATTCCTGCCTGCTGCCTGGATAATTACTATTGCTGTCGCTAAGCACATCCCCGACTGCTGCCTGGACCAGTGCTCTCTTCTGTGGACACTACTAAAAGCACAGATAATACTTTTTTTTTTACTCTTTCCGCAATAGAATTTATTTTGGATTGTAATTCTTGGTATGTACATGCTATGTGTTAGAAATATGAAGGGCCTTCAAAAATGATAGGTTGCCCGGAAATTATATATGTAATGTATGCTCCTAGAACGCCTGATGGTGCTACTTGAATGTTGGGCCTCTGTATGTGGCCAAGCTGTGTAAAAGTCTCACACATGTGGTATCCCCATACTCAGGAGGAGTAGCAGAATGTATTTTGGGGTGTAATTTTTGCTATGTATTTGCTATGTGTTGGAAATATCTTATAAATGGACAACTTTGTGTAAATAAAATGCGTTTTAATTTTTTTTCCACATATTCCAAAAACTTCTGGAAAAAAAATAACTGTTCAAAAGACTCATTATGTCTCATAGATTATACGTTGGGGTGTTAGCTTTCCAAAATGGGGTAATTTTGTTGGCAATTCCATTGTCCTGGTGCTCCAGGGCCTTCAAAAGTGTAATAGGTGGTTGAGAAATGAGATGTGCAATTTATGCTCGTAGATCGCCTGATGGTGCTACTTCAATGTTGGGCCTTTGTATGTGGCCAGGCTGTATAAAAGTCCCACACATGTGGTATCCCCATACTAAGGAGTAGTAGTAGAATGTATTTTGGGGTGTAATTTGTTGTATGCATATGCTCTGTGAGAGAAATTACCAGTTAATATGACAATTTTGTAAAAAATAAATAAAAATGAATTCTTCATTTTGCAAAGAATTGTGGGAAAAAATACAACTTAAAAACACTCACCATGCTACTTACTTAATACCTTGGAATGTATACTTTCTAAAAAGGGGTCATTTGGGGGGTATTTGTACTTTTTATGACTTGTTAGTATCTCAAGAAATGAGATAGGCCGTCAGTACTTCAGGTGTGATCAGATTGATCAATTTTCAGGGATTAGCACCATAGTTAGTAGACTCTATAACTTTCACAAAGACCAAATAATATATACTAATTTGGGTAATTTTTACCAAAGATATGTAGCAGTATAAATTGACCAAAATTTATGAAGAAAAATTACTAATTTGCTAGCTTTTATGACAGAAACAAAGAAAAAGGCAGATTTTCACAAAATTTACGTTTTTTTCTTTAATTATAGCACAAAAAATAAAAAACCCACTAGTGATGTAATACCACCAAAAGAAAGCTCTATTTGTGTGAAAAAAGGACGCAAATTTTATTTTGGTACAGTGTTGCATGACTGAGTAATTGTCATTCAAAGTGTGAGAGCACCGAAAGCTGAAAATTGGTCTGGGTAAGAAGGGGGTTTAAGTGCACAGTATTGAAGTGGTTAATAAACTTTGAATGAAAAAAAAATATAGCCCTAAGAACATTTGACCATGAGAGGTAACATTTACCAGTGGAGAATACTGCTTAACAGTATAGGCTAAAAATATTTGAAACTAATATGAAGGAGACCTCTGCATTGTGTACAGTCTATGGGGAATGAGTTTTCAGCTGAGTGAACCTCCAGCTACAGTGCAAAGTGAAAAATTTAGCAGTGGTATTATTACCACTGCTAAACATGACAGATTTTTCCTGGTTGTTAGGAGCCCTGACTCCACACCATGAAGCAATGTTTGCTCCCCAATAACACCATTATAAGAGAAAGTTCATCAAGTACCGTATATACTCGAGTATAAGCCGAGATTTTCAGCCCTTTTTTTGGGCTGAAAGTCCCCCCCCTCGGCTTATACTCGAGTCAGCGAAATTTTACATTGTAAATAGTACCTAAAAAAAAGTTGAGAGGCTGCGGCGTCCATTGTTTAAATCCCGCGGTCTCTTCCTGGTCCCTTCCGTGATAGGCGATTCTCAGCAGACACTCTCCGCCTATCACAAATGTTCTCTCATCCTCAGTTTCCCAGCAGACGTCTGTGATTGGCGGAACACCGAACACAGTGTCTGCTGGGATGGGTGAGGATGAGAGAACGTTCGTGATAGGCGGAGAGTGTCTGCTGAGAATCGCCTATCACGGAAGGGACCAGGAAGAGACCGCAGGATTTAAACAATGGACGCCGCAGCCTCTCAACTTTTTTTCAGGCACTATTTACAATGTAAAATTTAAACAGTGAGCTAGGGAACAGTGAGGATAGGAACAGTGAGGATAGGAACAGTGAGGATAGGAACAGTGAGGATAGGAACAGTGAGGATGGAAACAGTGAGGATGGGAACATTGAGGAACAGTGAGGATGGGAACAGTGAGGAACAGTGAGGATGGGAACAGTGAGGAACAGTGAGGATGGGCACATTAAGGATGGGAACAGTGAGGCATTGTTGACCCTCGGCTTATACTCGAGTCAGTAAATTTTCCCAGTTTTTGGTGGTAACATCAGGTACCTCGGCTTATACTCGGGTCGGCTTATACTCGAGTATATACAGTAACAATATTTTACTCCCACTGACCATTGATGTTGGAAGTTCTTCCTCCCCTTGACAACAGAAGTGGGGGAATTCTTTCTCCCACAGACAACTGAGCCATTTGTCCTTTACATATTGCCACAATTGCCTGTTTGTTGCCTGTTTGTTGTCTGCATATAATCATGGCTTCCTGTTGTCTGTATATTGTCACAATTGCCAATATATTGTTATAATTGTCTATTGTTTTTTTTTTCGTATTGTCACAATTGCCCATTTGTTGCCTGTATGTGGTTATACAGATTGGTTTGTTCCCTGCTTGTGGTTACACATATTGAATGTTAGTGGCCTGGGTATTGCCTCGTTAGGGGACAATTATTATCAGAATTGGCAGTTTTGCTTGTGTATTGTCAAGTCCTTTTTTTCTAATTTAGCCCCATAAGCACATCACTGTTATACTTGTGTTTTGCCAAAGTGCACTACATGTGCCACTAATAAAATCTTGATTTAGTTTTTTAACAGATTATTATTATCCCTATTTCTTAATACTGCGCACTATGTGCACTGCTATTTAAATCTTGAATGGCCCAAGTCACATGACAAAGAAAATAATGCCACCACTCCAATTAGCATTTGTCACCAGCGACACTGCAGATTCTAGTGTCAGCAGTGACAAAAAAGTGTCAAGGAAGTGTTGGCAAGGTGAGTATCTGTCGTTTAGGAGCCCTTTACAAATACACTGTCACTTTGCCCTAAATAGACAATATGACAGTATCTCTTTAATTCAGTGGGTGTTCGTTTCAGTAGCACAAGTAGCTCATATTTGAATTTTACTAGCTCTTAACCAAATAGTTATATTGCAGAAGTATTTATTCCTAACATATATAATGCTGTGAAAAAGTATTTGCCCCCTTTCTGATTAAATTTTTTTTTTTGCATATTTGTTACACTTAGATCATCAATTTTTTTTATTATTACACAAAGATTACCAGAGTAAATACAAAATGCAGTTTTCAAATGATGGTTTAATTTATTAAGGCAAAAAAGCTGTCCAAACCTGCCTGGCTTTATGTGAAAAAGTAATTGCCTCCTAAAAATAATAACCGGTTGTACCACTCTTGGCCGCAACAACTGCAATCAAGAAAGCCCCCGTAGCTGTAACTGGAACAGGGTAAGTGGAGGGGGGACATGACAGGGGGGTAAGGGTACCCAGGTAACAAAAGGGTTAAGGCATTTAGTAGTTTTAAATGGGGTCAAACTTATTGGTAAATTAGGAGGTGTGTGGGGGGGGGGGGGGGAGCCATGTAGATATTAGGTCTGTGAAGGGGGTGGGGCTCTAACAGTTTATCTGAGCAGCCAGGGCAGAACATCAGGACATCTGTGCTTGCTCTTTTATTTCCGTCTTTTGGCTTTAGAATGAGTGAGCTGGAGAGTCTAATTTCCCAGCTCAGGGCTGCAGCTGATGTCCATTGCACAGCGTGGGTGCAGAGCCAAGTTGTGGCTTCCCTTCAAGGGGTACAGCACAGTCCCCCCCAGCTGGGGTCTGCGCCACCGCGTGCTCGGCGGTCTAGGCCGCCGGAGCGCTTTAGTCCTGACAGGACCCCTCGGGCTCAGCACCGCAACGGGAGCCCGCCTACAGACCCTTCAGGCCCCCCTGCCAAGCGAATGCTAGCCTCGGCGGGGGTTCACCTGGTAGGAATCTCCATCTCAGGCGGAGCCCGCGGGGGATGGGGTCATCCCGGCGAGTCTATCCGGGCCTATCCTCTGTCGTCCAGATACCAGAGCGGGCGGCTGGCGTGCCTGGCGATGTACCGGTCGGCACGTCTGCCCAGCGAGGGAGAGAGAGAGCTGCGGGCTCTGGCCTGTCTCCTGGTGCGGCCGGCGGCTCACCCCGGAGGTCGGTGGAGCGGACGAAGGAGGGCCGGAGCATCTGCCTGCAGAGATTTCAAGATGGCGGTGCACACCTCAGGCTCACGTGCTGTGCCCGGGAGTTTGGGCCTGGCCGGAGCACCAGATTATGACGTCGGCTGCGGTGGCGGGAGGCCCCGAACTAGAGGGAGGGGCCAGCCAGCGTGTCGGCCGTGCGAAACTCGCCTGCGGCAGGCGGGAGGAGAGGGCGGCAGGCGGGGGGAGAGGACGGCCTGCAGTGCGGAGGTCAGTGGAGCCTGTGGTGCCAAGGATGCAGTCGGGAGCGGAGTACAGCAGCGTGGAGGATGGTGAACCCTTTCCTATTCTGCGGTTCAGAAGGATGTGGAGGTACCACAGGCTCAGGGCGCTGCAGCTTCTGGGGAGAAGTCCAAGGAGGACAAGGAGACGGACAAAGTGAGATTGATGGACTCGGCAAAATGCGAGGTCTATGTTTGCTTTGAGGGGCCCCTTAGGGCGCACCTTAAGCCGGAGGTGAGGGAAAAAATTTGGAAGGGGGAGTATGAGGAAATTTTTCCCCTGCTCCCGCTAGAGAAATTCAACCTTGATCGGGTGAAACTGGAGGAGAGCAAGAAATAAGACGAGGAGAAGTGTAGGTATCGCCTTATTCCGCACACGTTTTCCAACTGGTTGCAAGCGTTTGCGATTTTGGCGAGTGTGATAGGCGAAAAGGAACCGGAAGGCTGTTCGGCCTTGTTTTGCTACTTGGATGTGATAGGGGAGGCTTATAGAGTTTATGGGGGAGTAGCCTGGCTTCGCTACAACGAGCAATTCCGGCAACGCAAGGCGGTGCGCCCGGCTATTCACTGGGATCACAAAGACATTGGCCTCTGGATGAAGCTGATGACCCCGGCCAGGGTGGGGAGCCAGTCTTTTCCTGGGGGGCTGGCGGAGTCTCCACTATGGGATCGTCGGCCGCTAGAAAAAAAGGGGTGTGCTGGCAATTTAATGACAGCTCTTGCCATTTCGGGGACACCTGTCGCTTTAAGCACGAATGTTCCGGGTGTGGTGGGAGCCATTCGCTCGCACGATGTTTCAAAGCTGGAAAAGGTCAGACAGGTGATGCGACTGGAAAGAGGGACGACTCCGGTGAGGGTGGGAAGGATGCTTCCTTTCCTAAGTGGGTACCCGGATCGGGAGTCGGCTCGACTCTTTGGGGAGGGTTTTACGGTGGGTTTCCGTATCCCGTGCACATTGACAGAAATTCCTCCATTGGCGCCCAACTTGCGGTCAGCTCTCCTGTTCCCTGAAGTGGTGGCAGAGAAAATTTCTAAGGAAGTTTCTCTGGGTAGTGTGACAGCAGGAAGGTAAAGTCACCTGGTTGCATCCAGGGGGGTAGATATATTTCGCCCAGATTCAGGCTTTACGCCGACTTATACAACTAGGTGGAGAGTTGTATAAGGCTAGTGGGCTCATGGATGACTCATACCTCTAGGGAGAGTGTGGGGCGTCGTGCAGACAGGGAGTTGATGAGACCAGCTGAAGCTTGTCAGCTCATTTAGGCCTCTATAAGAACTCCCAGCTTCATTAGATGTTAGCTCATGCCTGGAACCAGACCTGTGTGGACTGTCTAGGGAGAGTGAACCCCTGTGCGGTGAGACAAAGCCTGTGTGGCTATTTGCTTGGACATTTAAAACCAGGGACTTAGGGACTAGGACAGCACTAGGCTGATCCCAGTTGTTAGTTAGGAAACCTGTATGTTTAGTCAGAGGTCAAGTTGACCAGGATTTATTTTGTTTATGTTTCTTTTGCTTTGCTGTGTTTTGTCACTGTAAATAGAAAATAAACCGCACCTTTTTGATTTTGAAAACCACAACCTCCGTTTGCTGGGCCTGTTTTTGTGTGGGGAGCCCATCTCGGGGGTCACACACACCCGCTGCCGAGCTAACCCCCTCACAGTTGGTGGAGAACCAGTGGCAGTTTTTTTTTTTTTTAAGCCAGCATGGAGGAGATACTGAAGCAGCTGGCTCTAGCAAATGCCAATCAACAGCAGACAAATGCAGGTTTGCAAAAGAACTTCGCAGCCCAGCAGCAAGCTCATCAACAGAGCCTTGCAGCCCAGCAGCAGACAAACGCAACTTTGCAACAGAGTCTGGAGGCTCAGCAACAAGCCCAGCAGCAATCTGAGGCCCGCTTCATAGACCTGTTGCAGAAGCAAGAGCAGAGACTACAACAACAGATGGAAGCAGTAATGCAGCAACGTCCGCAGACCAGTGAGGAAAGCCGTCCCACTAATACCGCGTCCTTTGGGGTGAGTCGTTTATTGACAAAAATGACTGGAGAGGATGATCCAGAGGTATTTTTGACCACATTTGAAAGGACCGCTGAAAGAGAAAAGTGGCCTGAGGAGCAGTGGGCTGGACTGGTGGCTCCTCTGTTAACTGGTGAATCGCAGAAAGCTTACTATGACCTAGAGCCTAACCAAGCAAAAGACTATGTGATGCTAAAAGCTGAAATATTGGCAAGGCTGGGTGTCACCCAGGCTGTCCGGGCTCAGCGTGTGCATAACTGGACTTTCCAGCTTGGAAAACCCCCCAGGTCTCAAATGTATGATCTCATTCACCTGAGCAGAAAGTGGCTACAGCCAGAGACTTTGTCCGCACCAAAGATTGTGGAACGTGTTGTAATGGATCGGTTTTTGAGAGCTCTTCCTACTGCCATCCAAAAGTGGGTAAGCCATGGAGACCCAGAGACGGCCGATGGTCTTGTGGATCGTGTGGAGAAATACTTGGCTACAGAGAACCTGACGGCCTCTTCCAGAGACACTCGGACTTTCCACCCTAAGACCAGACCATCCCCAGGGGCGGATAAGAGGATTCCAAGGGGTGAGGGTGGAGAGAGTGAGAGGGTGGGAGCTCTACCCCAAGTTTGGCGAGAACAGCCTGGGAAATCAGCGGCTCAAGAGGCCGCAAGAAGGATCGTTTGCTACCGCTGCCGGCAAGCGGGACATATTGCAGCCAATTGCCCGGTTGTGGAGGAACCCATGCAGTGTGACTTTCTGACGGGCAGACGTCAGTCGCTGTGTGCGACAGTCGCATGCACTGCCATTCGAGGAACTGAGAAACATTTATGCAAAATGTGTGTTAATGGTAGAAATGTTGTGGTATTGTTGGATTCAGGTAGCCTTGTGACCCTGATAAAGGCTGAGTTGGTTAAAACAGAGGTCTCTGGGAATAGCAAGGTAGCTGTTATTTGTGTGCATGGGGACACCCGAGAGTATCCAGTGACTACAGTGTGTTTCGAGACCCCCAAAGGTACCCTCTCTCATCCAGTGGGCTTAGTATCTCAGTTACCGCATGACGCCATTGTGGGAAGGGATTTTCCGAAGTTCTGGGAACTGTGGGATGATCCTGAGCCCCCCACTGGTGCCCCTATGTACCAGGAATGTGATAGCCAGAACTCCCCTGAGAGTGGTGAGGACTCTCCGGAATTTCCCTTATCAGTATTGGCAGGGGAGACTCAAGAAACTGGAGAGGAGCCCACCTCCTCAGACGAAAACCTACCGTCTGTGGAGTTTTCTGATCTTGAGGTTCACAGGGAAAACTTTGCCACAGAACAGTTGAAAGACCCCGCCCTAATAAAGGCACGGGAAAACGTAGTGAAAATAGATGGCGAGTTAGTGAACCCAGATAATACCTGCACTTACCCATACTTCAGCGTAGAGAAGGACCTACTGTATCGGGTGGCAAAAAGGGCAGAAGAAACCGTTGAGCAGCTTGTGGTGCCCAAACCTTACAGGAAGTTGGTGTTGGAGTTGGCCCATGGGCACATTCTTGGAGGTCATCTGGGGACAGAGAAAACCCGAGAGAGGGTATTACAGAGATTCTATTGGCCGGGGGTGATGAAGGACATAGAAAATTATTGTTCCTCCTGCCCTGTGTGTCAGAGGTCGGCCCCGATGCCACATTTCCATAGCCCGCTGGTCCCTCTACCCATCATTGAGGTCCCGTTTGAGAGGATCGCCATGGATTTGGTAGGTCCTATAATCAAGTCCACTAGGGGGCACCAGTACATATTAGTTATAATGGACTATGCCACCCGTTATCCAGAAGCGATCCCTCTCCGAAATACCTCGGCCAAAACCATAGCCAAAGAGCTATCTCTTGTGTTTAGCCGGGTGGGTATTTGTAAAGAACTGCTTACGGACCAAGGTACACCCTTTATGTCCCGGGTTATGAAGGAGCTGTGTAAATTGTTCAAAGTGACGCAATTACGTACATCTGTGTATCACCCCCAAACCGATGGGCTGGTTGAAAGGTTCAACAAAACCCTAAAACAAATGTTGAAGAAAGTGGTGGATAGAGATGGAAAGGATTGGGACTGTCTACTTCCTTATCTGATGTTTGCTATTAGGGAGGTGCCCCAATCCTCTACGGGATTCTCCCCCTTTGAGTTACTGTATGGGAGACACCCAAGAGGGCTGTTGGATATTGCCAAGGAAACTTGGGAAAGTGAGAGTTCTCCCCACAGGAGTGTGATTGAGCATGTCGCCCTGATGCAAGACCGAATTGCACAGGTAATGCCCATCGTGAAGGAACATTTGGCCCAAGCGCAGTTAGCACAGCAGAGAGTGTACAACCGTGGAGCCAAGACCCGTACCTTTTCCCCGGGGGATAGGATACTGGTACTTGTCCCTACGGTTGAAAGTAAATTCCTTGCCAAATGGCAAGGCCCCTACGAGATAATGGAAAAAGTGAGCGAAGTGAATTACAAGGTCAGACAACCAGGAAGGCGAAAGCCCGAACAGATCTATCACGTTAATCTGTTGAAAGCCTGGAGGGATAGAGAGTCCCTAGTCGCAGACACTTGGTCACCAGCTCAAACTGGTTGCGTGATTCCTGAGGTTGGAATAGCAGCCACCTTGTCACAACCCCAACAACAGGAGGTTAAGGAGTTTGTGCTTCGCAACAAGGAGGTATTCTCTGAGCTGCCGGGACAAACATCTGGAGTAGAGCATGACATCATTACCCCGCCCGGTGAAAGGGTGAAGTTAAAACCCTATCGGATCCCAGAGGCCCGACGGGAGGCAATACGGGAGGAAGTACAGAAAATGCTGAACTTAGGGGTGATAGAGGAGTCCCAAAGTGATTGGTCTAGTCCCATTGTGTTGGTGCCTAAACCGGATGGGAGCTGGCGATTTTGTAACGATTTTCGTCAGTTGAACAAAGTTACAAAATTTGACACCTACCCCATGCCACGTATAGATGAGTTGATCGACCGGCTGGGAACAGCCCGATACATGACGACTCTTGACCTCACAAAAGGGTATTGGCAAATCCCCCTGGCCAAGTCGGCCAAAGAGAAAACCGCATTTGTAACCCCAGACGGGGCGTTCCAATATAAAAGAATGCCGTTCGGGTTACAGAATGCGCCGGCCACATTCCAGCGGAAAATGGACCAGATGCTGAGGCCCCATCGGAAGTATGCTGCGGCTTACCTGGATGACGTAATTGTCCATAGCACAGATTGGGCCTCACATCTGCCAAAAGTGCAAGCAGTCCTGGACTCTGTTCGGGAAACGGGGTTTACGGCTAACCCCAAGAAGTGTACCATTGGGCAGGAGGAGGCCAAATATCTTGGGTACACCATTGGGAGGGGAGTAATAAAACCCCAACTCAACAAAGTCGAGGCCATCCAGAGTTGGCCACGTCCCAACAGCAAGAAGCAGGTACGAGCCTTTCTGGGAATCGCTGGGTATTATCGGCGATTCATTCCCCACTTTGCTTCTAAGGCTGTGCCCCTAACCAACCTGACGAAGGGGAAAGGGTCGGTCATGATTAAATGGACCCCCGAGGCTGAGGCAGCATTCCAATTCTTGAAACAAGCCTTATGTAGCCAGCCAGTGTTGTACTCACCCGACTTCTCTAAAGACTTTGTCGTACAAAGTGATGCGTCAGATGTGGGGTTAGGAGCAGTATTGTCCCAGGTCTGGAACGGGGAAGAGCACCCAGTCATTTACCTCAGCAGGAAGTTGAAGTCCCATGAGGTAAATTACGCCACCGTTGAAAAGGAGTGTTTAGCGGTGAAGTGGGCTCTAGATTCCCTTCGGTACTACCTGCTAGGTAGGCACTTTGACATGGTTACGGATCACGCTCCGTTAAAGTGGATGGCTCAAAACAAGGAAACAAATAGAAGAGTGAATAGGTGGTTCCTGGCCCTCCAGGAATTCAACTTCACAGTAAAGCATCGCCCTGGCGTTCAAATGGGGAATGTGGATGCTTTGTCTCGAGTACATGAATGCCTGATTGCTGGTGTTCCAACCCTGAGGTTAAAACAAGAGGGGGGGTATGTGACAGCAGGAAGGTAAAGTCACCTGGTTGCATCCAGGGGGGTAGATATATTTCGCCCAGATTCAGGCTTTACGCCGACTTATACAACTAGGTGGAGAGTTGTATAAGGCTAGTGGGCTCATGGATGACTCATACCTCTAGGGAGAGTGTGGGGCGTCGTGCAGACAGGGAGTTGATGAGACCAGCTGAAGCTTGTCAGCTCATTTAGGCCTCTATAAGAACTCCCAGCTTCATTAGATGTTAGCTCATGCCTGGAACCAGACCTGTGTGGACTGTCTAGGGAGAGTGAACCCCTGTGCGGTGAGACAAAGCCTGTGTGGCTATTTGCTTGGACATTTAAAACCAGGGACTTAGGGACTAGGACAGCACTAGGCTGATCCCAGTTGTTAGTTAGGAAACCTGTATGTTTAGTCAGAGGTCAAGTTGACCAGGATTTATTTTGTTTATGTTTCTTTTGCTTTGCTGTGTTTTGTCACTGTAAATAGAAAATAAACCGCACCTTTTTGATTTTGAAAACCACAACCTCCGTTTGCTGGGCCTGTTTTTGTGTGGGGAGCCCATCTCGGGGGTCACACACACCCGCTGCCGAGCTAACCCCCTCACAGTAGGATGAGCGGACCGTTTTCCTCTCCTCCACTTCCGGGCCTGGTTGTTTCTCCTCTGGGCGTTGTTCCCAGGAAGGAACCAGGCAAGTACCGGTTAATCCATCATCTTTCCTACCCGAAAGGGGTCTCGGTCAACGATGGTATTGATCCGCAAGCCTGTGCGGTCACCTATACATTGTTTGACGCGGCGGTGGCCTGGGTTCGTAGGATCGGACATGGGTCGCTGTTGGCCAAGACGGACGTGGAGGCGGCGTTTCGCCTGCTCCGGTTCATCCGGACAGTGTGCACCTTTTGGGTTGTAGGTGGAACGATTCCTATTTTGTCGATCGTTGTCTGCCTATGGGGTGTTCCATTTCTTGTGCGCTGTTCAAGGCATTCAGCTCGTTTGTGGAATGGGTAGTGCGGGATGTGTCTGGCCTGATCTCCATCATCCTATCTGGATGATTTCTTGTGTATCGGGCTGCTGGACTCTAAAGTGTGCATGGTGTTACTGGGGATGCTCCAGCACATTGCGGCTTGTTTCGGGATTCCTTTGGCTCTGGAAAAAATGGAGGGCCCGGCGACGGAGCTGATTTTTCTGGGCATTACGATAGATTCCGTGGCCATGGAGTGTCGTTTGCCCCGTGGACAAACTGATGGCTCTGCGGAGGGAGGTGACCAGCATGTCTGGCAGGCGAAAAGTCAGGTTTCAGGAGTTGCAGTCCCTGCTGGGGAACCTGAATTTTGCTTGCAGGATAATTCCTATGGGCAGGATATTTTTCTGGCAGCTATCTTTGGCTACGGCGGGCGTCAGCGTCCCGCGGCACTTTGTTCGTTTGTCGGGGGATCTCAGGGCGGACCTTAGGGTGTGGGATGAATTTCTGTCCACTTAAAATGGGTGATCGCTGTGGATGTCAGGGCCTGTAAGCAATCCAGATTTGACGCTGTTTACGGATGCTGCAGGGTCTGTAGGCTATGGAGCGTTCTTTCAGGGTAAGTGGAGTGCGGGTAGGTGGCCTGTGTCGTGGAAGGAGGCTGGTTGGTTAAAGAACCTAGTACTTTTGGAATTGTTTCCAATTGTGCTGGCGGTTGAACTCTGGGGTGAGGCTTTTCGCAACTGGAAGGTGCGCTTCAACTGCAACAATATGGGGGTGGTGATGGCCATCAATAACATATCGGCTTCCTCTCTGCCTGTGGTGTGCATATTGTGCCATTTGGTATTGTTGTGCCTTCACTTGAATGCTTTTATCTACGCTGTCCATATCCCGGGGGTTACTAACAAGATTGCGGATGCCTTGTCTCATTCGCAGTGTACGGAGTTTTGCGTGTTGGCCCCAGAGGCGGAGCGGCATAGAACGCCTTGTCCACCACGTCTATGGAAGGTTGTGTTGGAGTCGCCGCAGGATTAATCCGGGATTCCCTGAGTGTGGCGACGTAGGAAGCATATTCCAGAGCGCGGAAGGAATGGAATGCGTTACTGGCTGAGGTAGGGGGTTTGGTGCATGGGTGTGATGTTTATTCTGTGGTGGTCTATTTCATTGTGCGTAATTTTGTACGGGGGGTGTCTGCTTCTGCGGTTGACCGCAAGTTGGCAGGCCTTGCGTTTTGGTTTAAGCTACAGAGTATGGGGGATGCCACTAAATCTTTTATGGTGTGCCAGGCGATGAAGGGATACCGCAAGGGCCGAAGGTCCAGCGATTCCAGGTGTCCAGTGTCGATTGCCTTATTGAGGGTGGTCCTAGAGCATCTGGGCTTGGTTTGATTGAATGCTTATGAACAGACTTTGTTTCGGGCCGCCTTTTTACTGGCTTTCTTTGAGGCCCTTCGGCTGGGCGAGCTGGCTAGCCCTTCTAGATCAGTCGCTGGTGGGGTCTTGTGGGAGGATGTTGTGTTCACTAATGATTTGGTTCGGATTGGTATACGTCGTTCCAAGACGGATCAGTTGAGAAAGGGGGTGCATTTGGAATTGTTTTCCGGGGCACGGAGGTGGGCCTTTGCCCGGTGGTTGCGTTAAATCGCTTTGCAGACTTACATCCGTGGATAGCGGGCCCGTTCTTGGTTCATGCAGATGGCTCAGGCTTGTCGCGATTCCAGTTCGTGGCTGTCTTTCGAAAGTGTCTGGGGGCGGTGGGTTTGGATCCCAAGCAGTATGGGTCTCACTCTTTTCACATCAGTGCGGCTACCGAGGCGTCTGGCTGGGGGTTGGACGATGCTGCGGTCCGGCGGATCGGCAGGTGGGAGTCCAACAGGTATTGGCTGTACATCAGGCCACATTTACTGTAGTGGGTAGGGGTATGATTCCTTTGTCATCTTGGTGCCCGGCTAGGGTCTTGTTAGTTTTTTCCACCCTTTCCCTGATTGTTGTCTATGTTGTGTGTTAATGTATTTCCCAGTTTGTCGGTGGGTGGTACCGTGTTTGTTTTGTTTGCTTACAGGTCAGAGATGCCTTGTGTGGATCCTGGGGCACTCTTACGTGTACTGGGGAGCCAGGAGGGCGGAGGTCAGGCCAGAGGCCAGGCAGTTGGGTATGCCCCGGGAGTTGGGCAGTGTTTTCTGGATAGGGGTCCGGGGCATGATGTGGAATCAGGTGGTAACCGAAGCAAAAAGATTTGCCCGTCTAGATAGGCCCCCGGACATTTTGGTTGTGCACGCTGGGGGCAATGATCTGGGTGTCAGAGCTTCTAGAGAGCTTATTCGTGATATCCGTTTTGATTTTATCCGGCTTCGTTGTGTTTTTCCGAATACCCTGTTGGTTTGGTCGGATATCATGGCACGCACCGTGTGGCGTGAAGCCAGATCTGTGGCAAAGATCAATAAAGCACGGGTGAAAGTCAATAAGGAGGTGGGGAAGTTTTTTGTTAGGAATGGGGGTCTGGTGGTCCGGCACTTAGACTTGGAGGAGGACACTTGGCTTTTCCTTAGGGGTGATGGCGTTCACCTTAACGCCGTTGGCACGGATTTGTGGTGGCTGGGTTTGGAGGATGGAGTGCAGAGGGCTTTTAGGGTGTGGCGGGGCGCGTAGGTGTAAGGTGTCACACCTGCGGCGCTGTGGCGGTTTGGGGTCCTTGGCGGTGGTATAATTAGGTTCATTTGGGTAAGCGGTGGGCAACCATCTCAGGTATGGTATGCTTGAGTGGAAACGATTCACTGGCTAGTGAACAGAGAGGGGTAAGGACCCTGGGTGGCTGAGGTCAGCTGGGTTTAGGCCCTGAGTCTATGGGGGTGGCAACTCAGCTAGGTGGTGCCATGGACACAATAAAAGGGGGATGGTTAGATTGGTACCGTCAAGGACCTCAAAATCATTATGTCTGTTTTTGTTTGGTCATTTAAAATGTTATGATTGTTAATTTAATTATAATAATTTGTTTGTTAATAAAAAGGGCGGTTTCGGACATTTTACCCCAAAGAAAGTTGGTGTGGATCTGGAGTAGCAAGTAAGGCCCCATGCACACAGGGCATTTTTGCAGCTGCTAACAGCAGCGTTAGACGTTTTTTTTTACAGCTGCAAAATACCCATCCATGTTATTCTATTGTGTCATGCACACATAGAGCTTTCTTTTTCGTACATCACGGGACACAGAGCGACTTAGTCATTACTAATGGGTTATATAGTTTACCTTCAGGTGTTGGCACTGGCCAATTCCAAACCGGAAGTACCCTCCCCTATATAAGCCCCTCCCACCCGGGAGCACCTCAGTTTTTTGCTAGTGTCTAAGGTGTTGGCCAAAGAGTAACATGTGTTTTCACTGGGCTTGCGTACAGGTTCTTTTGGGCCTTAGTAAGCTGTTCCGGATCCCACCAAAAAAAAGCTTCATAGCTAAACGGTCGGTACCCGGGCCTTGCAGCAGAAGAGCAAGGTTTTGCCTGTAATGCTTCTCTTAGGAGGGCTGGACCCTGGGATCCAGAGCTCTGGTCATACCCACGACCAAGACGCTGTCTGTGCAGGGTGCTATACAGGTCCAGGGGAGTGGAATCCTTGGGAACCCGGTCCCTGAAGGTTTAATTACAATGCCTGCCGTGATAGGTGAAGTTTGGACTTTTGTGGACCAAACAAAGTCCTGCGGCGGGGATCAGGTAAGTGG
Organism: Rana muscosa; assembly: GCA_029206835.1. NCBI lineage: Eukaryota > Metazoa > Chordata > Amphibia > Anura > Ranidae > Rana > Rana muscosa. The sequence goes on from CM055122.1 coordinate 1,176,839,893, forward strand.
GGGCCCTCAGGAACTTGGTTCTATTGGGGGACCCCCAAGCCTAATTTGTCTTTCTGTCTGTTACCTAACGGTATTCCCGCTAAATATCTGTGTTTGCCTATAACTACTGAAAATGTAAAATTTTAATAGTAGTCAAGAAAAAAAAAAAACAGGGACCGCGGTACCTGTGTTAAACCACTAGAGGCCGCTGTAGTCCATTTTTCTTGTAAATGTGGATCTTTGGTTTTCTCAACTCAAAAGATCCAGGCAGCTGGTAAGTTTCTCTGAGGGAATCCACTTCCTCTGCCCTGTTGCTGCGTTCATCCACCGCACAGGCCCTCCGGCAAAAAGGGCCCTGGCTCCTAGTCCTCTGTTGGTTTTCGAAAAGGGCGCCATTGGCGCACGGGGCGCGCGCGCGGGCGCGTGCACGCGCCTCCTATGAAAAAAAAGGGGCGGGGCGGGTGGATGACGCTCGATGCGCGCCGCGGCGCTTCTGCGCATGTGCGGGCGTCCCAGCATGGTTAAAAGACACAGTACAAGTGTCAGCGGCATGCAAACAGAGCTAGCAACAAACAGTGGCACACAGAGGCGGTTGATGCAGGCATCCCCATAGAAAGGCACTTTAGTGGACACCAGCTGGTATATAGCAGCACCTGTGTTAGACTATTACCAGCAAAAATTGGTGTATGACGACGGGAATACCTCAGCTTTGTGCTTAAAGGATATGTCGTCCAGACGCTCCGGAAATAAATCTTCCAGGAAGCCAAAGGGGTCTCCATCGGGCTCTGAGGATATTGGGCATGCTTGCACTGCACCAATCTCCCCTGAGAATGCAGAGGTCAGTAGCCGTAGAAACCCCGCAGGAATGTCTGGTGCTGCGGCTGTCCCCAGTCCACCTGCTCCTGTATATATAACAGAGGAGGTTTTATCCTCAACTCTGGGAGGATTGGAAGAGAGATTAACAGCATTGATCGCTGCTTCCCTGTCACAGGAAAAGCGCGTCCGATCTCCGTCTCCTCCTTCAGAGTGCCTGTTAGGGGAGGAACAGCCCCACACAGAGATCGACCTACCTGAAGGGGATCAGGATGAGGTTGATTCACTTATAGAGGAATCAACAGTGGAAGAACCTTTCTCAGCTTCTCAGGCTGAAAGATTATGGGTTCAGTCTCTGACTAACATGGTCCGATCAGCATTTAAAATGCCTCTGGCGGAACCACCATCCACTACGGTTTCCTCGCTGGGGTCGCTAAAAGCTCCCCAGGCGGTCTGTTCCTTCCCAATCCACCCTTTATTAGAAGGGCTTATTTACCAGGATTGGGAGCATCCTGATAAAATATTTGCTCCCCCCAAGAGATTTCCGGTGATCTATCCCATGGAGGATAAGTTCATAAGAAAATGGAGGGTCCCTATAGTGGACGCAGCCATCTCTTCTGTTAACAAATCACTGACATGTCCAGTAGATAATGTTCCAATGTTCAAAGACCCAATAGATAAAAAATTGGAGTCTTTACTAAAATCTGCTTTCTCTACAGCAAGTATGGTGACACAACCTGCGGTAGCAGCGATTGGAGTCTGCCAAGCAGTGAAAGTTCAGTTGAAACAAGTCTTAAGGGACTTACCAGATCAGCAGGCTCATGCCCTAGCTGACCTGCCTAGAGCCTTGTGTTTTGCGGTGGACGCCATAAAGGATACAATCCAACAGGCCTCCCGCTTTACGCTGTCTATAGTACATATGCGTAGGCTTTTGTGGCCCCATTATTGGCCAATCTAAGAACACAGGGTGTAACGATAATGGCATATCTAGACGACCTGCTACTAATAGACCACTCAGTGGAAAAGCTGGAAGTAGCTATTCACAAGACAATCGAGTATCTGGAATATCACGGTTGGATTATCAACCGGGACAAGTCAGCTCTAAGACCAGTCAAAAGTCTGGAATACTTAGGGCTAAGGCTGGATTCAAATCAGAGAAAGATTTTCTTACCTCCAGAGAAGGTGTCGTCTTTAAGAAATTTGACCCACTTAGTGGGTACAAAAAGAAAACCATCCATACGTCTCTGCATGAGGCTGCTGGGAAAGATGGTGGCTTCATTCGAAGCGGTACCCTACGGTCAATTCCATTCAAGGAATTTGCAAAGGGCCATACTGTCAGCCTGGAACAAAAAAGTTCAGGCTTTAGACTTACCAATGTCCCTGTCCCCTTCCGTTCGCAAGAGCCTCCATTGGTGGTTGGTGCCCCAGAATCTGGAAAGAGGGAAACCCTTCAGTCCGGTTTCTTGGAAGGTGGTCACTACAGATGCCAGCCTCATCGGCTGGGGGGCAGTGCTGGAGCAATGGTCTCTCCAGGGCAGGTGGTCAGAAGCAGAAAAGGCCCTGCCCATCAATCTCTAAGAGATACGAGCAGCCCGGTATGCCCTAGTAGCATGGACATCCAAACTCCAGGGGTCCCCTGTCAGAATTCAATCAGACAATGCCACGGCAGTGACATATATCAATCATCAGGGTGGCACCAAAAGTCGTGCAGCCCAGAAGGAAGCAAATTGCATCCTGGAGTGGGCAGAAAGATATGTCCCAGCCATATCTGCGGTTTTCATCCCAGGAGTGGAAAATTGGAGAGCGGACTTTCTAAGTCGCCAACAATTATGCCCGGGGGAATGGTCTCTTCACCCCGAGGTTTTCCAGGCAATATGCCAGCGGTGGGGAACACCGGATGTAGATCTGCTAGCATCCAGATTCAACGCAAAGGTGGACAGGTTTGTGTCTCGCACAAGGGATCCCCTAGCTTGCGGCTCGGATGCCCTAGTGTTCCCTTGGGATCGGTTCAAGCTGATATATGCATTCCCACCGCCACAATTGTTACCGCGATTACTCCGCAGAATCAGGGTAGAAAAGAAACCAGTGATTCTGGTGGCTCCAGCGTGGCCCCGAAGGGCATGGTACGCGGAGATGGTAAAAATGTCAGTGAGGAGTCCTTGGACCCTCCCACTTCGTCCGGACCTGCTTTCGCAGGGACCGATATACCACCCTTCCTTACCAGCCCTAGGTTTGACGGCCTGGCTATTGAAGCCCACATTCTGAAAGAGAGAGGGCTCTCTAATTCTGTGGTATCTACCATGATCAATGCCAGGAAACCGGTATCCAGGCAGATCTATTATAGGATCTGGAAAGCGTACATTACGTGGTGTGAGACCAAGAAATGGCATCCACGTAAGTACATGATAGGGAGGATTCTGGACTTCCTACAGTGGGCTGTAGATAGGAAACTGGCCTTGAGTACTATCAAGGGTCAGATTTCGGCCTTGTCAATATTTTTTCAAAGGCCCTTGGCTTCGCATTCACTAGTCAAAGCCTTTATACAAGGAGTGATGCGTATTAGCCCTCCGGTTAGTATTCCCATATGTCCTTGGGACTTAAACCTGGTTCTGTCGGTTCTACAGAAACAACCGTTTGAACCATTACAACACATTTCCTTGGTTCTTCTCACCAGGAAATTGGTTTTCTTAGTAGCCATTTGTTCGGCTAAAAGAGTGTCGGAATTAGCAGCTATGTCCTGTAAGGAGCCATATCTGGTTGTCCATAAGGACAGAGTAGTATTACGTCCTCATCCAGCCTTTCTTCCTAAGGTGGTATCGAGGTTTCATTTGAACCAAGATGTGGTTCTTCCTTCTTTTTTCCCCAAACCTAGCTCAGTAGAGGAAAAGTTATTACATTCTTTGGATGTGGTAAGAGCAGTTAAAGCTTATCTAAAAGCCACTGCTCAGATTCGCAGAACGGATTCTTTGTTTGTTCTGCCGGAAGGCCCCAGAAGGGGTCAGGCAGCATCAAAATCTACTTTAGCCAAGTGGATTCGACAGGTCATAATACAAGCCTATGGCTTGAGAAAGAGACCGCCTCCGTTCAAAGTTAGGGCGCACTCCACAAGAGCGGTTGGAACTTCATGGGCAGTGCATCACCAGGCCTCCCTGGCTCAAGTATGTAAGGCCGCAACATGGTCTTCGGTACACACGTTTACTAGATTCTATCAGGTAGACGTTAGAAGTCAGGAGGATGTCGCCTTTGGGCGCAGTGTGTTGCAGGCCGCAAAAGATCCTCATGCCTGATGGCGCCCAGCTTATGTACCCCCCCCCTCATTTGGCATTGCTTTGGGACGTCCCATTAGTAATGACTAAGTCGCTCTGTGTCCCGTGATGTACGAAAAAGAAAAAGGGATTTTTATAACAGCTTACCTGTAAAATCCTTTTCTTGGAGTACATCACGGGACACAGAGCTCCCACCCCTCTTTTTGGGACACTTATTGCTTGGCTACAAAACTGAGGTGCTCCCGGGTGGGAGGGGCTTATATAGGGGAGGGTACTTCCGGTTTGGAATTGGCCAGTGCCAACACCTGAAGGTAAACTATATAACCCATTAGTAATGACTAAGTCGCTCTGTGTCCCGTGATGTACTCCAAGAAAAGGATTTTACAGGTAAGCTGTTATAAAAATCCCTTTTTTATGAGCTCCAAGTGGCATAGGCGTTTTCCAGCTGCAAAAAAAAAAACAATTCCAGTGCGTTCTGGAGCTCCAGGTTTGAGCTGCAAAAACGCCCAACGCACAAAAACGCAGCGAAAACGCGCAAAAAACGCCACGATTTGCGTTTCTGAGCTCCAGGATTTTTATTTTTTTAAAAGGTCAAAATTTTTTTACAAAACATGGACAGGCGTTTTTAAGCTGTAAAAAACGCGGCTGTAAAAACGCCCTGTGTGCATGGGGCCTAAGTGTTAATGTTAAGTGGTATCGTTAGCTCTTAGCTACCCTAGTCAAGCGTTTCCGATAACTGCCAATGAGTCTTTCACTTTGCTGTGGAGCAATTTTGGGCCACTTTTCTTTGCAGAATTGTTTTAATTCAGCCACATTGGAGGGTTTTCCAGCGTGAACGGCCTGTGTAAGGTCATGATACAGCATCTCAATTGGATTTAAGTCCGGGCTTGGACTAGGTCACTCCAAAACCTAAATTTTGCTTTGTTTGAACCAGTTGGAGGCTGACCTGCTGTTGTTTTTCTGATCATTGTCCTGCTGCATAACCCAAGTGCACTTGAGCTTGAGGTCATAAACTGATGGCCGGATATTCTCGCTTAGGATTTTCTGGTAGAGCTCAGAATTCAAGGTTCCATCAATTATGGTAAGTCATCCAGGTCCTGAAGCTGCAAAGCAGCCCCAGACCATCACACTACCACCACCATGTCTGACTGTTGGTATGATGTTCTTGTTATGAAATGCTGTATTAGTTTTATGCCAGATGTAATGGGACGCAGACCTTTCAAAAAGTAACATTTTTGTCTCATCAGTCCACAGAATATTTGCCTAAAAGTCTTGGGGATAATCAAGATGTTTTTTGGTAAATGTGAGATGACCCTTTGTGTTCTTTTTTGGTCAGCAGTGGCTTTGGCCTTGGAACTCTCCCATGGATGTCATTTTTGCTCAGTCTCTTTCTTATTGTTGAATCATGAACACTGATCTTAACTGAGGCAAGTGCAGTTCTTTAGATGTTGCTCTGAGTTCTTTTATGACCTCCTGCATGAGTCGTCATCATTCTTTTTGAGTAATTTTTGTTGGCCAGCCACTCCTTGGAAGGTTCATCACTGTTCCAAGTTATCTCCATTTGTGGATAATGGTTCTCCTTGTGGTTCACTGGAGTTCCAAAGCCTTGGAAATGTCTTTGAAACCCTTCCTAGACCAATACATGTTTGTTTCTAATCTGTTCTTGTGGCATGATGTGTGGCTTTTTGTGATCTGTTAGCTTGCTTCACTTTGCCAGACAGCTTCTATTTATGTGATTTCTTGATTCAACAGGTCTGGCAGTAATCAGACCTGGGTGTGAATAGTGAAATTTAACTCAGCTTTCCCCAAAAAATTGAATAATTACAGTTCATTCATGTGTAGCGGCCTCACCCTCTCTCCATCTTTATCGGTTACACACCAACTCATGTCTAGGGGTTCCTGGGTTGTGAGAGTGAGATGCGCCACGGCCCATGTCCTCCCCATTGTAGTAGGGAGGTGAAGGCCACTTCCTGATGTTTCCTCGGGCCGGTGTGTTCTGTGAATGCACTGAGTCTGTAATTGCAAGCTCACCAGCCTCCCCTTTGCTTCCAGTAACTGGAGTTCACACACCGGAGAAAGGTCCAACACTTGTTTATTTGGCACTCCAATAGCAAAGCACGATAAACAGTTCTTTTTCAGCAAACTGGTTGGGACCTATAACCTTGCCAACGGTGGGATGAGCAGATCAAGGCACTTCCTAACGTTTCAGTTCTATGCCACTGTACTATGATCAGCGGCGCCTAAGCCAATCCGGCTGTTGCAGAACAGGAAAGATGGGGTCTCTTCCAGCAACCCCTATGAACAGCAATGGAGCCCTCTTCGATACGCTGTGGCCCCTATCAGGGGGATGTGTCCTCCCAAGAGAGTTCCCAGAGGCCCACTGTCACCGGGTTGGTGCTGCTCCGGGTCTCCAGTGGGTAACCTCCCCGGCCTCCTCACCTCAGGTACGAGTCCCTCCGCTCAGGGACCCTCGGACAGTCCACCCTAGCGGGACCCAGTCGAAGGTACTGGGCCCCAGGCCTCCTCGATAGTACCTCACCCCAGGCTAAAGGTGCCTGGGATGGACGCCAACATGACTCCGGACCAGGCCATGGGCACCTGGACCAGACTCCTGGATCTCCCGCACCCAGGCCTAAGGGCCCTGGGTGCGGACCGCAACCCTCCTCCTCCGAGGACCTCCTTCTCCGCCAGACGACGACCACGACGACCTTGTGGTGAGGGCGTCTCCCCCTTTTATCTCCTCCCATCAACGGCCCGGCGGGTTCCCCGCCCCAGCCATACCATCTCCGGGAAGGGACAAAACAGGGAGCACTGCGAAGATGATTCTACCTGAAGCCTGTGGGTACCCCGCCACCCACAGGCAAAGGAGAATATTACATCCTCCAATCCTCCACGAAACAAAAAGGGGTCTGAATCCTAACACAATTATACACCTGGGTCACACTATTGCCCAGGTGTATCCCATCAATTTGAGGACCCCGCTACACACTCCCCCCTGTAATTGGACGCTGGTCCCCAGCATCAGGTGCACACCCATGCCTCCCATAAAGTGGTGACATGGAGTGAAACCCCTGAGGCAGTTCCTCTAAATTTCCCAAGTGCCAAGACCTGCTCAGGGAATGGGGAACATATAGAACAACTTATATCATAAAACACTTTAAACATCTGCATAGTCACAACCCCTCTCCCACACTGTCTAAGAGCCACCCACTCTCAATGGTCTTGATTGACGATTCTCCTGCAGGGGAAAGAAAAAAACAACATCCTAACATAATTTCGTGTCATTTGGGATGAGTGGGCCCGTCAGCCGAGAGACCCACTCACTCCAACAAGCAAGGTGATGTGTGTGTGAAACATTTTCAAACATTTGTTGCGCAACACTGCCACCTGGTGACAACGCCGCGGTCATGACACTCAACGAATCTTCGTTCTTCCAGCTTTTTCCTACTCTGCCACTATTCCCAAATGTCCTTGCCTTTGGCACATGAAGAAAAGGGGAAACACGAAAACACAACAGTCCCCAAGTCTCCAACGAGAAAAAGAAAAGCCCAAACAAAAACAAAAACAGGGCACAGTCCTGGGTGTCTGGGAATGGCTCTTCCAGACTTCCACCTCAAACAGCAAGTCCCGGGGCAGATACGGGTACTCCCACCCATATTCCCGAGCTACTTTGTGGCAAAACAGTCTCTGCAAGCGGGCCAAAGGTGGCATAGTGGCTTTCTCTCCAGTTCCAGGCAGCACAATAGCTTCCGGATGCCGAGGTGCCTTTACCAGCTCCCTGAAACTGACTTTCGGCGCTCTCAGAGAAGCGCGGGGTATCCCCACAACCAAAGTAGGTGAGATAACAGTAGATGAGGACACAGGTGGAGGGGTAGGTTCCCTCGTAAGCTGCGGGTCTTCCACCCGAGGCGTGCTGTCTCCTGTGTACATAGGTGAATCCCGTACCGCACGGGAAGCAAGAAGTGGCACTCTATCCCAGCCCTTGCGGCTGAACAGTTCGTCTATCTCGCCATCATCTCCGCAATCAGACAGCGACTCTAGGTCGGAGGTGTCATACATCTCCGCAGGCAGATATCTTCCGGTGGACACAGAATCAACCTCCCTGGAGGGCTCCACCTCCAATGGGCCCCCGACACCTCCAACCACCACCACAGTCCCAGCCCCTGGCTCACCTGACCCTTGTAGAGGACTGGGAAGTCCGGGACTTCCTTCTCGACCGGCGCCATCCAGGCCAGGCAAGCAGCGGGGTGAAGCTCGACCACGTCCATAGGATGCCTGTACTAGGCCAACTTTCCTCTTCGGTGGTGGGAGCAGAGAACTTGTGGCGACCGAGGCAGCATCCTCGGATTTTTCTCTGTTGGGCAGTCCATCGCCCTGGTCAGCGCGCACGGGAACCTCGACAAAGGCCTTGATCTCCCCTTCCGGAGTAGCAGTACCCGTGAGGTGGTTGAGGCGAAGGGCCCGGGGCCTTGCTGTGGACGACTCGACCTCAATAAGGAATTCTCTGCACTCCTCACATCGCCCGAATGGCTTCAGGGTGACCACCAGTCCCGAGCAGCCGGGACAGATCACACCGAGGGCCTCCGTGTCTCTGCAAGTGTACAGAGCCAACCGCCCTCGGGGCCTAAGTCTTATCCCCGTGTCTGTGATGGGGGCAGCAAAGGAAGTCATTCTCATGGGGTGAGGAACCATAATCCATGGGGCACTTGAGGTCATCCCGACTATCTGCTGCTCCATCATGCACTGACCCCACGCCGGAGTCTCCAAGTGTATCCCCACACTTGGCCAGACTCCTCCCATGAGCTGTACATTTTCGCGGGCTTCCTCTTGACTCCGCCCACGAACGATGTCGCCATGGGGTGCCTCGTGGCGCAGTGCGTTAACAGTCCCCACGTGCAGTACGTCACACGGCTGGACCTCTCCCTTTTTCCGCTCCTCCGCATGGGCCTTTCCCGTGTTAGGGTCATTTCCACAACTCCGAGCAGGGACGCACTTTGGCCAGTAATATGGCCGATCTGCTCGGAACTCCTCTGGGCAGCAAAGTTCAAATGTAGACATTCTCAAGTCCATCTTTAGAACACACTCTATCCCGGACTCACGAGCCCCCACGTGTAGCGGCCTCACCCTCTCTCCATCTTTATCGGTTACACACCAACTCATGTCTAGGGGTTCCTGGGTTGTGAGAGTGAGATGCGCCACGGCCCATGTCCTCCCCATTGTAGTAGGGAGGTGAAGGCCACTTCCTGATGTTTCCTCGGGCCGGTGTGTTCTGTGAATGCACTGAGTCTGTAATTGCAAGCTCACCAGCCTCCCCTTTGCTTCCAGTAACTGGAGTTCACACACCGGAGAAAGGTCCAACACTTGTTTATTTGGCACTCCAATAGCAAAGCACGATAAACAGTTCTTTTTCAGCAAACTGGTTGGGACCTATAACCTTGCCAACGGTGGGATGAGCAGATCAAGGCACTTCCTAACGTTTCAGTTCTATGCCACTGTACTATGATCAGCGGCGCCTAAGCCAATCCGGCTGTTGCAGAACAGGAAAGATGGGGTCTCTTCCAGCAACCCCTATGAACAGCAATGGAGCCCTCTTCGATACGCTGTGGCCCCTATCAGGGGGATGTGTCCTCCCAAGAGAGTTCCCAGAGGCCCACTGTCACCGGGTTGGTGCTGCTCCGGGTCTCCAGTGGGTAACCTCCCCGGCCTCCTCACCTCAGGTACGAGTCCCTCCGCTCAGGGACCCTCGGACAGTCCACCCTAGCGGGACCCAGTCGAAGGTACTGGGCCCCAGGCCTCCTCGATAGTACCTCACCCCAGGCTAAAGGTGCCTGGGATGGACGCCAACATGACTCCGGACCAGGCCATGGGCACCTGGACCAGACTCCTGGATCTCCCGCACCCAGGCCTAAGGGCCCTGGGTGCGGACCGCAACCCTCCTCCTCCGAGGACCTCCTTCTCCGCCAGACGACGACCACGACGACCTCGTGGTGAGGGCGTCTCCCCCTTTTATCTCCTCCCATCAACGGCCCGGCGGGTTCCCCGCCCCAGCCATACCATCTCCGGGAAGGGACAAAACAGGGAGCACTGCGAAGATGATTCTACCTGAAGCCTGTGGGTACCCCGCCACCCACAGGCAAAGGAGAATATTACATCCTCCAATCCTCCACGAAACAAAAAGGGGTCTGAATCCTAACACAATTATACACCTGGGTCACACTATTGCCCAGGTGTATCCCATCAATTTGAGGACCCCGCTACACATGATTCAGCATGGGAGGGGGCAATTACTTTTTCACAAAAGACCAGGCAGGTTTGAACAGTTTTTAAATAATAATTAAAAAACTGCATCTTAGATTTATTTGGGTTATCTTTGTGTAAATTTGATGATCTGAATCATTTAAGTGTAATTCCCTGTACATACGACCGTTTTTTCCGTCACAAAAACTGCAATAAGAGCTGTTCCATCTGAGTTTTTCTGACGGGAAAACTGCCGGAAAAAAATAGAGAGCAGGATCTCTTTTTTTCCGTCAAGGAAAAATCATAGCGGAAAAAACGTTCGGCTGTATGCTTTTCCGACGGGAAAAAAGCGTGCATGCTCGGAAACAAGTTGACGCATGCTCGCGAGCATAGAACTTAATTTTGTTGGCTCGTTGTAGTCTTTTACGTCACCACGTTCTTGGCAGTCAAAAGTTCACCAGACTTTTGTGTGACCGTGTGTATGCAAGGCGGGCTTGAGAGGAATTCTATCGGGAAAACCATCGGTTTTTTATCCGACGTGAAAAGCGGTCGTGTGTACGAGGCATGGGGGGAAATACTTTTTCACAGTACTGTAGATGGCATACACTTTACAGCTCTGCAAACGGTATAAATCCCAGTAAAAAACAGTTGGCCATAATCTAAAAAGTTTCACCGACAGATATCATTCTTCTTTCCAACTGTGGTACACCAAGTATTTTAAAAAGTATGATAAAAGAGGTATCAAATAGAATTAGAGCATATCATTTGTTTCTACTCCATTGTTTACTGTCTGTTACACATAACATTTATTTGTGTCATTCTCAGAAAGGACAAACTGCAAAAGGTTAAAAAATTAAAGCCCATGACCTGTCTGTAAAATATTTACTTAATCTTATTCTGGCTTTCCTGGATCTAAAAAGTCTGAAAAGGGAACATTAAACCCCCTTTTTTCAAAGAGCAGAGATAGTCAATTCTTTGTCCTGCTATATTTTCAAACACTGTAAAGACAGTAACATTATTTTAAGCCCTTGCCAGGACCTAGTTTAGATTATTTAATATGTATTTTTATTCGCACTCTGAGCCTGTAAAACATATGCACATTTCATAAGCCTCTGTCGTGTGGCATCTGTAATGGTAAAAATACATGACAACAATATGAGATGTGCTGTCAAGAATGTGTGTGATGAAAGGAACTCACAGAATCAGCATCTCCCAGACAGGATAATGCAATGAACCTGAACATAATAATGTTGAAATATTATTGTGACACAGTACACAAGGCTTAGAATGTCTGTCAGACAGATGCAGGACCTTGATACTGGTACGTCAAAATATTGGTTTCATTTTGCTAGTACACGCAGTACATTTAAAATGTCTAAAACTACAGCTGAAATTAAAATGGGAGTTTCATAATATTCTAGCTAGTGATTTTTTATTATTATAAGGACACTTTGTGAAATGTAAAAATATTGTCTATCACGTATGAAAGTGTCAGGCATCAAGTCCAGAAAAAAATTCCCATATAATGTCAGCAAATTGGAGGCACAAATTATCCCTAAGGCCTAAAAGGTCACACAAATCAGGCAGCATTTCACAAATCTTCTCACTGTGCAATATAGCAAAAATAAATGATAAAGAAAAATTATGTTAGTCCACTCCGATACTGATCAATCTGTTGTAACTGAAGCTTCCACCCAGTGTTGGAAGTATTTAGGGTTTTTTGGGTAAAGCACAGCTGGAAAACAAAGTCCTAATTATTTACATGTGACAGACCAAGTCTTCTTTTTTCTGGTCTGTGGTGAGGAAGGTTCCTTTTTGCTGACACAGAGGTAGGGATGAGCTTCGAGTTCGAGTCGAACCCATGTTCGACTCGAGCGTCGCCTGTTTGGCTGTTCCTATGACCCGCATGCTTTGGCCAATCACAGTGCGGTAAGAACGGAGAGCAATAATTGGCCAAAGCCAGGGTGGCTTTGGCCAATCATGGCTCAGATGAGTAGGTACACGCCCCACACTATATAAGGCTGCCGGCCAGGCAGCCTTGTGTAGTGTGTTGGCGTTGGTTAAAGAGAGAGCTTACAGAGAGAGAGAGAGACAGTGTCAATTATATTGAGTTAGATAGAGCAGGCAGGTGAGTCAGTTAGCTGCAGTTACAGTGTGTAGAGGATATATATGCATCTATGGTGTTGTATATATATTTATACACTGTATTCAGTTTAGCTAGATCCATTCCTGTTATTCTCCATACTGTGACAGGCAGGCAGGTGATTGTGCTAGCTGCAGTCAGTGTTTCACTTAGTGTACTGTGTGCTTTGCATAGCGTTCACCTAAAGCTTACCTGAATACAGTTATTGGTGTTCTCATAATAAAACCACAGGCAGGGAGCTGCATTAATTTAATGTAGTGTACTTCTGTCATTTGCACAGCGTGTACTGTGTCCTCTGCTTTTCTCATACTAATACCACAGCAGGCAGTTGATTCTGATAGCTGCATTATCAGTACAGATATATATATATATATATATATATATATATATATATATATATATATATATATATATATATATTTATGGTCGGAGCCCTCTGTCTGAAGAGATATGGATCACATAAATACCTCACAAGACTAACAACACAAATAAGACCTGAAGTGTGGCCTGGCCTGCTGGACGGTATGCCAAGAAAAGGGGCCAAAAACTACACTTGGTTAGGGAAGGAATTGTTTTATCGTGCAAGACAATTAACTACCGAGCGAGTCTGTTAAAGACTCGTGATATTCTGTTTGAGGATTGGGGACGTATCGGGCGAAACGCGTGGATTTCCACCTGCCCATCATCCTGATTGCGTGGTCTGGAACTCTGTTTCGCTATGCTGCTAAGGCTGCTCAAATGCGAAAGAATGTCCTGAGTAACGTCCTGGGTCAAGGCCTAAGATGCATAGGAGCGTTCTGACGTAGTTGATGAACTGGTTCCCGCTTAGGGGTTCAGTTGGGAAAGGTAGTAGAGGGCTGTCCTCTAATAGGTCAGACAGTAGAGTTTACCAATTGCTCTAGAACGCCCATGGGGCACCAGGCGCTGTGCATCTGGAATAGTTTGATGTCTACTCCGGGACCGGATTGTAGCGTTTTCGATACCGTCGCGTATAGGATGAAATGACTCTGGTGGCGAGTCAGGTGGTGCCTGCATGGTATTTGGCATTTAGGCCTGGTGACAGTAAATTCGCTGGGCCGTAGAAAACCGTAAAAGGCTAGGTAAATGGCTGCTTGAATTACCAGGCTGGGCCATAACCGAAGGGAGAACGTGAAAGGATAGCAGACATGTTCCGGAATATGGCGCTGGTCACTGGTAAGCGTTTGGCACTAGTGTGTGGTTGCTGCCTGTGGATGCCACGTAGTACGGTTTTGACCGCATGAGCGGCGAACAAGGAAGGTTTGGAAGGGTCTTGTAGGGAGATAAAATGCTGGATGCCGGCTGAACAGAGTCTGATGGTATTGTGTGACAATGTGAGCTGAGTGTGACAGTAGGAAATGAAGGCCAGATATGGCTGAGATTTCCTGAAATCGCCCCGGGGTTAGCAGCTAGGAACCTGTCGGTCTTCCAGGCGGAACGGTAGGCCTTTAGTGTATTGGAAGAACAGGATGCATTGATGAGGGAGGTAGCACGATGGAGGTGCTATTTGATAGCAGAGTTGTTTGCGACTAACGTGGGATGCCGGACATGGTTGGTTCGGCTCCGGTCTCCTGTGAAAGAATGTGGCATAGTTAAAGCGGGATAGTGCATCGGCCGAGGTATTGCATTTACCAGGGATGTGGACACAGAGGATATTGAACTGATGTTGTGGGGAAAGTAGCAACAGCCTGCGTAGGAAGGCCATGATGGCCAATGATTTTGACTTGCCTTTGTTAATGACTGAGACTGTGGCCTGGTTGTCTGTGGCGAACGTGGCGGCCTGTCCTGCGCAGGTGCAGCCCCATACTTAAGCCGCTGCGACTATGGGGTAGATCTTGAATAGAGAGGACTGACTAAACGCGGAATTGTGAGTACCTCTGACGGCCACGGTCCCGCAAACCAATGATGGCCAAAAATTGCAGCGAAGCTTGTGGAAGCTGCTACGTCCGTGATTAACTGTGGTGACAAAGGAGATGCTGATGGGATGAACATGGGTGTACCATTCCAGTTCTCAAGGAATAGGTCCCACATGGCCAGATCCGTGTCTAGCTTAATGACTTGGTCAGGGTCTTGTGCCTGGGAGAGGAACACTAAGAAGCGTGAGATAAAGGATCGCCCTTGAGGGATGATCCTCATCGTGAGTTTGAGCATGCCCAGAAGGGATTGTACCTGTGTGTTAGTGCACCCTTGCGTGACGGTAAACGTATGAATGACTGTCCTGTTGCGGGTCAGTTTACCGAGAGGTGGGCTATCCTGCATGGCGCGTTTGTCTAGAATGATTTCCCGGAAGGAGATGAGCTGTGCCGGGATTTCTACAATCTTCTCAGCTATGGGCACGTTGAGTTTTTTTTAAAAGGCCTCTCTTCGATTTTCTAGGACTACTGGGGGTTTAGTATTTAGTGAGAACTCCTCTTAGGGTATGAGGGAGTTTAACTGGGTATGTTAGAAGAATGAGGCGTGGATAAGTAGTAGACTAATCAAAGTTTATTAGAAAACTTGCCCTTGACAAGTTCGATAGGGCTGACTCACCATACTGTGAACGGTGACTGTGAAAAAGGGGGCCGATCATATATCCCTGGTCCATTTCGATCTGTAGCAGGGTGCTGATAGCTTCTACGTCGGAGACTGCTGAGAGCAGGTTTTTTTTTTTTCACTCGTGGGTAGAGTCGGGTAGTGTGATGAGTCCGGTGTGGAACCCTGTAGTGAACCCCTGCACTAGAAAAGGCTGCTAGAGAGGGAGTTAAATGTGAGGAGAGAAAAGCCGAGCCGCCCGACGTGCACGCGGCCTAGTCAAGCTGGGCTCTGCTGCTTGACGCCGCAGGTACTTCTAGGGAGAGCCTTCTGGTACAGGAGGCAGATGAGCAGAAGTTTGCAGTGGGGGTAAAAGCAACCCTTGAAATTAAAGTTTGTTGGAGATGGCTGCGCCCCCCGGTGCTCGAATTGGACGTCCTAGTCCGTCTCACTGGGAGGACTGTGTGGCTGCTGATACTTTATGAGGCGCAGTGGAGGTGGAAGGGAAACTGGGGGGATGTCTGAGACTCGGCTCAGAGCACCAATTAGTCGTGAGGGTGGCAGATTGACAGATTGTACAGAGTGGGGAGCGAAGGCCGGCGAAGTGGCGGCAGAATGGTTCTGTGTCAATAGTGCTCCAGTTGGTGTTAAGCAGGAACTGTGACAGTCGGTGGAGACTGGGGTTGATGGGGGCGCGGCTGGTCGTGTTTACAGGGCCCCCTACTCTAGCCTGGACATCGGTGAGTGCAGTTGCCAGTGTGGTCGCCAAGGCGTGCAGCTGGGTAATTGCAGAGGATATCGACTGCAGTGGAGCTTGTGTCTGGTAAAGCTGCCGCTGGTGATGGAAACAGCAGCCTAACAGCTTGGCTTTCCTGGCTGTGGCAAGGTAGGGAATGCCCATACATCGTAGTACGGCCGTAGCCTGGGGGTGGTCCAAGCTCTGGGGGACTGTGTATTGCCGTCCGCTGGACCCACGAAGGGTGATGGTGGGGCGGAGGCGAAGACTTTGCTGTTGGCTCGCGACATGGCGTCGGCTAAAAGGAGGGGAATGCATATGTTTAGAGTAAGTTTGCGAGGTTTTGGAGGGGATAGAAGGGTTTAGAAAACGGGGAGGAAGAAGGAGAGCAGTGAGGACAGGACAAGGAGCGAAAGGCATAGATGACAGTTTAGTTTGCGTACGAGCGCTTTTGAGTGAAATTTGGAAAACTCAAAAGAATGCGTGGCAACTGAGGTGAGCCAGGAGGTGACTGGCTAGATAACCGATAGCTCAGATGCCGTCTGTGCTCGGCACAGACTAATGAACCAGAGCCCCCAGGGCGTGCTGGGGCGGGTAGCTGAAGTCTGGTACGCTAAGTAGGAATGTTACGTTCTGTAGTTTGTTGACGTGTGGTCGGTCTGCTAACCCTTGCACTGCCAGCAAGGTGGATGTTAGGCAACCTTGTCTGCGTGGTGAAGGATCTCGGATCGCTCTTTGAAAACAGAGTGTAGTGCGCAGAGGTATGTGACAGTCACTAGCGCCTCGTGAGCGGTCAAATTGTGTATGTGAAGAAAAATATGTTGTGAAAGAGTGCGAGGAGAAAGCAAGGGGGGGCCTTGCATTTACGCACCTGTCTTGTGCTCTAGTAATTAAAGTCTGGTTGAGGTCGAGATGTGGGTCGACCGGAAACCTGTGGCAAGGGTGACATGGAAATATGTATACTATCCCCTTTTTTTTGTGGGGAATACTGTCCAAACCTGGTGCAGGGTGGACCAACTGGAGCTCAATCTCAAACTGACCTGTATGGCGAAAGTGACAGAGAAAAAGGTGAGTAGCCGTGTTGCTACTGGAGATGATGAGTGGCTGATTTTGAACCACTTGTCGAATGCTCGCAGCGATTGCGAGGAAAAGCAGCCTTACTGAGAAGGCGAAAGAAGGAAAGTTTGTGAATTGTGAGTATGTAGGGATGACCGTCCGTGATGAAGGCGGAGTAGTTGAAGTAAGGCGTGTATGTAATGCATGAAGAAAGTAAATTCTTTTTTTTTTATGGTTTGGGGAATGATTCGTACGTAATGGTAACGGACGAGCACTTCATATAGCCGATGAACTGAACGTCTGAGCTGACGCTACGGCTGAGTTCGGAACGACTAGCGGTTTGATTGCTAGGTAACCGAGTCGTTTGAGCAGGTGGTGCGACTGGACTCGGAATGATTGTGGTCGCCAAGGTCCTGAATCTATGAGCCGATGCTACGACTGGATTCGGATCGGTAAGGGAAGTTTGATGCTAGAGATCCGAGCCGATTGAGCCGGTGGTGCGACTGTGCTCGGATCGGTTGTGTCTGCCGAGGATCCGAATCTTAGAGCCGATGCTACGACTGGATTCGGATCGGTAAGAGAAGTTTGATGCTATAGATCCGAGCCGTTTGAGCCGGTGATGCGACTATGCTCGGAACGGTTGTGTCTGCCGAGGATTCGAATCTTTGAGCCGATGCTACGACTGGATTCTGGTTTACATGGTGCAGGAATACCTAGGGGCAAGATCAGACTTGGACACTTTTCCCACTGAAAATCCTCTGGGTTACTGGGTCTTGAGGATGGATCACTGGCCAGAGCTTGCACAGTATGCAATTGAGCTACTGGCCTGTCCTGCATCCAGCGTTCTTTCGGAACGCACATTCAGTGCTGCTGGAGGCTTTGTAACCCATCACAGGGTGCGCCTGTCCACCAACTCAGTCGATCGACGGACCTTCATAAAAATGAATCAGTCTTGGATCACCACCAGCTACCAAGCACCTGATGCTGATGTAACCAAACAATTTTTTGGGAAATGTCAGATCCCTTCTAGACTGCCTATGCTGATGCTGAGTGACTAACCTGTTATGCTGAGTGACTATCCTCTTTCTCCTCAATGATCATGCTGATAGCTTGTAAGAACATTTTTGGTTCTGGGCACCGCCACCAGTGGCTAAGGCCCAATTTTCCATCCCATGTTTAACAGGGGCGTGTAGTTACAATTTTTGATGCAATACTTTGCAGCAGGGCTCATTGCTGCACTCCAACTACAGTATCTGTGAGGGGTTGCAGCGTTGTGGCACCAGTGCCTAAGGCCCAATTTTTCAGCCCCTGTTTAACAGGGGCGTGTAAATACAATTTTTGATGCAATACTTTGCAGCAGGGCTCATTCCTGTGCTCTAAGTACAGTATCTGTGAAGGGTTGCAGTCTTGTGGCACCAGTGCCTAAGGCCCAATTTTTCTGCCCCTCTTGAACAGGGGCATGTAATTACAATTCTTGATCTAATAATTCACAACAGGGCCCATTCCTGTGCCCACCAAGAGTAACTGTGAGAGCTTACAGTGTTGTGTCAACACCACCACCATCACCACCACTACCAAAGGCCCAATTTTTCTGCCCCTGTTCAACAGGGGCATGTAATTACAGTTCTTGATCTAATATTTCACAGCTGGGCCCATTCCTGCACCCACCAAGAGTAACTTTGAGGATTTACAGTGTTGTGGCACCAGCACCACCACCAAAGGCCCAATTTTTCCTACCACTGTTCAACAATGGCATGTAATTACAATTCTTGATATAATAGTTCACAGCAGGGCGTTCCAGTGCCCACCAAGAGTAACTGTGAGGGCTTACAGTGTTGTGGCAACACCAACACCTAAGGGCCAAATTTCTGCAGAGTATATAAGGCAGGCCCCTACTTTCAAACATCCAACTTACAAACCACTCCTACTTGCAAAAAGAAGGAGACAACAGGAAGTAAGAGGAAATCTACCCCTAGTAAGGGAAATTCTCTCCTGTAAGAGTTAATATGGGAAAAAGGTGTCTCCTCTCCACTGATGCTTTATCACCAATCCTTGTTTCACTAAAAACCCCACATTTTCAAAAAACATTTGTCATTGGGATGGAAAGTGAGGTGAAATGTTCTGAACAGGTGCACACTGCACAGGCAGCAAAACAAATGTTACAGGGGTGATAACTCTTCCCTATGTTTTCCAAAAAGCTTAAAAATTGATTTTTTGGCTGGAGCTACACTTAAAAAATGTACCTGTTCCAAATTACAAACAGATTCTATTTAAGAACAAACCTACAGTCCCTGTCTTGTTTGCACCGCCTGTATACTGCTGTTCAGAGTATATAGGGCCTTTTTTTTATTTTGGGTGCGGGGTTCCCCTTAATATAAATACTAGGGGTTGGTAGTGGGCTGGGGGGTGGGGGGTACCCATGCCATTTTTCTCAATGATTTTCATCCATATTGCCGGGACCACACATTAAATTAAAGCCGCAAGCAGTTTTAAATGACTTTTTTTCCTTTAGAAATGTCATTTTGTGTAGGGACAGTTCTAAACACGGAAAACACGTGACACTTCACAGGCATACTTTATACACCCCCCAGGTACGATATTTAAAGCAATATTTCACTTTTTTTTTCAATTTAAGCATCATTAAAATCACTGCTCCCGAAAAAAACAGACATTTTTAAAACTTTTTTTGCATTGATACATGTCCCCTGGAGCAGGACCCGGGTCCCCAAACCCTTTTTAGGACAATAACTTGTATATTAGCCTTTATAATTAGCACTTTTGATTTTGAATGTTCGAGTCCATTGTATTTAATAGGGTTCTAAAGTTCGCGCAAACTTTTGGTCCGTTCGCAGGTTCTGGTGCGAACCGAACCGGGGGGGGGGGGGTGTTCGGCTCATCCCTGCACAGAGGATTCCCATTGGCTGCCAGAAATCTGTTAACATCCATTATAGGTCCTCAAAGAGTTTTTTCAAGGTCCCAAAGTTTTCCAGGGGCAACTTAATGTCACATTATGAGGGGCAGCCAAATGATAGTCAGCTAGCACTGAGTGCAGCTTTCAATGACTGTACTGTATGTCAGTGCTGGATTGTCAAATGACAGTGCACAGTGAAAGAGGTATATAAAAGAGGGTCAAAAGGTTCTTAATATTGAGTGGATAAAAGTGGGTGGGGAAAGGTACCGTATATACTCGAGTATAAGCCGAGTTTTTCAGCACATTTTTTTGTGCTGAAAATGCCCCCCTCGGATTATACTCAAGTCTGTGTCCATCTTCAAATTTGTGCACACATGTAGCCCCACTCTTCATCTATGAGGCCTCGTACACACGACCGAGTTTCTCGTCGTAAAAAACACGTCGTTTTTTTCGACGAGATTCTTGTTAAGCTTGTCGATTTTCTCGTCAAGCTTTCTATGCGTACACACTGTCATTTCCCAATTTCCTCGTTGTTCTCCGCACTCACGTCCAGCACGTACGACGGCACTATAAAGGGGAAGATCTTTTTTCTTGGCGCCACCCCTTGGGCTGCTTTTGCTGATCTCGTGTTACCGCGTGTGAAGTAAAAGTTTGGGAAGAGACGATTCGCGCTTTTCAGTCTTCGTACTTTTCAGATCGTTTTCTGCCATTCAGTTTGTGCTTGTGGGTTCGTATCTTGACTTTCAGGGCGTCTAGGCAGGTCGTATCTGTTTTACAGTGCGTTCTTGCCTGTTCGTTTCTGATTTTCAGTTCGTTATTCATAGGCCTTGCTGTTCTAAAGTGCGTTCTGTTCTGTACGTTCTGATTAGACGACCGTTTCCTAGCCATGTCGCCTGGACGTTCTCGTCGTCGAGTTCGTGCTGTGCGTGCGCTTGGTGTTGGTCTGCTTGTTTTGGACCAAGACCAGTCCATGAATGGTGTGAGGAGGAGTTCATGGACCAAGAATTGGTTGCTCCAGCGGGACCAATTCTGCCACATGCCTCTGCTGCGGGAGATCGTCGAGAATAATCCTGAGGACTACAGGAATTTTCTGAGGATGTCTGACCCCGTTTTTCAGGAACTGTTGGCTTTGGTGTCCCCCTATATTACCAGGAAGGACACCGTTATGCGGGAAGCCATCAGTGCTGAGCAGAGGCTCATCGCCACGTTGCGTTACCTGGCGACAGGGAGAAGTCTTCAGGACTTGAAGTTCACCACAGGCATCTCCCCCCAGGCTCTGGGCCTCATAATCCCAGACACCTGTTCTGCCATCATCCAAGTCCTGCAGGAGGACTATATTAGGGTAAGTTTGCTCCCTTAACATCACATTTTAGGTATTACATGTATGCTAATGTATTGTATTTCTTTCATCCTTCCCTAATTACCATGATTGTAATATGCTGAGAATGTCCCCTTTGTCCCCATGCATGTTGGAAGCTTTAGATTGCCCCTTTTTTCTCCTCCCTAAATATTTCCCTTCACTAACTTTTCCAGCAGGGGTGCCTGTTGCTCCAAATGTTTGGGGGTTCAAACCCCAATTTAGGAAATAAACTTCCTCCTTTTTTGCTCTGGTGCCTATTAAACGCCCCCAGTTGTCCCCTCCAATGCAGCCATTTTGTTCCCTTAAATGCAGCCATTTAGTCCCCTCTAATGCAGCCAGTTTCCCCCCAGCCCTGCACTTACCTTCTTGTGGTCAGCGCCATCCTTCTTCTGTCCTTGATGTCTTCTCCTTCCCTTCATGTTGCATCAGCCAATCATGTTACCATTAAACAGACTTGGTGAACATGATTGGCAGAGCAGCCTGTCAGTGTTTACCCAAGGAATGCCCCCCCCCCCCCCTGCGTCCCCGATTTTTCTTTTAGGAAGCCAATTACATCCCTCAGGTTGTAATTTGCAAGACTATTTTACTACCTGTTTCTGCTATGCAATTTTAACCCCCTAAATGCCGCAATGATTCATATGTCGGTCGCTTTACAAGAGGCCATCCACCTGAATAGTGTGCGGCATAGACAATACATAGGTTCATGCAACGCATGAACCTATGTATTGTTCTGAGTGATGGGCACAGGAGAGAGGGGGCAGTGCTCCAGCGCCCACTCTGGACGCACCACCACTGCAATGCTATCCTGTGGCCAAACACATCTCCCCCCCCCCCCAAAATAATTTAGTAATGGCCCATCAGAGGGGGTGATGAATATGATAAATGAGCCTTCCATTATCCTTTTTTTACACACCTTAATAAACGTATAATTTGATTGATGTTGGCCTCTAATTTTTTGGGATAGAATTTCCTTGTAATGTATGACTTTGTTTTTCTAATATTATTTCATCTTGTTTCACTCCACAGCTTCCTTCCACGCCACAGGAATGGCAGACTGTGGCATCGGAGTTTGCCACGCGGTGGGACTTCCCCAACTGCGGTGGTGCCATAGACGGAAGGCACGTCCGCATCGTGCCGCCAGCCCGTTCTGGGTCCTACTACTACAACTACAAGGGGTTTCATAGCATTGTGCTGATGGCGGTGGTGTCAGCACGGTATGAATTCCTCTATGTTGATGTAGGGAAGAATGGCCGGATGTCCAATGGGGGATCCTTCATCCAAACGGAGTTTGCCCTCCGTCTCCAGAGTGACGACCTTGCATTGCCACCGGATGCAGGGAATATTGAAGGACTCCCCTTTGTTTTCTTGGCTGATGAAGCCTTCGGACTCGGAAGGCATCTTATAAGGCCATTTCCACAGAGGACCCTGACCCCAGAGAAGAGGGTGTTCAATTACCGGCTGGCCAGGGGCCGAAGAGTCGTTGAAAATGCCTTCGGCATAATGGCCAGCCGGTTCCGCCTTTTTATGACTTCCATCCACTTGGCGGACTACAAAATAAACTATGTAGTGTTATGCTGCTGTGTGCTACACAATTTTCTTTGCCGCAAATCTAATTCATATATGGCCTCAGTTTTGCCAGAGGCTGGACTTTCCCCTGCAAATCCCCTTCTGGGCCTGGAATCTGCCCGTCTTGGCTTGCCCCCCCAAAATGCCCGTGTGGTTCGGGACAAATACATGGAGTATTTCACGGGTAGGGGGGCAATTCCTATGCCAGCCTATGTCTAAGTATCCCAATAAAAATCTTGTTTAAACCTTTAATTATTTGTTCTTTCCTGTCTCCTAGTTTGTCTTTGTGCATTTGTAGTGGCAAGTGTATTTTACTTTAGTAAATAACAACCATTTCACTATGTAACCTTACAAAAGAACCAAATAAGCTTAGAGGGTATTATAAAAAGAAGCTACACGTTGTTTGTGGTCAAATATTTTACTCTGTGCACATTCTCTTCATTTTTTTTTTTTTTTTTACTTTGGGGTTGGCCTGGCCCCAACCCGGCAATTTTTGGCTTATGAAAATACAAAAATAACAGTTGCATTTCAAAAATTACAACACTGGATACCTCTGAGCAATCGGAGACATTCACTTACACAAACTATGTCTCTATGTGCCCGTCCTAATATGGGGTCCTGCCACCCCTTGGCCAGCCAAAAATTGAATATGCACACATTTGTGTTTTTTTTTATATAGGAAGTTTACAATCCTGATCCCTATTGTCAACATGTGCTATCTGCCATCAGGGGTGATCAATGGACGTGTTTTGGGGGTGCATCCCCTTCCTCAGTTCACCGACTTTTGATACGAGGAAGGGGTTGCACCCACAAAAGACGTACATGGATATCCCCTGATGGCAGATAGCACATGTTGACACACTGTGTGCATATTCAATTTTTGGCTGGTTTGATAGTCAAAAAATTTGAAAAAATTACAAAAACAAACATGTAAAAACAAATGTGTTTGGATGGCTTATTGAATTCTCCCCAAAACATCGAGAATGTCTTTAAATGTTTGTTCCATCACATGGATTCTTTGTTTAATTAGGTCCAGTTCCGTGCTACATTCCATCACTTGCTGGATGAGGCGGAGGGCACTGTCAGCAGAGAACCGTGTACTATCCTTCACAACATTTACATCCCCTAAAAACCAAAAAAAAAAAGTATTATAACTCTGCAGGCCTACATCTCTTACCTGAAGCTGTGGTGACAGATACTGACCTGTTGTGGTGACCAGATCCACAACGTCATCCACCTCTCCTTCCTGCACTTCTCCTTCCTCCACCTCAACTTCCTGCACATCTTTCGGTTGTGGGTCTTTGGGAGTTTGGGGTTGCTTGGAAGTTGTGGGGTGCATGTGCTCCCTGGAGTGTCCTCCTCCCAGTCTTCTCTCCCCTATGAGAATAAAACCAAAGGTCTATTTATCACACTGTAAATCTCATTGTTAAAATAAAAACAGGCTAAATTGCTTGGAAGTGGGGTACAAGTGTGTGTTTGTGCGGAATTTAAAGAAGAATGCATTATTTATGACCCCAAATATGTTTAGTATTCACATTTGGATGTAATTTTTTTGACATGGAGGCACCACAAAAATTCTCTGATGCACCTGTGTGGGACACCCAAAAAAGGCGGGTCTGGTGGCCCACACTATAGTGCTCCAAAGTACAGATGTGGAAGCAGCTGCTGAGTGTCCTCTCCTTTACACTGATAAAAGTTTGCATTTCATTCTCTTTACAAACACATCATCTAGACTAAAAAATTATCCACAATAGTTGATCAAAAATGGCAGATGTCTAATTACTTTTGTGGCTCTAAAATAAGCCAAAACCGCGGATAGTGGCCGAACGAAGTGTCGGTAACGTAACGAACGATTACTGTGCCCAACCAAGTTCAAAATATTACATTTTGGAAGGGAGTCCAATATGAGGAAAAAAAAAAAAACATGTCAGTTTATAAAAAGATTAATAGCAGAAACGTTGACATTTTACTTACTTTTAGCGAGCATCCTCTTTATGCTCCTCAACTGGTCTGGCTCCCTCAGTTTGAGGTCTGACCACCTCTTTCTGAGCTGCTCATTTGAGCGTTTCACCCCGAACTTCGCCCTCAGACTCTTCACAACTTTAGTGAGGATTTTGGCCTTCCTTCTATTTGGTTTGCTATACGGCCCATGCTTGGCATCATAATCAGCCTTGACCAAGATGTCCACCATCTCCGCCATCTCCGCCAAATACATATTCGATGCCTTGAATCTCCTCCTTGATCGTGACGTGTCCTCGGTCTCCGGGCTTGTCTCCTCGCTAGTTGCGGAATTATCAGACACCTGCTGTAACTCCGCCATATCTGTCTGCGCGCCGAAAGAGAAGGGGCGGGGAAAAGATGTTAGTTAGAACGTCATGGGCGGGCGACATGTGCGGAGCGACGTGTTCGAATTTTGACGCATGCGTGGTGTGTGTATATAGCAAACACACATGTGACTATAGTACGTTCGGTGTGCGGAGAGAGGAGTTCAAGTGACGGACGTGCGAACGAAGGTATGTGATTTTGTGACTTGTAAAAATTGTTGGCCTATACTGTCTTGAGATTGTTGGAGGATATATATGGTGACTAGGATGTTAAGGAGGTTAGACTGTTTGCCTCACATTAGTTAAATATAATTTATTTAACTTGCAGATACAATATGAATGTCTATTAGCGACAAAGAGTTCCTGGCGGAATTTATTGACCGGGTAAGGGAGCTGCCGGCTCTGTGGGAGACGAAAAACCCCATCCATAAAAAAAAAGGGGTGAGAAAAGCAGCGCTGGAGAAGCTGCTCCCATTTGTGCATACCAAGGTGCCCACAGCCACAGCAAAACAAGTGGACACTAAAATTGGGAGCTTGAGAGGTACCTACAGGACTGAACGCTCTAAGGTGCTGGCTTCTCAGAGGTCAGGAGCAGCAGCAGATGATGTTTATGTCCCGATTTTGTGGTACTACAACAGGATGTCCTTCCTGGATGACCACATTGACACAAGGCCATCACTCTCCACTCTTCCCCCCAGACTTCCCTGCAGCCAACCTGAGCCTTCTCTGGAGCAAGAGGAGGCAGCCATCCTGGATGATCCAGATTTGGCCATCTGGAGCCAGGTATAGTATTAACTGAAAATGTATTGGGATAAAATTAATGTTTGACAAATATGTCAGGATGAGAAACATACATTATTTTGGATTCCACAAGTGAAATCAAGATCTGTAGACATTATTCTGCACTTAATTGGGTGCTAAATAGTCAATCTGATGTAGTGGTAAATTTAAAGCAAGGATTTATGCATTTACATTCTAATTGCTTCAATCAGGATTACAAAGTTTGATGCAAAGATTAAACCAACATATTAAACTATGTTCCTTTTTCATACACAGGATGAAATCAGCCAGGAGGAGGGTCTGGAAACTGTCAGGCAGGAGGAGGAAGGGCCCAGTGGCAGCCAGGAGGTGGCAGGGCCCAGTGGCAGACAGGAGGTGGCAGGGCCCAGTGGCAGACAGGAGGTGGCAGGGCAAAGGAGAAGCACCAGATCCCAGGTGCCTCCCATCCGGCTTCACAAAAGAGGCAGGAGGGACAGGACCACCAGTGAGGCAGCAATGGCCCTTATTAAAGAGGCCCATGCCACCCTCAAGGAGCCCACATCCCCTGAAGAGGCCATTGCCGGCCTAGTGGAGGCTAAGTTCAAGGTGATGAGCATGGAGCAACGCCTCCTATGCGAGCCCCTGCTCATCACCTTGCTCAACAAGGGGGTGATGGAGAAAATTACACCCAATACCGCCATATGTGAGGTGACCCAACTGACCCAACCTCAACCTCCACCTCCACCTTCTTCTTCTGCCCCACCCCCTTCTGCTACACCTCCACCTTCTTCTTCTGCCCCACCCCCTTCTGCTACACCTCCACCTTCTGCCTCACCCCCTTCTGCTACACCTCCACCTTCTGCCCCACCCCCTTCTGCTACACCTCCACCTTCTGCCCCACCCCCTTCTGCTACACCTCCACCTTCTGCCCCACCCCCTTCTGCTACACCTCCACCTTCTGCCCCACCCCCTTCTGCTACACCTCCACCTTCTGCCCCACCCCCTTCTGCTACACCTCCACCTTCTTCTTCTGCCCCACCCCCTTCTGCTACACCTCCACCTCCTCCTCCTGACAGGAGTACCCCTCCAGTGGGCCAGCCTCCAGCCAAACGAAGAAGGAAGGCTGCAGGGAAGGCTTCAGGAAAGGCTGCAGGGAAGGCTTCAGGAAAGGCTGCAGGGAAGGTTGCCAGGAAGAAGAGGAAGTGATGGCCTTGCTTCATTGTGGTCGGACAGAAGGCAGCCTGTTGTAGTACCACACACTTGGGACATATATATCACCTGCTGCTGTTCCTGACCTCTGGGAGGCCAGCATCAGATTGTGTTCAGAAATGTTGGCCTTCTCAAGCTCCCAATTTTAGTGTCCACACAGGGTTGCTGTGTGCTCTGGGGTCCCTGGGATGCACAAATGGCAGCAGCTTATCCAGCGCTGCCTTCTCTTTATTTAATTTATAAACATGAATAAATGTGATTTTTGTTTAAGTTCATACTTGACTATGTGTATTTTTAAATAAACAAAATCAAGCTTTGGAGTAAGCAGATACATTTGACTGACAATAAAAGGCACAGATATCACCCCCCCCCAAAAGAATAACTAAATCTGATTAGCACAAAAACATGGTGGGAAATTTAAATAATATAGATTCCTAAATTAAATGGGAGATCACTATCAAAACATTGTGAAATTATAATTAACATCATTTTGAAAAATCTAACCATTTAAATTATTCCTAAAAACTTGCACGATATAATACACATAAATCTTATAAAGAGCAGCATGAAAAAGGTTAAAAATAAGGCATAACTCTGTGTGAATATCAGCAGTAAAAGAAGGTCACTCGTTTTGATTAATGTAACATTCTAACGAAGATTTCAATGCAGAACATTTAAACGATGAAATATTTTTGAGCGTGACGAATATGCTCTCTCCATTACGAAGGCTTGTTTTACCAGAAGATGCGCTCCCGTCTCATAGTTGCTTGTGAGCATGCGCGCTTTTGGAAGAGTCGTAAAAGCATACACACGAACCATTTTCTCGTCACAAAACAGGCCGACGAGAAACACGACGAGGAAATCTGGAATCCTGACGAGAAAATAGAGAGCAGGTTCTCTATTTTCTCGTCGAGATTCTCGGCAATTTTCTCGTCGTAAAACCATACACACGAACGTTTTTCTAGACAAAAAAACTCTTGCGGCACTTTTCTTGACTGTTTTGGACGAGAAAAACGGTCGTGTGTACGAGGCCTGAGTGTGCAAAGTTTGTTGTCCGGAGAACCTACGGCCGGGGAGCACCAATTTTTCAAAGCTGGGCACCCCTTCCATAGACTCCTATGTTAAACAGTAATTTCTCCGGTGATTTTGGGGACCCGGTACTGGCCGGCCCTAGGTCCCCCGGACCCCAAACTTGGCACACATGTAGCCCCACTGAAAATGCCCCCCTCGGCTTATACTCGAGTCTGTGTCCATCTTCAAATTTATGCGCCTGATCCCGGCCAGCCGTAAGTTCCCTGGACCCAAACCTTGGCACACATGTAGCCCTACTCTTCATCTACAGGTGTGCAAAGTTTATTGTCCAGGGGTCCTACAGCCAGGGAGAACCGATTTTTCAAAGCCAGGCACCCCTTCCATAGACTCCCATGTTAAACGTCAGTCTAGTCACACAGCGCCGGAGATCAGGTAGGAAGATTGGGCACAGTGAGGCATGGACACGGTGAGGCATGGGCACAGTGAGGCATGCAGATGGACACCCTGTTAGAATATTATTTCAAATTCATAATTCGGCACTTATAGGTGTTATATTAATTCATGGCAAGCTTGCAAAACATATTTGGTTTTATGATTAATCATAGTAAATTAGGTATGAGTGAATGACCTTGATCAATTGATATGACATAATTCTTCAATCTAAAGCTGAGTATTGCTGGATATTTCTGGGTGAAGCCATTTGAGTATGACATATAAGGCATCTTGGTGTAGGGTGACAAGAAAAGATCTCTAGAATAGATCAGTATTTACGTAGTGAGATAAATAATATATTTATTTTTATCTCTTGTTAAGTTTGTTTAAGTAAAGTCTTAGTCATACTAGTATGTATTAGTATATAGTTACTTTATTTGTAGTTATAGTTGGTAATATATGTTCATATAGGAGATGTTTGGTTATGATATTACATCGTCAGTACACCACTCCAAGTATAGAGTGCCACATGTGTGCCTGTTAATCAAACTCCATATGTCTCTGAGCCAATATCTTCTACTGGTATAACATATTGCTGAAGTTAGCAGAAATTAATGTGTGCCATACAAGGTTCTAAGTTTGTATGAGGTGACGACATATATAAGCCTATAGTTTGAGATGGGAGGGAGCACAACACACTTACACGACACACTTGCAGGACATACTGACATGAACACACATGAAGAGATTCACTCACACCCACTTCAAGAGATGACATGGACATATTTACACTAAGATTGACAAGAAGAACAGCTGAATTACCAGAAGTCTAAGAACGTCATTTCCGGCTTCACTCTGGGAACACTCAGAGAACAGCATGGAAGATGGAGTCTGCAACTAGCACACATGAAGCACACATGCTTTCATAAGCTTGCTACAGCAATCTATTCTATTTTATATATTTTTACCTACACTGAACTGAACTGTTATACAATTTTTTCATTGTATTTATGATGCCAACTGTGTGATAATAAACTCACACGTTATTTTCAAGTCAACCTGACTATGAATGCTATTCATTCAGAAACGCTCTTAAGATACAAGAATATTAGATATTAATCATTATTCTACACACCCTAGGCTTATACTCGAGTCAATATATTTTCACATTTTTTGTGGTAAAATTAGGTGCCTCGGCTTATATTCGGGACGGCTTATATCCGAGTATATACAGTAATTACATTTTTTTCCCCCAGAGTTTGGAACCCCCATTAACCGCTTGACCACTGGGCACTTAAACCCCCTTCCTAACCAGACCAATTTTCAGCTTTCGGTGCTCTCACACTTTGAATGACAATTAGTCAGTCATGCAACACTGTACCCATATGAAATTTTTGTCCTTTTTTATTACACAAATAGAGCTTTCTTTTGGTGGTATTTAATCACCGCTGGGTTGTTTTTTTTGCGCTATAAAAAAAAATACTGAAAATTCTGTAAAGAGGTTTTGGAAGTTGTAATTTTTTCCCACAAGTCTTTGCAAAATGAAGTTATTTTTTTTTTCTCACAAAATTGTCATATTATCAGGTTATTTCTCACACACAGAATATGCATTCCACAAATTACACCCCAAAATACATTCTGCTACTCCTCCTGAGTATGGAAATACCACATGTGTGAGACTTTTACACAGCGTGGCCACATACAGAGGCCCAACATGCAGGGAGCACCAGCAGGCATTCTAGGGACATAAATTTCAAGTCTAATTTGACTATCTAATTACACTTTGAGGCACTGTAGTGGCATGGAAGCGAACTGATGTGGCAGGGATTATCCGTGGATGTGGATGGCTGGGTATGGATGGGATGGCTGAGTATGGCTGGGTGGGTATGGCTGAGTGTGGGTGGGATTGCTGGGTATGGCTGAGTATAGCTGGGTATGGCTGAGTATGGATGGATGAGTATTGCAGAGTATGGATGGATGGATGAGTATTGCAGAGTATGGATGGATGGATTGATTAGTATTTCAGAGTATGGATGAGTATTGTAGAGTATGGATGAGTATGGCAGAGTATGGCAGAGTATGGCAGAGTATGGCAGTGTATGGCAGAGTATTGCCGAGTATGGCCGAGTATGGCCGAGTATGGCCGAGTATGGCCGAGTATTGCCGAGTATGGCAGAGTATGGGCAGAGTATGGGCAGACAGGGCCGCCATCAGGAATTTTAAACAGCTTCAGGCATGGGCCCCCTGGAGCCAAGGAGAACCAGGGGGGGGGGCTGCCGCCGCAAATTGAGAAGCGGGGGGGGCGCCGCAAATTGAGAAGCGGGGGGGGTGCCACGAATTGAGAAGCAGGGGGTTTGGGTGCTGACGAACACAAAAAAGACAGAAGAAAAAAAAACAAAAAAAAGGGGGGGTTGCCATCCAGGGCCCTGGCGACCTCCGGGCTCTTGGGACCTCTGGGCCCCTTACAAAAAAAAATACAATTTTTATTAAAAAAAAAAAGGGGGTAGGTTTCCATCCGGGGCCCTGGGGACCTCTGGGCCCCTTACAAAAAAAAAACATTAAATAAAAAAATAAAAAATAAAAAATAAAATAAAAAAGGGAGGTTTCCATCAGGGGCCCTGGGGAACTCCGGGCCTCTGGGGACCTCTGGGCCCCTTACAAAAAAAAGAGGGGCCACCCGGGCCCCTTACAGGTGTGCTGCCTGTACCCCCCTGATGGCGGCCCTGTGGGCAGAGTATGGGCAGAGTATTGATGTGGCTGGAATGGGCACTGAGCAGCACTGTGGGCACTACACATCCAGCCCACAGCATTGCTGAAAACGATCTCTCCCCCTCTACCCTCACGCTGTACCGATCGGTACAGAGAGGGGAGAGAGGAACCGGACGTGACGCCGGTTTGTTGTTGTGATCGCTCCGTCATTTGACAGAGCATTCACGTGGTAAACAGCTGCTATCAGCGGCCATTTACCGTGATCTGTGATGCGCCGGGTCTTCCGGACTCGGCGGTCACGGATATCTCCGGGTGCGCGCCCCAGGGACTCCCTACCAGAATAAGCCATCTTTCGGCTATGGCCCGGTCGGCATGTGGTTAAAGCACTTCTGCACCCTTTTTAAAGCATTTTGTCCCTAGACATCACAAGTCCTCTTTTTCTTCCAGTAGTGGTCCTGAATGCCAATTTGCAAAGTGATCATTCTTTCTTTAACTGTACCCATGCACATCCCTATATAAAAAAATATATAGACAAGCATGCTCAAAAAATATATCTCTAAGCATGTAATGGGGCACTTGCGTGACTGGCATGTTCTATTGTTTGCAACATTACTGTCAACTGAAGTAACAATGAGCAGGCTGCAAGCTATTAACTGAGGGTACATTATTAAATTGGAACAAAACACAATCTCAATGCCCTTTCCAAACAATCACATTTAATTTTATTTATTTTTTCAAAAGAAAAAACACATAAAACTGATACAATAAAATGGAGCTACGGCTGTAATGTTATCCTTAGGACAGAGAGGGTCAAGTTTTTTTTTAAAATAAACAAGTAGATACAAATGGTGGCAGCTCCGCCTTTTATACAGGTCCTGAATACCTAACACACATATAAATAAACAAAGAGAGAGGGCGCCTCCATCTATATGTAGACTGTTAAAATAATATCATTAAGAATGAAGAGGTAAGTATTGCACTCACTTGGTAGAGATTATAAATGTCCATTACATCTTTGACAATGTATGTGTCACTTGAGCTGTGGCGATCATCGAAGCGAGCGGCTGATGTAGGCAGGATAGGTGTAGACAGTGTCTATGGAGCAGACAGTGGCTGCAGGAGGGTGTCAGGGCTGCTGAGATGGTAGCGGGCTGAGGAAGGCTGGAGCACGAGCTGTCAGCCCAATCAATATAGTTCGGCCAGGCTCAGCTCTCCATTAAGGATGACATAAGCACGTCAGGGGGCGTAGTTACGCAATTCAGGGCCCAGCTTCTTTGTTAAACCAATAGTAAGAAGTGCTACTGGTACAATGGTATGAACTATACGCCATAGAAAATAATTTTTTCTAGTTATAATAAATTACCTCATTAGTGGCACCTGCCAGATGCGCTAGGTAAGGAAAGTTCACAACAGCTTATTTACTAATTTACTCAAATATATTTACACATGGTATTTATTTTGTCCAGCCCTAGTTAGAAGCATTGTGTGGAATATTCCTTAAAAGAAGCAAAAATTATTGCAACGTCACATAGAGAAAACAGTGAGCGTCACATATGCATAGTATTTTTCGTTTTTGCAATCAATTAGCTGTTAGCTTGCACTTTTTAACCTCCAGCAAAAATCTGGAGGTTTTCTATAAACATATACTCTAGTTTTCGGAAAAAGCCCACTACTGATTTGCCCGGGACTATGCTTTTTAATACATTTCTTAACATTGCATGAGGAAGACATTAGTGCTATCTACAGTATAATTACTAATTAAATGTTCCTTTTAAGTTTCAGACATTTTGAAAAATCGTGTGTATATATATATATATATATATATATATATATATATATATATATATATATAATTATATATACTCTGCAGCGTTATTTCCCTTTATGCAGCAACCTCCCATCATACGCATTTATTTGCAAATGTGTGCAGACTAAACCCCTGTTTTTAAAGCATATTGTTAGACGGGTCAATTGGGTTGGTCACCGGCTAGTTGGTAAGTTTGAACTTGGAAATCTCTTTGTATTTGTTTGACATACGTCACCTTTCCAGTGTTCCTTGCTGCAATAGATCAGTTATAGGTGGGGGTGGGAGCCGCTTGTTTGTATTTTGATTATATTGGTCAGGCAATGCACTGGCATCTTTTCTGCCATAGTGCTATGTGCTGGGTGTTCAGTGTGCCCCTGTACCTTTAAGGAGGGGTGGGCAGTGGGCACCTTCCAGGCTCACCTATCCATTAAAATGCATGTGCTTCCATCAGTGTTGTAACTAACGCCGTTTAAATAAACGTAGCCACTTTTTGGGGTAACGAGTAATCTAACAGATTACTCTTCCCCTCATGGCAACGCCGTTCCCATTACTTGGGTGGCGTTACCCCAATTACATCTACTCGCCGCAGCCTCCGCGAGTAGATTTAATGTAACACTAACTAACTGCAAGCCGCCGTCTGCCTACCTGATCAGCGTGTCATGCAGACAGACAGCGGCCATTGCAGTGTTCAAAAGCCGCGCCTCCCAAGTCCTTCTCATCTGTGATAGGCGGAACACTCAATTTCACAGCAGGCAGTGTTCAGCCTATCACGGACATCCGCTCATCCTCGTCTGTGTTATGAGGATGAGCGGATGTCCGTGATAGGCGGAACACTGAATGCTGGGAAATTGAGTGTTCCGCCTATCACAGACGAGGAGGAGGCACGGCTTTTAAAAAACTGGAATGGCCGCCGGGACGCCGCCGATCAGGTACGGGGCTACGGCGGGCACAGTGATTGAAGCACGGGCACAGTGAGGCATTGGGCACAGTGACGCATTGGGCACAGTGAGACACGGGCACAGTGAGGCATTGGGCACAGTGAAACACGGGCACAGTGAGGCATTGGGCACAGTGAGGCATTTGGTTACAGTGAAGCACGGGCACAGTGAGACACTGTCACAGTGAAGCACGGGCACAGTGAGGCATTGGGCACAGTGAAGCACGGGCACAGTGAGACTTGGGCACAGTGAGACACGGGCACAGTGAGACACGGGCACAGTGAAGCACGGGCACAGTGAGACACGGGCACAGTGAGACACGGGCACAGTGAGGCATTGGGCACAGTGAAGCACGGGCACAGTGAGACTTGGGCACAGTGAGACTTGGGCACAGTGAGACACGGGCACAGTGAGGCATTGGGCACAGTGAAGCACAGGCACAGTGAGGCATTGGGCACAGTGAAGCATGGGCACAGTGAAGCATGGGCACAGTGAGACATGGGCACAGTGAGGCATGGGCACAGTGAAGCATGGACACAGTGAAGCATGGACGCAGGCATGGGCACAGTGAGGCATGGGCACAGTGAGGCATGGGCACAGTGAAGCATGGGCACAGTGAAGCATGGATACAGTGAAGCATAGGCATAGTGAAGCATGGGCACAGTGAGGCATGGGCACAGTGAAGCATG